>OY282559.1:199576024-200075409 GCA_958295665.1 Tipula vernalis | reverse complement strand
TGTTGGAAAATAACACACCTTATCAAAAAAAATTCTAACTAAAAACAAAACTTTCAAATGTGTGATTCAGTGACTCACGTTGTATTAATTCTGTTGAACTGATAAGCGAAACGTTTCTTAATCCTTAAATAAAATATTTAAACGAAACAAATTCAATTTTATTTATCAATAAATGTAAATACATTAAAAAAAATCTAAGCTTAATTATTTTCATATACATATGGTATACTGTGTGATTTTTTATTTTAAAATTATTTTATTTCTAAAATAATAAGCAAGAACTCGCATTTTTACATATTATTATTACATATAATTTATTTTCAATTGCTTTAAGGCTTTGCCACAGCTAATTTTCGTGCGATGCGATTTATTTTTTCTTTTCAAATTCTACTGCAATTAGAATAGATTTGATACTAAATATATGAAAAAACTATCAAATATCATTATAATCTTTAAATCCTATACATTTGTCTTTTGAAATATAATAATTTTTATTCATATATAATTCATTTTATATTTTATCGTGCGAAGTTTGAAATTTCGCAATTGGAGAAAAAACTTTCCACATACATACGAATTTTTTGTTACAATACGACATGTCCCCTATTTTCCTTAATGATTGTTTTACTTATTTGTTCTATCCTCGTGGATTATTTACAGCCGAAATTTTAAATAGCCCTAAAAGTCACCGGAGTTTAAATCCGGTGAATTCGATGACCATTGGAAACCTCCATTAAAATGGTCAGGCAGGCTATTCGAGATGACTCTATTATAAAAAAACGTCTAGGTAACAAAAAACTACCTCTGCAGTATGCGCACGAGCACCATCCTGCAAAAACCATGCATCGTTAATTTAATTTTCTCCCATTCCTATTAGTGTTAACATAAAGTGTTCATCATGCAGCTCCAAACAACTTGCTGGAGTAACATTTCCTCGTATAACAACCATTGCAATACTTTTAACCGATAAAGCACACCAAACAGTTGCCTATTGGGGGTGTAATAGTGATTCATGGAATTCCCTGGTGTTTTCTGTACTTCAATATCTTTGATTTTGTTTGTTCACGTGATCCGTGAGGTAGCAGTGTTCCTCTTTACTAAACCAGATATCCTCAAGATGGGATCTCCGTTTAGCTGTTCCAAAAAATTTTGCGTAAAAGCAAGACGATTCACTTTAGCTTTTTCTGTAAGCTCTTGCACTTTTTGGATTTTGTATGGATAATACCTTAAATTTCGAATGATTTTTTGTGTACTTGTGCAAAGACGTGGGCACTGGAAAGTTTTCGATTAGATATCCTTGGATTATCTTCAGTAAGAGAAAGTATTTGCTCTTCATCTTCATTTTGGGGAATATTTATTGATGCAAATCGAATATCTCTTTTTGTAATGTTGTTCGCTTATTTTGAACGAAAATACCTGATTTATATTAACTTAAATAGCAAAACCATCTTTGATAAATAAAAAATAAATAAAATTAATTAAATTACAAATTGATCACGTTTTGAAAAAAGCACCCTGTTTCACTGCACAAGAGTTTCATTTTACATAAACAGGTAATTTTTGCAACTAATTATATTAAGCGTGTTCTATTGGCGTGAGCAAACTACTCACAAGTATTTGTATCTACTCGCAGCAACTCATGCTCAAATGATGAAATGTTTCAAAATAAAATACATACAACAAGTTTATAACTAAATTAACATTATTTTGAAAATTAATGTATTTATCAAGCGAGCCAAAAAGTCACACCTTGGTTGGATTAGGGTTAAAAAATGACGTTTCACACAAGCAAAATTGGTATAGAGCCATCTATTAGAATTTTTTAAACTAAAATCCCTCTTTTATTAATTATATGCGTAACTACTTCTATCACTTGAGCATGAGTAGCTGCGAGTAGATGCAAGTACTTGTGAGTAAATGATTTTTAATATGTTTCGAAGATTGTAAGAGAATTCTATCCAGTTTCGAACTGATGAGCTTATGATTATGAAAAAATCAATCTTCTCATCAGGCCGCGGCGACTGGACTGATTATACCACAATTCACATTCTATATATACAGAATGTGCTGTGCTTTAAGTACTAGCGAATCGTACTAGTACAGATGAATTCTCTTACAATTTTTTTCTTCTTCACGATATTCACACTGCTCCGTGTGTAAGCTAATTTTTACTTTTTTATTAATTTTTTTTTGTTGAATGTTAATTAATTCATGTAATTTCTAATATGCTACCGGTGGTTAGACCATTTTAATTGTGTTTCGATTAACACGAGAAGTATATTAGTATTTACGAACAGTAATTCAACGTGTTAATCGAAACACAATTAAAATGGTCTAACCACCAGTAGCATATTAGAAATTAGATGAATTAATTAACATTCAACAAAAAAAAAATTAATAAAAAAGTAAAAATTAGCTTACACACAGAGCAGTGTGAATATCGTGAAGAAGAAAAAAATTGTAAGAGAATTCATCTGTATTAGTACGATTCGCTAGTACTTAAAGCACAGCACATTCTGTATATATAGAATGTAAATTGTGGTATAATCAGTCCAGTCGCCACGGCTTGATGAGAATATTGATTTTTTCATAATCATAAGCTCATCAGTTCGAAACTGGATTGAATTCTCTTACAATCTTCGAAACATATTAAAAATCATTTAATTAAATAAATAGAATTATGTCTATTAGTCGGTTTCGTTGAATTACTGTTCGTAAATACTTGTGAGTAGTTTGCTAACGCCAATGGAACACGCTTAATGTTTTAATTAAGTGTTAATTATATTGTTGTTAACTTATTATTATTAAATATTATTAATGGAACAACGTGTTTTTTGCCGAAAACTAGCAGTTTTATTTAAATTGAGGTTATGTTTTACCACTGTAATTTGCGTTCTATTGAGCATCTACATACTCGCAAGTACTTGGCAGTGGCAAATTGTTTCCAGTGGAACACAGTGATTGTATAAATAAAACAATTTTTATTTGGTTTAGGGCTCTTTTTTATTCCTTTTTAACTAATTAAAGCTTTAGCTTTCGAACCCTATTCGGGTTCATTTTCAAAAGCGTAATGAAAAATATATCAAAAATTCCTTCTTTTATACATAAATCAAAAAATAAAGCAATGAGACATTTTTATTAAAACCGACTTTTCATGGAAACGCCCAGCCATGTATTTTCGAAAAAAAAAAATTCTTACTAATGCGCTTTCATGTAAAAACGGTTGTACAATTGAATAAAAATAAAGTTGCATGACGCAAAAAAAAATATAAATGTACTAATCATAAGAGTTACCAATATAAGCGTAATCTTCAATGACCTTTATTGAATTTCTGCTTGATTTAATTTGTAGCATTTCCAAAATCGATCTTTTTCTAAAATTTTTTTGTTTCTCATGAACATGAACCAAATGGCAAAATTACGTGTGACTGGTACCATAAAAATACTTGGTCTGGTAGATATTTAAATTTTTATTCTTGGCTTCCCAACAATTATAAAATTAACACCAATAAAATTCTGACCCAAAAAATTCGATACTAAATTTCACAATAAAAATTTAAAAATTCTAAAAGATACATTATGCCGCAACCAGTATCCGGAAATATTTGTAAACCACATAATTTGGAAACAAAAAAATGCCCATACAAATTTTAATTCTCAATCAACAAATGAAACCAGTAATTATTTGGCCATTCCATACGTTAAAAATCTTTACGAAAAAATAAAAAAATAATCTAAATTTTTAGAAAAAAGATTTTACCAACACAAAAGTGACATAAATAAGGATCAAAATTTAAGCATTAGTGCACTTACATGATATCTGAAAAATACAAACCATCAAATCAGTTTAGATAACATAAAAATTCTCGAGAAACAAAAAAATTTTAGAAATTCAATAAATGTCATTGAAGATTACGCTTATATTGGTAACTCTTATGATTTGTTCATCTAAATTGTTTTTTGCCTCATGCAACTTTATTTTTATTTTTGTTTTTTTTTAGATATATATTTTATTTAATACTTTCAGAGATATATACATCGATCTTACAAGATTTTAGTATTCTTATTTCTAATACCTTAGGGTAGTAATGCTATATTTTGTGTAACCCTTATTTCTAACTGTCGCTTATTTTGAGCAAATTATGATACTTTATTTACTTTTTATTTCAAAAAAAAATTTTCTTTTGCTTACAGCGGTTATAACAATATAATTAAAATTAAACAAAAATTATGATAATAATAAAACAAAGAATAAAAAAAATATACTTAAAACTAAAATCACAGAGAGAGAGCAGTCTTATTTTTCTTGCCTATCCTCTATGCACACCACCACCGGTTTTCCAGAAGCTGTCTAGAAACAATGCAGTTAAATCCCGCGTTCTTAGGTAAAACTCCGGAGCCGACGGCCCTTTTAGTTCCATTATCAGAGTGTTTGTGTGATTTTCGAATCTTACCAAAAAGTTATTTAGGGACTCTTCGAGATACTCATCGATCTCTGTAATCCCTGCACTATCGTAAATTTCCCTATTACTGATCCACTTATACCCATCAGATTGATCCCTGCGGAACTTTCCCGTTATAGTGCGAACTATTTTCCGCTCTAGCAGACCTATTCTTGAGAGGTGGTTTGGTGGTTCTGTCAACCAAACCGGGAACCCGTAGCCTATAATGGGCCGAATTAATTGTTTGTACATTATCATACCAGTCCTATTCCTGATCCCAAGCTGTTTCATTATTGGACGAATCATTTCAAAAGCCTTTCTTGCCCTAGAAATTAAATTGTTCACGTGCTGGTTAAACCCAAATCGAAAAGTTATATCTACTCCTAGGTATTTTACTTTGTCCGTTACTTTAATTCTTTGCTTGTTGATTAATAACTCAAGGTTTCTGCTCTTTTGTATGGCTGATTTACAGCATTTGCCGTACTGGGGTCTAAACACTATAACTTTCAATTTAGCTTGATTAATCTTAATACCCCATTCCTCGTGATATTTGGTAAGCCTATCTATTTCGATTTCCAGCTTCTTAGCTGCTAGCTTCGGGCACATGGAAGTACTGAATATCATTGTATCATCCGCATACATCAATGTTTCTGTATCAGCCGCCTGACCGACCGGTTGATCATTTATAAATATGTTGTATAATGGTGGCCCTAGTCTTGTACTCTGTGGCACACCCCTATTTGTTCTAATGGATGATGAAAAAGAATCCTTTATTTTAATAGTAGCTTTTCTGTCATTAAGGAAACTATTGATTATGTTAATTAAATTAGGGACCAAATTGATCTCCCGCAATTTAAAAATGAGGTCATTCCGCCAAACCGAGTCGAAAGCTTTCTCTATTTCCAATAAACAGGCGACCACGACCCTCCTCCTATTCAATGAATCAGCTACCCTATCCCTAAAGTAAACTAACGCATCCACAGTCGAATGACCAGTTCTGAAACCAAACTGATTTTCTGGTATATGCTGATTTGCCCCGTAAATAAGGTCATTCAGGTTATTCAATATAATTTGTTCCTGTATTTTTCCCATATTGCTCGTCATACTGATCGGCCTAAAATCAACTGGAAGCTCAGCTTTAGTTTTCTTTGGTAAAGGAAGAATGATCGCTTCTTTCCAATTTAGGGGAAAATAAGAATTATTTATACAATTGCTAATTATTACTGTTAAGTATTTGACAAAAATAAATGGTAGTTTTTTGATTATGTAGTTACTTATGTCGGGTCCTGCCGATTTTTTATTATTAACCTGTTTTATAATATCCTTAATACCTAACGAATCGATGAGAAAGAGGTTACTGTCTGACGGAGAACTAGCTGGGGTTTCCGTGGAGAAAGATGACAAAGGAACCATGTGGCTATTATTTAGATTATTTATAGATTCATTCACTTTTTGTTTAGTTGAAGGTTCCCCGTTAGGTATTATTTCACTATTTAGGTGACTGTAGAAATTTGCGAATTCTAAAGCTATTTCTTCTGGATTGAAAGAGAGACTCTGACTAATTTTGATTTGTTCTGGGGGCGAGAATTGTTTCCTTCCTGTTAAAGAGTTAATTACTCTAAACATATCAGGCCCTGGTTTAATGCGCTCTACTCTATCCACGAAGGTATTCCTAAGGTGAATCCTCATGTTATCGTTAATCAGTATTGTTAGGCAATTAACTTGAGACCTTAATCTTTGGAATTTTGAAGTGTTCGAGTTAAAAGTTTTCCTACGTTCTCTATCCAATGCTTTTCTAAGTTGGTTCCTTTCTCTAAATAGATTTTCTAACAACGGGGCAAATTGGCATATTTATTATAAGTTTTTGTTTTCTTTTTTAAGCAATGATCACAAACACTATTGATCTCCTTAGTGATCAACTCAATGTACTTATCAATTTCAACATTGTTAAGATTTCTTTCTCTAGTGTTTCTATTTTCCACAAAAGTAACAGGTGGTTTTAACAAGAACTTTAGAGAATTTGAGAGTTTAATATCGACTTCAATTGCCATATGATCTGAGAAGCTAACTAAGTTCCTGATTACAAAATTTCTATTATGGGGATAGTTGGCTATTAAGTTATTTGAGATCAAAAAATGATCCAAAAATGAACCAGATCTAGGGTATGACGGCTGATGTGGTACTATGTGGATCAGTTGCGATATAGAGGTTCTTAACCAGTAACTGAGAGCTCGTCCCGTTATATTATCGGATGTATCCTAGTCAGTAAATCTGGCATTAAAATCCCCTCCAATAATACTTGAATCGTATGTTTCACCTGTGGAATTAATTGTGTCAAGATCTCTCTTGAGTTGACTGAAATTTGTTCCAGAGGGAACATAAATTGATATTACTAATATTGATCCTGTTTCTAAACTAATTTCTAATGCAGTTGTTTCTAAGCTATTAATATTATTAATTTCTACTTTTGAGATTTTAAATTTACATTTAATGATTATAGCAGTGCCACGAGTACCCTCTACTTTGTCTGTTCTAATGATGTTATAATTAGGAAATTGAAGTCTATTTTTAATTTTTACTTTATTAATTTTCTGTTGAATATTAATTAATTCATATAATATGCTACCGGTGATTAGACCTTTTTAAGTGTGTTTCGGTTAACACGAGAAGTATATTAGTATTTAATAGATATAATTCTATTTATTTAATTATATGTTTCGAAGATTGTAAGAGAATTCAATCCCGTTTCGAACTGATAAGCTTATGATTATGAAAAAATCAATTTTCTCATCAGGCCGCGGCGACTGGACTGATTATACCACAATTTACATTCTATATATACAGAATGTGCTGTGCTTAAGTACTAGCGAATCGTACTAATACAGATGAATTCTCTTACAATTTTTCTTCTTCACAATATTCACACAGCTCTATTTCTGTGTACGCTAATTTTTACTTTAATAATTTTTTGTTGAATATTAATTAATTCATGTAATATCTAATACGCTACCGGTGATTAGACCATTTTAAGTGTGTTTCGATTAACACGAGAAGTATATTAGTATTTACGAACAGTAATTCAACGAAACTGAATAATAGATAGAATTCTATTTATTTAATTATATGATTTTAATATGTTTCGAAGATTGTAAGAGAATACAATCCAGTTTCGAACTGATGAGCTTATGATTATGAAAAAATCAATCTTCTCATCAGGCCGCGGCGACTGGACTGATTATACCACAATTTACATTCTATATACAGAATGTGCTGTGCGTTAAGTACTAGCGAATCGTACTAATACAGATGAATTCTCTTACAATTTTTCTTCTTCACAATATTCACACAGCTCTATTTCTATGTACGCTAATTTTTACTTTATTAATTTTTTGTTGAATATTAATTAATTCATGTAATATCTAATACGCTACCGGTGATTAGACCATTTTAAGTGTGTTTCGATTAACACGAGAAGTATATTAGTATTTACGAACAGTAATTCAACGAGACTGACTAATAGATAGAAAACTATTTAATTATTTATATGATTTTAATATGTTTCGAAGATTGTAAGAGAATTCAATCCAGTTTCGAACTGATGAGCTTAAAATCAATCTTCTCATCAGGTTGTGGCGATTGTCCGATTATACCACAATTTACATTCTATATATACAGAATGTGCTGTGCGTTAAGTACTAGCGAATCCTACTAATACAGATGAATTCTCTTACAATTTTTCTTCTTTACAATATTCACACAGTTCTATCTATTTCTGTGTACGCTAATTTTTACTTTATTAATTTTTTGTTGAATATTAATTAATTCATGTAATATCTAATATGCTACCGGTGAATATACCATTTTAAGTGTGTTTCGGTTAACACGAGAAGTATATTTGTATTTAATAGATAGAATTCTATTTATTTAATTATATGTTTCGAAGATTGTAAGAGAATTCAATCCAGTTTCGAACTGATGAGCTTATGATTATGAAAAAATCAATTTTCTCATCAGGCCGCGGCGACTGGACTGATTATACCACAATTTACATTCATATATACAGAATGTGCTGTGCGTTAAGTACTAGCGAATCGTACTAATACAGATGAATTCTCTTACAATTTTTCTTCTTCACAATATTCACACAGCTCTATTTCTGTGTACGCTAATTTTTACTTTATTAATCTTTTGTTGAATATTAATTAATTATAATAAAACAAAGAATAAAAAAAATATACTTAAAACAGTGAAGACTAGAAATAGGTTTAATCACTGAGGATGTCCATAGACTTGCACAAGCAGTTCTTTTAAGCAGAATGGGAACCTGGATTATGACAAACGGATAGAATCAACAATTCCGATTTTAAGCATAACTTGATCTCAAGAATGTAATTATTATAAAGAAACCGGTTCAAATATTTATGCTTCGACCGCAAAATGTCGAAACTATCACAATTTACGCTTTAAGAAAACATTTAAAATTTTTTAAGAGCTTTACTAAAAAAAAAAAATTAATTTTTTTATTGCCCTTCTTATTTTGACATTAATCCGTTGTATATTATGTCACAGTTTCTTCTTAGAGCGCGGTTTGTCTACAACTGCTTTTAGGTTCAATTTCAATTACGTAATTAGATAAAAATTCAGGTAGAATTTTGAACCACTCCTCTCTATACTAGAAGGGATTTAGCTGGTTAATAGGTACTTAAAAATATCGTGATATAAAATGTGAATACACAAAATAGGTGTAATATGTCAACCAAAGTTAATGTATATAATTATGAGTAGTAGGATTACGCGAATTTAACCTTCATCCGTCCCTCAAAATAAATAACACTAAAGTTCCTCGAGGCGAAAATGGACCCATATGAATTTACATCAAAAAAAATTTTTTTTGTTTTTATTTCTAATTTTATTAAATAAAATAAAACAAAAATGAAGTTGTTATATACATTAATTCAATTTATAAATTATAATCCTTGCTTTTATTAGTTCTTTATACACTGATGACATAAATTGTTGGTATGAGCCTTACATAAAAATTTGCTACAAATCTGGCACTTAGATGTGTGTTTGTTGGCCGATTTTTCGCAGAAACTGCAGCGGCCACGTTTTCGTTCAGCATTTGCACTTGCAGATGTTCCCGGTGATAATTGTTGGGTATTTGATGCTGTAAGATCCGCGATTAAATTTCGGCAGCCTATGGAGCGTGGGAGGTAAACTCTTCTAGTCATTTGCGCTTTTATTAAAGATTCACCAAGAGTTTCAATAAAAAGTCGTCTTAGATGATGCTTCTGAATATTCCAATCAGGATAAACGCTAGTAAATAGCACGAATGCATTAATAACTGATACGTCCAATATATTAGCAAACACCACTACTGGCCATCTATTCGTTTTTCTTTTAGAGGTATAACATGCAACCTTTTTATCCACCGTATCGACGCCACCTTTTGTCGCATTATAATCCAAAATTATGGTTGGTTTTTTTTCAGCATCATTTCCAATCTCTTTACGGTTATGAAGCGTGCTTTGCAGGATGACACACTTGTTCTTTCTCGGAACATAAGACACCATAGTTGTGTTGCGGGTAAATGCGAATATTGAGGAAAATATAGGTTTGCCTTTTACATCAAGAAGTACAGGTGGAATTGATGTCTTATTTTTTCGGATTGTTCCAATCATTGTCATATTGCGCTTTAACAACATTTGTCCAAGTTCATACGAGGTAAAAAAATTATCGATTGTTACATTTCTACCCTTCAGCTGAGTTGAACACAAATCAAGTACCACGCGTAAACCTTGGTTTCTTTCAGGTGCAGCACCAGCTTCCTTTCCCGTGTAAATTTGTATGTTCCAAACATAGGTATTTTTGCTATCGCAAAGTACCCAAAATTTAATTCCATACTTTGCCGGTTTATTTGGCATGTATTGGCGGAACGGGCATCTTCCACGAAATCCAACCAATTGTTCATCGACGGTTACGTATTCGCCTGGGTTGAGTAAGTTTGGCAATATTTCCACCCATTTATCCCACAACTCTCGAATTGGGGCCAACTTGTCCATACTTCTGCGAGTAGCTCGTGTCGTGCGATCATCAAACCTTATGACTCTTGAAATGGTTTTGAATCGTTTCAACGACATAGTCGAACGGAAAATATGTCGGCCTTTGTGCTCATGCCACAAATTTTCTAGTGCCTCATTATTGGATTTATACACACCAGCTAATATCAGTAGACCAATATAGGCTTCCAGCTCTATGAAATCCAAGGCTTTCCAATCGCCTCCATAAACCCGAACCCCTTCCAAGTTCGTATTATCGGCAACAATTTGTTGTATGCCTTTAGTGATAAGCAACTCAAAAGCAGATTTTTCATCTGATATACGAGTAATTGCATATCTTGTAATCCCTGGAGTAAGCTGCATAACATTCGAGGATGGAGCTCGACCACTTTGAGGAAATGGACTAGAAAACCATTCAATCTGTTTGTCCTTAGATTTATATGACGATACTGGTTCTTCTGAATAAACGTCATCTTCACTGTCATACGAATCTGCATCAAATTCTACTTGATCTGAAGTCTCAGAGCAAGTGTCGTCTTCAGATAACGCTGCACTGGAAGCCATATCTCATTCGTGTAACACCTTACAAAAATGTATAATGTTTTATAAATAGTGGTTTCAAATTTCCAATAAAACAACTCACTTACCTTTATATATAGGTAAAATTTATATTAGATTTCCCAAACCACTTACACAAGTTTATAAAATAAAAATTATATACACTATCACTCTGTCTAAACTTTTACATACAAATTCTAACACAAAGAATTTAAAAATTTACGTTAGAGTACAATTTATGTCATCACTATCGCGATTTATAGTTTTGAAAACGGACGATTTTATGAAAAGGCACAACAAATTTATAGAACGAAACAAAAGTAAAATTGAACAAAATGTAAAAAATGAATTTATTATTCGGTGATCTCCCTAAATATATGATAAGAATGCAATATAATCTATGTGAATGGCAAAATAACAATTTTATATCTATAAAATTACTATGGGCCATTTTTGACCCCGAGGATATTTAGTGTTACTTATTTTATTGCGGTGTAACGGTAAATCGAAAATTATTAAATTTTTGTATAATACTTATTTTGAACATATTAGACAAAGTCACTAAGTTACACATTTGTGATGTTTATATTTATCAAGATTTTCGAAAGAAAAAGTTCATTTGGGTCGAAATGGACCCGAGGGACGGAAGAAGGTTAAAAAAAAAATTATTTATTTTATTTTTTTCACTTTATTACAAATTTAAGTGTTACACGTTTTGAATCTAACTTACAACTAACTACTTTTCTTATTTTATCTATTTATAATGATTTTGAAAATGCTTATTCTACATATTTAATATAAATAGTATATGAAGTATTATTATTTATTGTAATTTGGAAAAAGTGCTTATGCTACTTATTTTATCTAAAAAAGAGTTTATTTATCCTCACATTACATTGATGTCTGGTCATTGGCATGGCGTGATCTATTTAAATGATATGCGCGTGGCGATATAGCATCCGGTTAAACTATGTATTCAGCATATTATGTTATTATAACTCCTCCCGGGGGTGGAGAAAGGGCGTCCGCGTCCTTTGTTCTAATTCCTGCGTCTTTAAGTAGGTCTGAATATGATTTACTTAATTCTTCTGACCATGATTGATTTGCGGTGTCCACTTTTATTGTAGTTGTCTGCTTGTGAATACAAATGTAGAAGATTGAAGCTATTATGCAGAATGATGAGAATGACACTCCTCCTGATAGTGACCATATCCACGTTTGGTGATCCATTTGTCTAAGGTGTACTTTTTGTAACCGCTTCCTATTTTCAATGTTTTCCTGAGCGATTTCATCAACATTTAGCTCTGTGATGAGTTGGCGCGTAGCCTCAAGATTGTAGAATGCGCCTTGAATCTCCATAGTTTCACTTTTTATCTCGAACGATTGGAATCTTTTGTTGCCGAACGTTATTGTACAATTCTGAAATGATATTAAAAAATTTCCTTCCAACGTTCTGTTGTCGGGACCACAATCTGACGATAGAGTTTCATTTTTAGCATTACTTATTACCAGTTTGTTTTCAGTCACAAATTGCATTGTTGTTTCTGTTTCTAGTCTTACATTGCAATGACTTTTTGTGCCCATTACTAAAGGTTTGATACAGCTATCTTTAAATTCCTGAATGTCGGAGTGTTTCTGCACAAAGTTGTGATAGTTCGTCGTTGTAAACAATTTCTTGTCTGCTTTGATGAGATGTTGTGGGTATTTACTGATGATCGTGTTGTTGATGATTAATGGCATTATCATTAGTGCTGTTGAGGTTTCGTCCTCTAGTTTTGGAATATGTAGGATGTAAAGAATGATTTCATCATTCATTGCTATTTTAGGAGTAATATACTGCAGAGCTTCATCGGGTAGGGAGATGTTCACACCTTGGTTGGTCATTAAATCCTTTATCAAGATGATCTCTTTTAGAGAAAGGATTTTGTTGCTTGGTAGTTCCGATTTTGTTCTAATTATTGCTTCTTGGATGTCTTCTAGGACGCTGTTAACCGTATCGATGTTTATTATTGTTGTGATTGACTCGATTTCGTTCAATATTATCTTGTTAGCCATCGTAGTGTTTGCTAGCGCCTTGTTTACAGTATCCGTAATTAACTGTATTCGTTTATTAATTTTTTCATTTATTTGGAATTGTTGATTGTTCTGATTTATTAGCTCATCCATTGAACTGTTGATAATTCTTAAATCCTGCGCGTCTGGAGTTCCGGCTATCCACTTCCATGCTGAGCCCAAATTATCCCATCTTTTATGCCTTGTAATGTGTGTGGGTTTAATTTGATAAAAGTTATCATACAATTTTTTTAATTTTTGTTCTACTATTTTCTTTATTTCTAACTTATCGTCTACTTTACTATTAACAAACTTATTTATTGATTCTATGGTATTTTCTAAGTTTTTTAAATTTATTGGATGTACTAATTTAATATTTCCCATTTGTAATTTACATTCATTTGTTTTTATTATTACAATTGGGTCTTCATACAAATTCCTTATCTCTAACTTTTGTGTTCTGCCAAATTTAACTATTACTATTAACATTAATAATTTTAAAAACATTTTTCTGAAATGGAGAAAAAATTTAGTTATTCCTTTTTATCCTTTTTATTTTATTTATATTTCTTTTGATATTTCTGTTTGTTTTGAAAGTTTTGTTTTGTATATTTCTATACCTCTTGGTTGTGTCTTTGTTCTCACATTCGGTTTGAGGAACACTGTTTGGTTTTCTACCAGTGTTGGTGGTTCCTCTTTTTTATCATTCATTTTTATCATATTTGCTCTTGCTTTTTCTAGGTTATAACTAACCGTTTTGAATATGTCCTTTGCTCTTTCTTGAATTTCTCTTGGGTCGATGAAGTTATTCTGATTGAATATTACTTCATTTGGCGTGAAGCCAGTAGCTGAATGGACGGTGTTGTTATAGAGAGCAACTGCCAGTTCAATGGTAGCTGAAGTATTCGGGTTCAATATTTTGTGTTTATTGGTATTGAAAATCTCTATTATGGTGGCATGAGTCTTTTCAATTTGACCATTGGATTCGGAAGATGAAGCATACTCTAACTTTATGTTAAGGTTGTTTAAAAACTCTTTCATTTGGGTGGATTGAAATGTAGTTTCTTGATCTGAGATTATGTTGTTCGGAATTCCGAAGAGTGTGAAATATTTGTTTAATGCGTTGGTCACATCAACTATGTTTTTCGTCTCCATTGGTATCATCTGGAGGTGTTTTGAGAACGAATCAATGATTGAAAGAAAATTATTTCTGTTTATAATAAAAATATCGATGTGTACTCTTTCTAACGGCTTCTTCGTGATTGGCCGTGGGGATAGTTTTATATTATAAGGCTTGCGGTCATATTTATGCGTGTTGCAGATGTTGCACGCATTAATGTGGGTTCTAATTTTGTTACCCATCCGTGGGAAAAAATAGGCTCGCCTTATTTGACTTTCGACTTCGTTGGTGCCTCTGTGGGCCCGTTCGTGTTCTTTTATTATCATTCTACTTTGTCTGTCTTCATTTGTTATGTCCTCAACTATTTTGGTTACGAAGATAAAATGACCACTTTGACAGAAGTTTCGTCTAAATGATGCTTGTATCTTATCATATAAACTTTCGGGTGTCATTATTGCCGATTGTTTACCGTTATGATACTTCTTTAAGAATTCTGTAATGTCGGTTTCTTCGATTGTTTTTTTCGACATGATATATAATTCTCTTAAAACTGGGGAAGATTTCTTCCGAAATAATTACATCTATGTCTGCAATTTTGAATATTAGTTGGTTTCTGTAATAGTTGATTGGTCTGTCGGAAAAATGAATGAAATGATCATCTGACGTATTTGCAGAATGAACGGTTTCGATGTCGTCAGAAGGTTGTATGCGTTCGGTTTGAGTTCCGTCAGATTCACGTGGAGTGTTTCTATCTGCTAACTCGTTTGTGTTTAATTCCGTTGTATTATTTATTGTCGGCATTCTGCTTAGAGCATCTGCTACGACGTTTGTTTTGCCTTCCCTGTAAACTACGTCGTAATCGTAATTTTCCAGCTCTAATCTCCATCGTAGGATTTTGGAATTTTTTTCCGAAGATTTGATGAAGGTAAGAGGCTTATGGTCGGTTACTAGTGTGAACCTATTACCGTATAGGTAAGGTTGGTACTTTTTCACTGCCCATATTATGGCTAATGCCTCTTTCTCGTTTGTGGCATATTTCACTTCAGTTGAGTTAAGTGTTCGCGATGCGAACGCGATTGGTTTTTCCGTACCATTCTGTATCTGTGATAACACTGCTCCTAGAGCAAAATCTGAAGCGTCTGTTGTTAATATGAACGGCTTGTCGAAATCTGGATAGGTCAGAATTTGGTCTGTCGCTATCGTATTTTTTAACATTTCGAATGCCTTTATGTAATCTGGGTCTGTTAGATTCAGTGTGGTTTCTTTTTTTAGGTATTTAGTCATGTTTTTGGCAATTTTTGAGTAATCTTTTATGAATCGCCGATAATATCCTGATAAACCTAGGAATTGCTTTATTTCCTTCTCATTTCTAGGTAAGGGCCAGTCCAGGATTTTTTGAATTTTATCTTTGTTTGGTTTCACTCCTTCTTGGGTGATGACGTGTCCCAAGAATTCCGTCTCTCTTTTTAGGAATTCGCACTTATCAAGTTGTATTTTTAAATTGAATTCCGAGAGTCGTTTGAATACCTTTTCGAGATTATTTAGGTGGTTTTTCAGGTTTTCGCCAACTATGACTATATCATCTAGATAAACATGACAAATTGTGCCTATCAACCCTTGTAACACGTGGTTCATTGCACGTTGGAAAGTAGCTGGGCCGTTTTTCAGGCCAAATGGCATTCTACAGAATTCGAAGTGTCCCTTGTCCGTAGAAAAGGCAGTTTTCGCTTTCGAATTCTCGTCCATCTGTATCTGGTGAAAGCCAGATTTTAGATCTAATGTAGTGAAGTAGGTTGATTTTCCTAAATTGTCTAAAATTTCCTCAATTTGAGGCATAGGGTATTTATCGTCAATTGTTTTCTCCTTCAACTTTCGATAATCAATCACTACCCTTACCTTGCGTATCCCAGAAGCGTCTGCTTTCTTGGAAACGACCCAAATTGGTGCGGAATAAGGACTACTTGAGTGTCGAATAATGCCGCTGTTTAACATGTCTTGGACTTGTTCTTCCACATCGTTTTTGAAGTGATGTGGGTATCGGTAGGTTCGAGTGTATACGGGTGTTTCATCCCGTGTAAGGATTTTGTGTTTTATTATTGTCGTTGCTGATAACTTTTCGTTTGTTTTCAGCAGAACTGATTGATTTTTGTATATTTTATCAATGAGGGCATTTTTCTCGTTCTCATTGAGGTGCGCTGTTCGAATTACGTTTATTATGTCGTCTTTAGTGATCGAATCATTATTAAAAATTGGGATTGGTTTTAAAGTTTCGAAGTTGTTTACTTCTAATTTCAGTCTTGGGAGTTTTTTTGGGGGTTCTGGTTCGTTCGTAAGGATTTTTACTATAGTTTTACCTTTATTTGCTTTATATATACCTGGTTGAACTATAATTTCTTTATTTAGAGCTTCCTATTGAGGGACGAACCATTCGCCTTCTTTGGCTGTTTCGAATGAGACTACGTGATTATACACATTGCCAGTGGGATAGTAGCGCAAAAATTTAAATTTAATGTTATTTAGAAGAATCTCATTATTCTTGTAATCAATTTTGGCATTAAGTTTTGCCATTGATTGAGAGCCCAAAATTCCGTCGAAGAACTTATGGAACTCTAACTCATAGAAGGTTTGGTCAGGTAAGTTTTTGTGAAGAAAATTAAATTTACATTTTTTATTGACGACGTGGTTTCCGAGGATGTTTTTGATAGAAGTATCTTGGGTTTCTAATAGATTTACTGGGACGATACCGGGTTTGATGATATTTTTGTTCGCGCCCGTATCTATTAATAATTTTATTTTTTTATTTGGTTGTATGCTTTCGCATATTAGATATGGAAGGAAATTTAGTCTTCCGTATCGCTTTCCTGTTCCTCTTGAAAATTTGAGTTTATTTCGAAATTACTGGGAGGATCTTCTTCGTTTTGATTGTCTGAATCATAATCGTTTTCCGAGCTAATCTCGTGGGTTTCATGATTTTTTATCATGTTTTTGTTGAACGAATTTCGCGATCTCATAGAGAGGTCTACCTCCATAGGTGTTGGTGTGTCACCTGTTTGCCATTTTGGTTTTGGATTTGGCATGTTAAAATGTTTTTCTGAATTTTGTTTCGAAAATTGTTGAAACTGTTTAGATTGTTGAAAATTTGTAGGTTGGTTATTTGGTTTTTGGTAAGAATTTGACTGATTGAACCTTTGTTGGTTTATTTGACTCGTTTTCTTTGAGTTGTTTGCAATGGATTCATTGCAGCTAAATTTGCAGAGGAATGCATAAGCTTCTTCTACATTTCGTGGTTTTGCTGCTTGCGCAAAGCCAAAATAGGGTCTACTTAATCCGGACAGGAATGCTGCCAGTGCATCCTCCTCTATAAATGTACTGATCGCTTGCCAGGATTGGTTATAAATTTCCTGTTGTCTTGCTAGCGATTTTATACTCTGGACGATTTATTTCGTCTTAGTATAAAAATTATGAATCGACATGTTTTCATTTTGTTTATTTGCCCATAGTTGGGACTTGTAGTATGTCAATTCTTGTTTATCACCCAGGGTATCGAGAAGTTTTTGCTTCACTTCTTGGAACGTTTCTGGGTCTCCTGCTAGGCATAAAATGTCTCTAGCCTTACCTTCTATTTTGTTTTTTATAGCTTGAGTATACATTGTAAACTGAGCTTGTGGGACTAAATGTTCGAAGAGTCTTAACGTCTCTTCTGCTGTCTTCAGCCAGGCCGTAACCTGTTTTCTGTTCCCGTCGAACGAAGGCATCGACTTAATGGGATCAGGAATGCGGAATATATCAGCAATCGGCCGATCCGATCTGACTTCTTCCTTGTTTTGAAATTTTGGTTCCTCGATTTTTTGGCCGAGGTATTTGAGTACCTCATCCTGTTCAGTTTGTTTCTGAACTAGGTTTCCCAACTGACCTGCAATTGCAGCTAGTTGAGCGTTTATTTGTTCCAAGTTTTCCATTTCTTGGTTTATTTCTTCTATTGAGCTTATATTTCTATTCAATATAAAGCGTTCAATATTTTTCTTTCTCTCAGTGTGACTTTTTTCTTTACGAAAAATCTTGTCAAAATTATGTGCACTGATTTAAGAAATTTTAACTGTCTTCTCGCGTCTATCTAGTAGTGCGCGATGGTAGACTATTCCCGTGGAATTTCTCAAAATTAGTGTCTATCTCGTAGTGCACTTTAATATGGTTCAATTCCAGATCTTCGAATTTATCTTAAAGATCCGAAGAGGTTAGGTAAAAAAAAATATAAAGTTCTTACCTGGTTTGTAGTCGTGGATGTAACGGTTCTCAAAGCGGGTTTGGTGTGGATGCGGTGGAACATCTAGTCTTCTGGACGATTATAAAATCTGTAGCCCGAGATATCACGTGAACTTTCAAACACTTTTTAAAAAAAATCACTGTGTTGAATGTCTGTGATGGATTCACTTTAAAATAAGTTTTTATTTGCTTATTTTTCTACACTGTTACACACACTTTCACTTCACTTTGCCGTACGGCTGCGCCAATTATGAGTAGTAGGATTACACGAATTTAAAAAAAAAATTATTTATTTTATTTTTTTCACTTTATTACAAATTTAAGTGTTACACGTTTTGAATCTAACTTACAACTAACTACTTTTCTTATTTTATCTATTTATAATGATTTTGAAAATGCTTATTCTACATATTTAATATAAATAGTATATGAAGTATTATTATTTATTGTAATTTGGAAAAAGTGCTTATGCTACTTATTTTATCTAAAAAAGAGTTTATTTATCCTCACATTACATTGATGTCTGGTCATTGGCATGGCGTGATCTATTTAAATGTTATGCGCGTGGCGATATAGCATCCGGTTAAACTATGTATTCAGCATATTATGTTATTATAACTATATATTAAAGGAGTATATTGAGTGGACTCATCCAAACGAATATAACCCATTTTAAAACATTAAACCATAAAATAAACTTAAAATTAATCCTAACCCTCATAGGTAACATAAG
Organism: Tipula vernalis; assembly: GCA_958295665.1. Lineage (NCBI taxonomy): Eukaryota > Metazoa > Arthropoda > Insecta > Diptera > Tipulidae > Tipula > Tipula vernalis. The sequence continues at coordinate 200,056,182 of OY282559.1, read as the reverse complement.
AAGTTTTATTCATTTTCACCGACATATTATAAATTCCTAAACGCGATATAACGTTATTTTTACAAACACAATCTGTATTAAATTACGCTCAACTTCTTGTATTCGTATATAATACACATACCGTACACAGCATAATAACATATGAAATTGCCTTTCAACAAACGTATTTCAAATTTTCAATATTTGTACAAGAAACACAAAAAAAAAAAACGAAGTGTTATTCTAGAATTACAAGGATTTCAACTTAATAAAAAAAAAAAAAATATTTGTCACACAAAAACATAAAAATCGAAAAGGTTTAGTAAATTTTACAACTTCTGCTCCAATAAATTAATAATTTTGCTTCTCCCCAAGTATTTTTATTTCCGCATTTTCCTGACATTTTGCGGATTTCATCACCGACTTTTGTCAGGAATAATGTCCGACTTATTATAAGATTTCCTATGAAAGTTGGCCAAAAAACTCGGAAAATGATGACTAAAAAAGTTAGGTTATGGTACGACAAATTTGTGGGCGGGGCTTATAATATAAATTTTGGCGCCAAAATTTTACTTTTCAATTTGGTTACATACGTAAAAAATAAAAATATTTTTTTTTTTTAATTTAAAATTTTATTAAGAATTTTTTTTATTAAACTTAATCTTAACTTAATCTAATAAACTTAAAAAATCTTAATTAACTCAAACTTAATTATAACTTAATCTAATAAACTTAAAAAAGTACATCTAAAATCTAAAAAGTAATAATTTTTCTTTGCGTTTTTCGTAGATTAGAACTTTTTCTTTGTGATCGGGAACTTCTCCAATGCACAATCTGAAATTAAAAATAATTAGATTCTTCAAAAAAAAAATATGGTATATATCAACATTATTGTTGTAAAAGTGAAATATGTCCAGCTGTCAGGATATAACAAACATTTTCCATACGAAGTTTAAATGGAAATAGTGTCTATTTAATTTACATTTTTATTTGTTAAAATTTTAATGATCAGCAAATTTAATTAATCCTTATGTACTTTAAAGGGTAATTTTTATGTTCTTGAGTTTCATTTGGAACAAGAATTTTCGTAATACTACATAGTTTTTAAGAACAAATTTCGGCCATTTAAAATTATAAAACTGTTCCAAATGAATTAAGTATACAAAATTACTCTTTAAACTACATAATGGGTTAATTAAATTTGCTGATCATTACAATTTTAACAAACAAAAATGCAAATTAAATAGACACTATTTTCATTTAAACTTCGCATGAAAAATGTTTGTTATATCCTGACATATTTCACTTTTACAACAACAATATTGTATATACAATATTATATATGTATGTATGTACATTATTTAATCTCACACTTTGTTAAACAGAAAATAATTTTATACATGTGCAAAATATTTACCTTATGGATGATTACCAAGGGTAGGAAGGTATTTGCCTTATGGATGATTTTAATAATAATTTATTTTAAGATAAAAAAAATTTAGCGTTGCAATTGCTACGCAATTGGGTTAGTTAACTAACAATCAAAACAACAAAAAATCAACAAATGGCTTCTACAGAAATAAAAAAAAATTATACTTGCACTTCAACGCTATATGTGTCGAAAGTTGGAAACAAAATTTCATCATTTTTCGATTTTTTCGTTCGAAAACCGGACAAAAATTGATAACCGATTGAAATTTTCAGTTTTGTTATACTTGGGTCTTGTGCTGTGAGTACTTCTAGCCATATACCACCATCATAATAATATGTAGATACATCTATCCAATAAGACAACAAACACAGAAGGTGAAGTAATCTTTATTGTTGAAAGATAAAAATACGTACAAATTGTTGTTGCTTTTATTTTCACAGAGATTACACTAAATAAACAAAAGAATATCTATCCACATAAAACAAATCATACTCGTGCATACAAAAATAGTCGATACATAAAACAAGAAGAGATGGAAAATTCAGCGATATGAAAATTTAATTTTTCAACAAAACACAATTTATAATAAACAATAAATTTCAAAATTTTTATTATATTTAGATTAATATTTGTTTTTATCTTGCATAACATTTTTCACGATCTATTTATTTATTATTTGATTTTGTGAAAAACAATAGAAGCTTCTAAGAAGATGTTTATGCCAGAAATCTGGTGAAAGAAACAAATCAACTCTAAACGTAAGATGAGCGCAGCGCAGATCTTAATTGTTATTGAAATTTTTAATTATTTAATCCAATTTTATTTTGTAACCACTTTAAAAATAGTTTATAATTGTTCTTGCGTAATTAGTTTTTCTTATGTATGCAGCAGAGAGGATGAACAAAAGATTTTATCGCGAAATTATTAAAATCAAGTTTAATCATAAATTAACGTATAAAATGTTGAAGTTTTTTTGCGCAACAACGTATTATTAAATATTCATAGCTATATTCATACTGCACTTCATAGAACTTTATAAATAATAACAATAATAATAACTGCTCTTCCCGTACGGTACGTGATAGTGTGCTGTAGATATACAAATTATATGGAATTTAATTATTCAATTTATTAATTCTAGTAAAAAGATTTTCTTTTCTTTGAATGAATTTTTATTAAAATTGCCAGTTAGCAACAATGGCTCAGTTTGTAGATTTTTGAATCAAATATCCGGAAACGTATCCATTTAGTTTAATACGTTCGTTTGTAGCGAAATATTACATCAGTATCAATAAGGCAAAGTTACGAATAAAAGTCGTGTTTTTCATGAGAACTGCACTAGAACTCGATAAATTTTAGATTCCTTTTATTCTATTTAACAGAAAAAAAATTAAATTCATAAAGTGATAATGTGTAGTGTATTTCACATAAATATGTACACATTTTAAGTTGTTACAGCAATAAATAATGACAATTACAGCTTATTTTTTAGTTACACTTGATAAACCCTTGAATTTATCGAGTGTAGTTGCGTGTAATGACGTCAGCAAGAAATAAGAAAATATTGATGAAATAAGTGAAGGGGAAAATTTTTAAACTTAAAATATGTAATTATGTCAAATACACTAGACTACGCATTCGCGTTTTTTGAATTTATTTTCTTTCGTTTTACATAGAATAAAAGGAATTTAAAGTTTATCGAGTTCTAGTGCAGTTCTCATTAAAAATACGGCTAATAATAGCTATTTGTGCAACCAGTTAGAAAATGCCTAGTTTTAGACGGAGATACTAATATTAGGCCCATTTTTTGGTGTTTGTAGTAGAATAGAAAAAAAATTAAATAAAATTCCGTTGCTTTTAAATTTTTCATTCATTGATATATGCACAAAGTAAATTAATGTAATTCATGTAATTTACAACGAATAAAAAATAATTATTATTATTTTATTAATTTTTTGTTGAATATTAATTAATTCATGTAATATCTAATATGCTACCGGTGATTAGACCATATTAAGTGTGTTTCGGTTAACACGAGAAGTATATTAGTATTTAATAGATAGAATTCTATTTATTTAATTATATGTTTCGAAGATTGTAAGAGAATTCAATCCAGTTTCGAACTGATGAGCTTATGATTATGAAAAAATCAATTTTCTCATCAGGCCGCGGCGGCTGGACTGATTATACCACAATTTACATTCATATATACAGAATGTGCTATGTGTTAAGTACTAGCGAATCGTACTAATACAGATGAATTCTCTTACAATTTTTCTTCTTCACAATATTCACACAGCTCTATTTCTGTGTACGCTAATTTTTACTTTATTAATTTTTTGTTGAATATTAATTAATTCATCTAATATCTAATGTGCTACCGGTGATTAGATCATTTTAAGTGTGTTTCGATTAACACGAGAAGGATATTAGTATTTACGAACAGTAATTCAACGAAACTGACTAATAGATAGAATTCTATTTATTTAATTATATGATTTTAATATGTTTCGAAGATTGTAAGAGAATTCAATCCAGTTTCGAACTGATGAGCTTATGATTATGAAAAAATCAATCTTCTCATCAGGCCGCGGCGACTGGACTGATTATACCACAATTTACATTCTATATATACAGAATGTGCTGTGCCTTAAGTACTAGCGAATCGTACTAATCGGAATGATTAAAGCTAGCTTTTAGCTTACTTATTAAGTCCACAAAATCTAACCCAAAAATTTCGCGACACTCTGATGTAATGAAACCAAAATTGCTTTGACTCACCTGATCACCCTGCGATTGTCCCAAGACTGGAAACTGCTTGATCTTGCTTGATTTTGTTGTTGATTGTTTTCTCTTGCTTCAATGATTTTTTGTTTGAGTTTTTTATGTATGATACATCCTTTGTAATTTGCTGGGTGTCCAAACTCATTACAATTGATACAGTAAGCTTTCGGAGATTCTTCGGAATCCTTGGTTGTTTGAGAATTCTTTTTTTAGAAGCTTCACATTCATATGGCCCATGTAAGTTTTTACACTTTACACAGCGATAACTGTACGTGCAATTTCTAACTATGTGTCCGAAACGTTGGCATCTTAAGCATTGCACAATGTCCCTATTTTTTAATCTGTCCCAACTAATTCTGTGATGACAAACATAATTAATTTTTGTCAGCTCTCGTATATCAGCGCCATTTTCCGTGCTGACCATATGACAATCCAATTTGTATTTTTCCGATTTTGATCGTTGAGTTTCAAAGATTTTTACCTCCACTTTCAATCCAGTCCTGTCTAGTATATCCTGAGCAATATCCGATGTTGGGTAAGAATGATTGATGTACTCCCTTTAGCATCATTATTTGTCTTTTTTCGTTCGGCAATGAGTAGGTATGGCATTCTATATTAGTTTCTTTAAAAAAGTTGAATACTTTCTTATGTGTTTTTGACGGTGAATTTATTAGCTCCATCCTCTTTAAGAGCTTGTGCCATCTCGTAAACTTTAACGTTAGGTACCATAATTGGCGGTATTCTTCCTTTATTTAAACTTTTCGGTAGTTCTGGAGTATTATTGTTCTCTATTCGTGTTTCGTTAGTTTTTACGTTGTTACTCTCAGTAACAACATTCGAGCGGTAATTACGTCGAGAATCGGTGTCATCGAATTTTTTTTGTACCATCTGATTATTGGTAATAGTTTCAGATTGCTCCTTATCGCTCGCTTCCATTGTAAGTATTAATGCCGAGAATCTGTTATCACTCAGGTTATACTGCTAATTAACATAATCGTTGGTTCTCGCTTTTTTTGAAATTTCAACGTCGTGGTCAGAGTCTATTCTTTTCCTGTTAACTGAAGGACATTTGATTGCTCCTCCACCATTGTTATGGACGAAACTTCATCACTTGTATCACTACGTTCACAAAGCCCATCCATTAAATCTCTAAACTTGACATTTTTGTTTTTGCAATTTTTTATAATCACTTTATACATATTATCGACTAATTTCTTTTTGTCGTCTCTCTTAACTCCCGTCTTCCCCATTTTAATAGTTTGTTTTTGTAGTGCACCTGCTTTTCGTATACACTGAAATATTTTCACATTTTTTTTTTTATTTTATTTTTATTTATTTTTTTTTTTAATTTTTTTTATTTTCACTGGCACTTTTTATTTATTAAAAAGACGTTTTAAATAAAACTGATGATAATAATGATATCGGCAGTCAGTGATCGGCCTGGCTCTCTATCCTCCTATGTGTAGGTCACTTTATTTTTATTCAATTGTACAACCGTTTTTACATGAAAGCGCATTAGCAATAATTTTTTTTTCGAAAATACATGGCGGGGCGTTTCCTTGAAAAGTCGGTTTTAATAAAATTTTCTGATTGCTTTATTTTTTGATTTATGTATTGTATAAAAGAAGGAATTTTTTTTTATATATTTTTCATTACGCTTTTGAAAATGAACTAAAATAGGGTTCGAAATCTAAAGCTTTAATTAGTTAAAAAGGAATAAAAAAGAGCCCTAAACCAAATAAAAATTATTTAATTTATAAATATTAATTGGCTCATAAAAATAAAATACTAATACCGGATTTCCATCGTCATAGTATAATAGCTTAATAGTATTATACTATTATACTATGGCGAAACCCGAAGTTGATAGTATAATAGTTTATTATAATATTTCATTATACTAGCTATCAAAAATATAACAGGTAGCAAATTGTAATTTTAACAGTGCAAACATGGCAGTGTATAGGCTTGTTTGAATTCTTTTTCAACATAAATTTTTTTAGGCTGCGGTTGTAGTGTGTTTTTTATATTACTTCAAGTAATATTTATGAGGTAATTTTTGATATGCGTAAAATATGGGTTTAATAATTTTTTGCTATCAAAATAATGAATTTCGTCCAAGTTCCCATACAAAAATATAAAACGATTTTAACTTCACACCAAATGATGGAAACACGAAAAGGAAAAATAGTATAATAGTATTATATTATTTATATTTTGCTATTATACTCCTAGTCTTTCCTCGGCCAAACGTGATAAAAAATATCATGATACTGCACGTCAATTACTTATGACCCTAACTTCATTCCGATAAATTTTATGTCAAACCCGAGGAAACGACCAAAATGAAAAAATAAAAACAAAAGTTAAAATTAAACGTCAAACAATTTAATTTAGTCTGTTTTTTTTAATTAAAGATAATTAATTATAATTTTCTGTTAAAGATTATTAATTATAATTTTTTGTAGTATTTGAAACTATTAAATATTTCCAGTATGTATATATTATGGAAATTGAAATAAATTAAAATTATTAAGTTTCTTTTGCGTAAAATAATAATATGTTTTGAAAGGTAAAGCCAAAAGATTTCGTGGATTTTTTTGGTGATAAATGAATGCGTTTTATGGCGAAACTTGATAAAAAATATCATGATATTTTGTATCCAATTTGCCCGAGGAGACACGACCACTATTGACGATGGAAACATGGTATAAGTGATTGTATATACTGCGAATCGAGTCGAGTTTAATCCTAGTTTAACTCTTACTATAGGTGCATTTTATCTGACAAATTCAAATTTTTATTCATTTCGAAATCGTGTCCCCGCTGAATTTCGAAAAAAAATCGCGGCTAAACATGTGACTCAAAACATTTTTGATATACAAAAATTATTTTGTAATTTACGTTAGACACTGGACGAAAATTAAAACATCACAATCACCAAACAAACAACAATTTTTGTTAAGCCAAATTAAATAAATTTAATGTACATGACAGACAACTGGTAGAACCCAAGTATTTCTAAATCCAACTATTTCGTAATATTTCGCACTCTAATTCTAAACTTATGTCAAATTCTTTCGGGTTACTCGAAATAAAGTAACTTTTTTATCTCCTAAAGAATATGAAAATATTTTTGTAGTTGTGTTGGTGTAAAAAGAGCAAAATAAAGCGAGGTTATGTTTTACTGTCAGTCAGATCAGTAAAACTTTTTTATTGTGATATCAACAAGATGGAACCAATTAATTTTAGCGCATTAATATTCAATAAACAACAAATGAAATGAAGTTTTCCTTTTGTTTCCAATTCACTTTGACATTTCACATTTCTATGTATTTGTAAAGAGTAAAGCAAATCCATGAAAAGATCCAGAGTAAAGCAAAATGCTCTCGAGCAAAAAAAAAAGTGCCTTTTTACTCAGAAAGAATTTGTAATGTCAAATTTTTACCCTTCGAGTAAAATTTTTTACCCTCAGGGTGTTTTTTTTTTCTGACTTATTATAAGAAAACTCTGCAACCGAGAAGACAGATTATTCTTTGTGGAAGGCAACAAAAAATTCAAAAAGGCCAACAAATTCGAATCCACCGATTAGACTACCAACTGGAAATTGGGCGAGAAGTGATGAAGAAAAAGCCAATGCTTTTGCTGCTCATCTAGCAACAGTATTCGTCCCACACGAAGAAGATAATTATTTTGTGCTACCCCAGCCAACGGATGATGGTTTATCCTACAAACCTATAAAGTATAACTGGAAGAAAGTTAAGAATACAATTAAAACTTGCATAAGCCCGAAAAAGGCACCAGGGCATGATCTCATTACTGGAAAAATGATAAGGGAATTGCCGGATAAATGCATAAAACTAATAACATTCGTATTCAACGCGCTCATGCGAATCAGTTATATTCCTCAGAAATGGAAGATATCTTTGATCACAATGATACATAAGCCAGGGAAAAATGAAACGCAAATCTCATCATATCGTCCAATAAGCATGCTGCCCACAATCTCAAAGCTATTTGAAAAAATGTTACTAACAAAATTAAAACCAATATTAGAAGAACGGCGCGTTATTCCTGACCATCAATTTGGGTTCCGAAACCAACATGGTACTATAGAGCAAGTACACAGAATTGTAAATGCAATCAAAATCACCTTCGAGGAAAAGAAATATTGTGCTGCTGCCTTTTTGGATATCGCCCAAGCTTTTGATAAAGTTTGGCACGATGGACTAATTTACAAAATTAGAGAGCTTCTACCGAAGAAATTTCACTCAGTTTTGGGAAACTATCTTCTTCAAAGGCAGTACATGGTCAAACAAAACAGCGCAACTACTTGCTTAAATGTTATAAATGCAGGTGTCCCGCAAGGCAGCGTTCTAGGACCAATATTATACTTGTTGTACACAGCTGATATACCTGTAACCAACATAGTATTAATATCAACATTTGCCGATGACACGGCCATCCTGGTGTCTCACACTAATCCTGAAATTGCCTCAAGGGAATTACAGAATCATTTAAACAAAGTCGCGGACTGGCTGAAGGCATGGAGAATAAAAGTGAACGAAAACAAATCAACTCACGTCACATTCACGCTAAACAAACGCACCTGTCCACCAGTGAAATTAAACGATAAAAATATTCCTCAACAAACTAAGGTAAAATACTTAGGTTTGCATCTGGATAGAAGGTTAACGTGGAAAAATCATATTGAAACAAAGCGTAACCAAATAAAAATTACATTTTCCAAAATGTATTGGCTGATGGGAAGAAAATCTCAGTTGTCATTAGCCAATAAAGTTTTACTTTGCAAAGCGATAATCAAACCCATATGGACTTATGGTATTCAGTTATGGGGATCCACCAGCGCTTCAAACAGAGAACTCCTGCAACGAACCCAAGCGAAAATACTTCGCAGTATTACCCATGCTCCTTGGTACATTCGAAATAGTAATATACATGATGACCTTGGGATCAAAACCGTTAAAGAAACTATTAAAGAATTCAGTTCGAAATATTATTCAAAACTAGAAGCACATCCCAACGAATTGGCCAGGGATATACTAAAACAGCCGCGATTTAGACGTCTGAGAAGAACAGATCCACTCGAACTGATGAACCTGTGAACCTGTAAATTTAATTCGATATATACATATAAGTGTAGTCTAAATTAATTAAATTGTGAGCACTAACAATAAGTATTAACATTGGTTAAGACTTAAAATATGTAATAATTTTTAGCTTAAGATTTGATTACTTTTTGTGAGTTTCTTATGTAGAAAGATTCAAGAATAAAGCCATTGGCAACATTTAAAAAAAAAAAAAAAAAATTATAAGAAAACATATGTAATTGTGTCGGAACTATCCGGAACTCACAAAACTCGATATAGAAAATTTTGTGCTTGTGTGAGTGTATAAAATAAAATTGGCGGGAATAATTTTTCAATGTGTGTGTTCAAATGTCAAGTTCGAAATTTGGCGATTAAATTAAACATCTTTTTATGAAACAAAATTTTTATTTCTATAAATAACAACTTATACTATTTTTTTTAAATACATAAGATACATATTAAAAATGAAAATTAATGTTGGCCTAAATCTAAAGCTGAAATTATTTAAAAATAATTACAATATTTGTTGTTTATATGGATATGTTATCGGTGTAAATTTGTATTCTAATTTTGTTTTTTGTGTTTTGATTGTGCTATTTGTGGAATTTTTCTTATTATTTTACTATTTTATTAATAAAACGTGTTTCTTTTTCGTACGATTTAAAGTAATTTTTGATATTTGTATTTCTCCCGCGATTTAAAATCCCACCAAATACAAAGCATCACCTTCCAGCCATGGATATTTGCTTTTGGCGTCGATGGCCCTGGTTCACCTGGCTTGACCCACGCTGGTTTGCGCTTTGCATGTATACGTTGCGAAACACATTGTTGGGTAATATTCAACTCTTCTGCCAATTATTTTTCAGTCTGACAAGGGTCCACATCAAGCAATTCTTCCAATTCCGTATCTTCAAATTTTCTTGGTCTGCCTTCACGTTCTTTGTTTCCTACGTCAAAATCACTAACTTTGAATCGTTGAAACCACTCTTTGCATGCTGTTTTCGATGGGGCATGTTCACCGTAAACTTCCACAAGCAAACGATTTGTTTCCGCTGCACTTTTCTTCAACAAAAAATAATGAAGTAAAACTTCCCGCATATGGTGTTTTTTTGACACAAAATTCGACATTTTCAATTACATGAAAATAATTGTTGTTTACGCTTTGAACAAATGTCACTAGTAATTATTCAAGCTTGACATCTAACCTCCAAAAAAAATGTATTGCTCGATTGAATAATATGCAAGCAGTGATGCTAACGACAGCTATCTAAAAAGGTCGGAAATTTATTTGTACACCCAATAGCTTCTTCCTGAAGCAGTAATTTGCATAACGCAAGAGGTATTTCAATATCGCTTCTGCTTTTTGAAATATGGTCCATAGTGCCACGTGGGGCCAGCTCATCGGATTTTATTGAAATGCCCTGGCATACATATAACATCGATATTGAACTGATCTGCCATTTCATTAAAAGATGAGAGACAGCTCTGGACGACAGCCGATATTGTATTATACCTTAATCACCTCCAGTGCACCTCTAAATCACAAGGAGAATGTTACCACTTACAGAAGAATGTGGCTGGCTACTGCGGTGATATCCAACGTACGATGTGGGGCTCCAGCCCCATCCTTTCCCAATGGCATTTTTGCAGGAGTAAAGCACTACCGTAGCTTTCTCTCCAAAATATTAGATTTCCAATTTAATTTGCTAACCAAAAACAAGACCCAGATACTTCGCTTCATCTATATCAGCCAAGCTGAACAAATTTAAAGTGGGAGGATCAATATGAGGAATTTGCATTTCCTAGAAAAAAAAATCAATTCAGTTTTCTGTGGGTTCACATTCAACCCATAACGATTGGCCCACTTGGAAAGAATGCACGGGTCATTTTGCATGAGTTCAATAAAAGTATCGGGATATTTACCACGGACACCAATAGCAACATCATCCGCATATGCCCCCACCTTGAAGCTCCTCCAGTTTTAGTAACTGGTCAATAATGACCAAATTCCATAGTAAGGGAGACTATGCCAGCTTGCGGTGTACCTCTACTTAAAAATCTTCTGGCGGAGAACTCCCCCGAATTGGCATTTATATGATCCTGCCTCTTAGTATTTCATCTATTTCATTGCAATAAGCATATTGAGATTTAGACAGTTTTCATGCACAATCGCACCCCTAATACCTCATATTCGAGTTCTATTTATCTTACCAGTGCTTTAAAGAGGAAATAAGATAATCTAATCGGTCTGTCTGAGGTCTTTGGGACTGCAGTGTGAGCGTTTTCCGACTCAGGTATGAATACAACCTTCACTTCCATTCATTTGCTAGGAATATGACATAGTTCTAGGCAGCCCTTAAAAATTACATCTAACCAAGAAATTGTTAGGTCCACAGTCTGTTGGATATCCACAGTGGTTTAAAACTATTTGCCACGCACAGGATCTTTCTTCTGCTAATAATTTGACCATCGAGGCTACTAGCCCTGTTACCTACTGACGTGATAGCACAGATTCGGAACAACCCGGAAAGTGAGTCTCTAGCAGAAATTCCAACAATTTTCCGTACTGCTAGTGGTCCATGTCCCATCCGGCCGTACAAGATAACTTTGGATGGAAGGGCCAATAGATAGTACTTTGCATAGCCTTGGCATCTCCGAATACTCCTGGATTTTGCTGCAGTATAGTCTTCAAGATCTGTTGTTGCCACTTCTTAATTCAAATTTGTAAGTTTTGAGGACTTCCTTATAGAACTCCCAGCCTACAGCGGTTCTCGTCTTCCTTGCTTTTTTAAAGATTTTCTTGAACTTTTGGGCAGAGATTTGCAGCTAGGCCTGCTAAGAGGGCTAGAGCGCATTATCGCTTCTTATACAGCGGCATGCAGGCAGTCAGTTTAACGTGATTCCTGATCTAGCCCTCATTTAGACATGCTGAAACAGGTCCTGTGTTTTCTGACAGGATCTTCAGGTAGGTGGCGACTAAAGCTCCTTCCATCTTTCTCCAGTTGGAGGGTGTTATGCTACCATCCTCTTGGGACTGGTCAATAACTGCCACAACCAGCTGATCCTTGATGACCTTATTAAAACGGCCTCATGATGGTAGTGTGGAGCTTCGTCCTCTTAGCGAGTGTAACGAGACCTTTGCGATGTCGTTAACAGACATACAATTAGAGGTCTGGTGCGGTATATATAGCTGGCTAAGCTCAGGGTTGGCGTGGGGATTTCTAGACATGACAATATGCTTTAATAACCGCATTGAGGTAAGACAAATAAAAGAAAATAAAAGAGAACAACCTTTTAGCTATCTTGTTTACAGAAACACCAAAACCTGAAAAAAATAATCCCTACTGATAAACCGCCCCCAAAAAGAAGAACCTGCGCTATCACTCATCTTAATTCCCTAAATACCTACTCACTCATTTCAGCAATCTCACAAATCCCTAACCCAACAAATGCTACAACAGACAAAGGAAAAAAAGCAACAGTAAAAGAAAATTTCTTAAGGCGTGTCTACTGAAACGGGAAAGCTGAATTTTTTGTTTTATATTATAAAGAAAAATTAAAAAAAAACAATGTGAGTGCCATCAAAGCGGCATAAACTGAAAAGTTACGTTACTTAAAACAAAAAAAAAACAAAAAAAAATATAAAGAAAACAAAGGAATTTGAGTAAGAACAAAACTAAAAACAATAAACTTGAAGGGGAAAAAATTGAAAAAAATCAAATTTACAACAAATTTAATAAATTTAAGAAGCTAATATTCAATAAAATCTATATACTGTATGTATGTATGTATAAAAAATAAAAAAAAATTAACGGTTTTTTTTCTACGCCACCACCACTCAATACTGCTACTCAGGAAAACTTAAACAGCTGTCCACTCGTAACGATATCAAGTTCTTCCCACACATCTCTCAATATTTCAACAACCGCATTTTAGCACTTTCAATTTCAATGATGATACTTTCAATGATGACTCTAACTAGCTTTCAATATATAACAATTTTATTTCATTTCTCGTAAACGGCTTTCAAAATTTCCAATAATGTATTTTGCCTCGTAAACGGCTTTCAATATTTTCTATAATTGTATTTTATTTCGTAGACAGCTTTCAATATTTCCAACAATTGTATTTTATTTAGTAAACCGCTTTCAATATAGAACACCAGCATTCAATTTAGATACTTAGCGTACTACTTATATCATCAACATACACTTCGCCGCAGTTTAACTTGTGGCTTTTCTCATCAAATACAGCTCGTAAATAAGGACAAACAAATTTACACATCCACCAAAACAACAAACTCTGATCGGACTTGAGAACCAAAAAAAACCATTAAATGTGATTTTACAGTTATATTATTTATTCTCGACATTTTTGTTATTTTTTTTTTCGTTCCTTTTTTTCCTTAAATCATTCGTTTTATTTTACAACAAGAACACAAAAATGGCTTGCCACTTCGTTGTGAAAACCAATTTCTTTTCCTTTTTATTTCTTTTGAACACTATATATATTATTGGTTTTCACTAACCGCCGTGTCCAACCGGCTTTCCTCGGTATTCTCTCTAATTTTTTTTCCACGTCCATTATCAAAAATCACTTATTTCACGACGTCTCTCGATAATTCAACCACAAAACAAAACCAAGAAATGGCCAAAATTCTTTTCTTTATATATGTTGTTTTATATATAATTATTATTATTATTTTTGTTTCCACTTACACGATCACTATCTTACTCCCATTAATTTTGTGTTCGTTTTCTCCCCTTCGCCTTACATTTCGACTCTTATATAGCCAAATACATGATGGCCACCACCACTCAATCACCAGGCGAGATTAACCAAAATAAAAAAAAAAAAACATATTTAAATCAGCCATCTAGTGGATATGACGGATATTCGACTTCCTGACCATTAAATTAAAAAATTTATTTGTGTATTTAAGATAGATGCCACCACTCACACTAAACCATAAAAAAAATAAATGAACGTAGCAAATACCAAAAAAAAAAAAATTTCAAATAGAACCGGTTTCAAATTGAATCTTTTTTCCAACATTTATTTTTATTTTTCTGTTGACTTTTTTAAAAAAATTATTGAACAAAAATGACAGACTTTCAGGAATCAAAACAAAAAAAAAATTAAAACAATGAAATTTGAGCGTTACAAATACACTCTTACCACAATAAAAAAAAATTTAATCAAATTACAATAAAATTTGATTAAATTTTTTTTTTCTTAAAAGTTATAAATTTTTCCAAAATCATTTAGTAAAAAAAAAAAAAAATCCCTTCAGACATGTTATTGAAGAAGTCCACTTATGGTAATTAACATCATCAGTCTCAGAATAATTTGATTAGCGGTTAACCGTTGAAAGATTTTTATTTATCCTTAAGGATATACGCTACTCTACAAAAAAAAAAATATTAATCGAGATATCGCAAATATCTCCAGGCCCATATGGCCAAACAAAACAAAAAAAATTTTTTAAAGGCAAAAATAATAAATTATTAAAAGAAAACCGGCACTATTTCTTGGCCAAAATCTAAATTTCTTCTAATTAAAAACAATAAAAAATAATAAGCAGGAATTACTATCCTCTGGCTCTATTACATGGCCAAAATCAAATATGTTACACTTATAGTGCATGTACCCTTATAGGTAGGATATAATTATTCTGAAAACTGTAACTAATAAAAAAAAAAATTACTGATGGACTTCCGCACACAAAATCATGTAAAAAAACCTTTTTTTCCCCCCATGTTGACTGACTTTAAGTTTAAACCAAACTCTGTTTGGTTTCTGTGACAGTAGAGCTCATCGCGCATAACGCGATACAATAAAAAATCTACTGACCATAGCAACAAAACTCCTTAAGTTTTGTTTTTGTTAACTTAATTAAAAAAAAAAATTATAAATATAACTAAATAACCTTAACCCTACAATTTATTGTTTGAACATCATCAATCCCTTCATTTAGACAAATTTAGTTTTAACTTTCTACAAAAAAAAAATATATACTATATAGTCATTATGCATTAGCTAGCCTGATTTGCTTTAAAGTCTTTTGTATGAAATGCTCCCAGTTCTTTACCAGTCAAATCTTCAAGCAAAAAGACGTTACTTCCAAGCTGTTTTTTTATTCGACACTTAATCCACTTTGGAGCAAGTTTAGCCGCGAAAGATTTTGAGGCATCAGACAGTTGAAAATTTCGCTTCCAGACTATATCTCCTATTTTATGAACTGGAGGTCTGGTTCTTAAATTGTACGATAGCGCATTTTTAGCAAATGATTTTGCAAGATTGGTTTTGACAATATCACGAATTTTAGCCATTTCTACATTTAACGTTTTCAACCTGTTTTCCAAGGGCTCATCAGTTTGATTTTCCTTCAAATCTGAAGGAAAAGGGACATAACCAAAGTGATGAATTTCCCGACCAAAATTTAAAAAATATGGCGTAAATCCTGTTGACTCATGTATCATGGTTCTAAGAGCACACGCAATTTTAGGCACCTCATGGTCCCATTCCCTTTGATCATTCTTTAGATAAGCTCTTATTGAAGATAATATCACCTTATTTACTCTCTCAGCAGAATTATTCTGAGGATGATATCTAGAATTTCTGAAATGAGTTACCCCATTATCGGTTAAAAATTTACTAAAAGAATTAGACACAAATTGTGGTCCATTATCGGATATAACTGTTTTCGGCGTTCCAAACACCAGAAATATGTTCTCATTAATTAATTTTATAGTCGTCTTAGCGTCAGAATTTCGAACAGAAAAAAGGAGCGTAAACTTAGTAAAAATATCAACTACAACTAATACAAAACAATTTCCCTTTTTCGATCTCGGAAAAGGACTCAGATAATCCACCGCAATCATAGACCAAGGTTCCGCAGGTATTTTAGGACCACCCATAGGTGACTTAGTCATCGGACCGTCCTTAATGGCTTTGCAAATTTCACATTTTCTCACGTAGTTTCTCACATATTTTGCTATATCAGGAAAATAAAAGTTTAGCTTTACTCGGAACAGTATTTTCGTTGTACCCAAATGAGCCGACAACGGATTATCATGACAAGCTTTTAAAATCCCAGTACGATCACACAACGGAACACATAACTTCCAATTTGATTTTCCACATTTTTTAAAAAAATTTCCATTTTCAAGTTTATAATTTGGAAATTTTTCTGGATCTTTTGAAATTCCAGCTAACAATCTGGAGTACCAGCAGTCGGTCGGGTCAGTAGTAGTAATAGAGTTACAGGAAAATGACCGTGATAACGCATCAGGTACTAAATGAAATTTTCCTTTTCGGTGTTTAAGATCAAAACGATACTGCTGAAGTTTAAGAGCCCAACGACCTAATCTGCCACTTGGGTCTCGTAAATTGTTTAACCAAATGAGAGAAGCATGATCAGTAATCACTGTAAACTTAACACGCTCTATATATGGTCTAAATTTATCAATGGCGGGTATTACGGCCAAACACTCTTTCTCAGTTGTGTGATACTTTTTCTGTTGAGTGCTAGGTTTTTCGCTGAAAAATGCAATCACACGCTCATTTGATCCTTCACCTTGCGTTACAACTGCACTAATTCCAACGTCAGACGCGTCTGCTTGAATGATGAATTCTAGTGAAAAGTTTGGATTAGCCAACACTGGAGGAGCAATCAGCAAAGATTTGATTTCAAGAAAGGCCACATTTGCTGATTCCGTCCATAAAATCTTTTTATTCTTTTTAAGTGTGTCTGAGATTGATATAGTCACAGAAGAAAAATCCCGAATAAACCGTCTATACCACCCAGCCATTCCCAAAAATCGACGGACAGCCTTCGGTGAATTTGGGACAGGATAGTTGAGTTCTCAACTTTCTGAAACAGCTTCTATTTTTTCGGGATCCGTACGTAGCCCTTCTTGAGATATAATGTATCCAAGATACTTCAGTATCCAAGATACTTCATTCTAGTTTGCAAGAATTTCGATTTTTCGAAATTGATGGTCAAATTCGCAGTTTTTAGTCTTTGTGCTACTATTTTAAGTAACCGAATATGTTCATCAAATGTTTTTGTGGGAACGATGATATCATCTAAATATACAAAAACATTTGGTTCTAAATCTACACTTAACACCAAATCCATCAAACGAGATTGAGTCTGAGGAGCATTATGAAAACCAAAGGGCATCACGACAAACTGGAAATGACCCCTCGACGAAATTAAGAAAGCCGTCTTTTCTTTGGAAGAATCTTCAAGGGGGATCTGCTAAACGGCGTCGAATAAATCGACGCTTGACAGAAAATTTGTACTTTTGAATCTTCCAAGAATTCGAGAAATATGTGGTAATGAATATGCATCAGGTTTTGTTACGGCGTTTAACTTTCTAGAATCTAGGCAAATTCGCGTTTTCCCATTAGATTTGGAGATACAGACTATATGATTTGACCAAGGGCTAATAGAAGGTTTTATTACACCAAGATGTAACATTCGATTTATTTCAATATCCATTTTTTCTTGTATATAGGGTGAAACAGGATAATTTCTTTGTTTTATTGGTCTTGCTTCGCCAGTGTCAATAAAATGCTCTATCAACTGAGTTCTGCCAATTTTATCACCATTAGAAATTAAAAACTCGTTAAAGACTAAAATTAGCTCTTGAATTTGAAGATCAGACAACGAATGTTGGCATTGGGAAACTTTTTCATTGAACGGGGATGTGTCTATAGAATTCACAACAGGTATTATATTAAATGAGTTCCAGAAATCAATTCCCAGAATTAAAAGTGTTGTAATTGATGGAACCACCAACACTGGTAAAACACACGTTTTATTGTTTTACTTGAACGGCACATTAACGTAACCCTTAGTTTCGTGTTTTGTGCCGTCAACTGTAGATATTTGTGATTCTATCTCATAAATTTTCAATGAGAGAGAGATTTAATAATGTTTTCACTGTTTTTACCAAAAATAGAACAGCTTGCGCCTGAATCCAAAAGTCCATTCACTCTAACATCTAAAATGTTTACCTCAATACATGATCGACCGTCATTGCCAAAATTTATAATATAATTCAATGTATTAGAGAAATAAAAGTAATTTTTAGGAATACTTTCAGGTGGTCTTTCAATAGGTACAATATGTAGAGTCTTTGCTAATTTAAGAGTTGGTCGACTCCTACTACCAACTTCCTTTATGTGTTTTTTTCTGCCGGTGCAATACAATTTGGACAAAGCCTGGATATAAATCCATCTTTTCTGCAAACATAACAAAATATTTTTGTTTTTTGCATCTTACATTGATAGTAAGTATGTCCATCCTTTCGACAATTCCAACATTTGGCCGTTTGAGACAATTTCGGAGTTGAAATTAGAGAAAGATGTTGGTCAGGTTGGCGAGGTTCTTGTTCTATTGACACGTCGTAGTCTACGGATTTATCGTTTGTTTCGGGCCTATTTGCCTCATCCACTTTACTAATATCTAAACTATAGATTTTTCGTGGCTTGTCAAATTTTGACATAGGACGCTTTATGGTAAGCTCTTGTGAAACTAGTGTTGCCCGTTTCTCAAGATTAAATCTCAAATCTTCAATGTTCTTACAAATAACTTTTAATTTGTCAATAGAATTAATTTTCTTACCCGGAAACTTTTCCAAATAAGACAGATGCAGATTTCTTATAGTTGTTTTCAGTCTGGATTTTTCAGGAATTTTGAAATTCATGTTCTTCCTCTTGCGTCCATTTCCATTCTGCCTTTTCGATTGTTAATTTTCGAAGAACGGAGCTTTCTGCGCTTAGATTTTTTATGTATCTTCCTAAATAGTTCAGCATTCCTAGAAATCTTAGCAAATCCGACTTATCTTTAGGCGATGGCATATTTTTTATTGCTGAAATTTGTTAAGTTTGCAATTATTCTCACGCAAACGTATTAGTAACTTCTTCAATTTTACATTATGATCCATTATTGCTTCGGCCATAGTACCCCCTATTCCGTAAATTAATATGTTATCAGCTAGTATTTCAATACCCTTTAAGTCATGTACAATTTCATACATTTTCATCTGGAACAGTTCCGGAGCCGATGATATACCAAAAGGACATCGCAACCATCTCATTCGTCCAAACGGAGCCCAAAAGGTTGTTAACTTATTGCTCGCTTCTGACAATTTCAACTGCCAAAAACCCTTAGTTGTATCGACCGTGGAGAATACTTTTGCTTTTCCCAGCTCAGGCACGATTTCATCAATTGTTGTACTCTGACGATGAGGCCTTTTTATTGCGACATTTAGAGTTATGGGATCTAGACAGATCCTAAATGAGTTCGCTTTTTTAACAAGTAACATATTACTAACCCACTTTGTGTTAGCTTTTTCAGGTGCGATTATACCCTATTTAATAAGTCCATCTAATTCTTTTAACGGTGCTCGTAATGCCATGGGTATACGACGTGGAGACTGAATAACAGGCTTCACTGTTTCATCCACTTCTATTTCCACTTCTCCTGGTAAGTGTCCACAACCCTCGAATACGTCGCTAAACGTATGTATGATTTGATTGGCTTGATTTAAAAGACTTTTATACGTCGGATCCTTATCACTTAGACTTATACTGTCATCAATCGTTATTTTATTCACAGCATGTTCGTTCCGCAAAACACACTTATCATAACGAATAAGCCCGACAATAGTAAACGCGTTCTCATACAATAACGCATAGTGAGCGTTATCCACCACATAGAAAATTATTGAATATTTTCTATTATTGCGGAGGCACGGTACCGTCACTTGTCCCAAAACTTCTATGGGATGACCACCATAATCCGCCAAAGTCACTTTAGAGTCATTTAACGTAAAATTATTATTAGTTAATTTACGTAATTGATTAAGGCCAATCAAACAAGCTTGTGCACCCAAATCCAGACCACACGTCACTTTTTGCCATTCTCTATTGAATTTTAAGGTTAGATTTGCACGACTATTACCCTTATTCGATTCAATCACGGTAGATACAGTAAATGAACTCTCACTCTCACTATTATTATTATTTGAAATTGTTATTTCTTTTACCGCTTTAATGTCATTTTTCTTTCCCATTTTATTATTAATTCCCGTTACACGATTTGCACTTGTTCCCAAACGCGGGACATACATTTTTATCGAACACATGATACGTCGCACAAAATTTACACTTTTTCGGTTTGTTATTATCTTTGTGTTTATTAGTATTCATCACTTTATTAACTTTTGTAAATTTGTCGCCTATTGTGGATTTAAATCGATCCTCCGTAACCTCGCTGACTTTAACCTCTTGAATTATCTTATCCAGTGTTAAAGTATCGGGATCTTGTGACATATATCTCTTTTTAAGATTCGTATCTCTAATCTCAAATGCTACACGATCCCGCAACAAGTGATCAGCTGTGACGCCTTGATTGTATTTACACACGTCGATGATTTTGTGCAACGAATCAAATATGTATCGAACGATTCGTTATCATTCTGACTACAGGTGTGGAACAAATATTTATCGTATAACACGTTCCTTTTTGACACTAGACAAGCAAATTGATTTTCTGTTTTTCTTCCGTGACGGGTCATTTATCAATGCCAGTTGCAGTCACATATTCGTGCCAATTTCTTTTGAATAATTCAAAATTTTCGTCGATATTGCCTTGAGTTTCCAGTGGCTTCGCGAATGGTACATTGGTGTACTGTGATCGTAAACACGTTTTTTATCAAAATCCTCACGTAATTCTTTTAGACCTTGATTTACCAACTGCATGTTTTCATTAATGCTATTACAACTTTTAGTGAACTGTTTAATAGCTTCTGTAAATTCTTCACCCATTTTTGAGACAAATTTCTGAATTATTTTTACTATTTAACAAGAACTTAACCTTACTTTTTTGTCTTTTTTTTGTTTGAGTTTTATTTAAGGGAAACTAATTTATTTTCGATAAGAATTATTTGTTCAACACGTAGTTAAGTATTTATTTATTTATTTGTACCATGTTATTACACATCTGACACCATGTTATGGTTTTATATTTACATGAATAAAATACACAATTTAACTTCATAAAATAAACTTAAAGAAACATGCTTTTTTATTATATTCTTCCTTGCTTGCCCTCCTCGCACAACTGAACTACATTCTCCATATGGAATGAACTGAACTACATTCTCCATATGCGGCCATTGAGGTCTATTGTGCATCCCTATTTTTTTTTTCTGAGTGTATGTTGCAAGGATATACCTTTGGGCATCAGCAGATGTGTTTGGAAATTCTTGTGGCCACGACCACGAAAACCAATATTCGCGTTCATTCTAGGATAATTTCAAAGGAACTTATCGCCTACTCATACTGCAAGTACAAATATAGGTTGCACTAAGAATAGACAAAACTCCCTTTTGGCATCAGCAGATGTGTTTGGAAATCCCTGTGGCCACGACCACGTAAGCAAATACTCCAATTGTATCTCAGTACAATTTTATATAAACAATAAATACGGCAAATTTAAATTAAATTACATAATTTGTTATTTGTATTAGTACTTTCATAATTTACTTTACAACTTTATTTTTTAGATTTAGATAACTTTTTATCATATAACTAAAACATATGATAAATATTTTTTAAAACAAATTTTTGAGTTTTGTTTCAAAAATATTCCCCTACATTCACAATTTTTTATTATGCTGTCCGAATATTGTAATAATTTTTCGGTATATTTCCCTGCCTCACTTGTTTGTGGCTTTATTGTAATTATAGTTATTTCCGAGAAATGGATAGATCCGCATTGGACAGAAAACGTCGTGGAAGGTACATTTATTAAGACTTAACTATTATCGACATGTTAAATCAATTTAAGCTGGTAAATCACACAATGTTTTTATTCTGTAGCTGCCACAAATTATCATAGGATTATAATTTGGGGGTGTGCAGATTTTTCAAATAAATGTCAAAAATTAGTACTAAAAATTATTTACAATATCACAGGTTTTGAGTTTTAAATTATTTATATTTCATAATAACGAGCTTGAAAATGTGTTCTTCTTGTTGTGAGGAATATTTTCTTACAGTTTGCGATTGTGGGTAATACACGTTAATTTAAAAAAACATCAATTACTTTAAATATCTCAATTAAATAGGCAATATGTTACTATTTTTTCAGTTGTTGCAAATGTGCATGTGGATGTTTCATATGGATCATAATCATCATCCTTATAGTGTGCTTAGCCATTGCACTGGGAGTGTACTTTGGGGTGTACCACAATGCAGATGATTACCATCCCCGAAAATTATCCGATTTTTATGAACTGGAGAAAAAATACTTAGAGGAATAGTGGTAAACATACGACAAACTAAAATATTTCAATTAATTTATTAAGAAATAAAGGGTTTTCCAATAAGATGTTTCATTTTGATATTCATTTTGCAAAATTGCGATTGTTTCGTTGCTTGTGTGGCACGTAGCGCCACCTTGCTGAAAATAAACGTCGTCCACATCAATCTCTTCAAATTCCGGCCATAAAATCATTAATCATAGCTCGGTAGCGCAATCCATTCACCGTAACATTTGCACCAGCCTCATTTTCCAAAAAGTAAGGTTCAATCATACCGCCAGCCCAAAAACCGCACCAAACAGTGACACGTTGATAATGGAGAGGCTTTTCAACAATCATTCTTGGATTTTCTGAGCCCCAAATGCGACAATTCTGCTTATTAATGTAGCCTCCGAGGTGAAAATGGGCCCGATCACTGAAGATGATTTTTCGATGAAAATCCGGATCATTTTGATGCATTTGAAGGACACAATATACCCAAGGAATCGTACCATTCTTATTAATGGCGTAGTTTTTACTTGTCAAATGTCGAAAGATGGCAGCTTCAAAATTGACAGCTGCCCAAATAGCAGGCTATTCAAAATGAAACCTCTTATTGGAAAACCCAATATTTATAATTATAATAAATTAAAACTATGAAAATTGTACAATTACTATGTACTCTTTCAAATATTTCGTTTAAGTTAAAAAAGTTAATAAAGGTTTATTTATTTATTTAAATAAAGAAATCGATTTTGTCATTAACATTTATGGTTTCATCAATTATTAAATTTTAAAATTAATATATGTAAAACAAAACAAGAAATTGAGAAAATAATAAAATTAAATCAAAATTAAAAAATTTAAAATGGTTTTCTTCAAAGTTGAAGCTGTCAGAAAAATTAATCATAAATTTAAAAAATAGATTTAATTTTTATTGAAATTGTTTTTAATAAATTAAAATCGATTTGATCCTCTGCGTTATTGAATGATTTGGCTAATCTATTGATTGAATTATTATCGCCATAATTGGTGCCGATATTACGCAATGTGCTGCTTGGAACATTTATAGAGATATACTTTCCAATAAATAAGCTGAAGTGAAGTGGACAAGTAGGATGTTTCCGGTAAAAGCAGCAAAAGAGGAAGACGTCTGTTTTCAAGGGTGTAACTTTTATATTCTTTGGACCTTGTTGAATAAGGTGAAGCAATCTGTTTCGCGTATTTTCTGGGTAATGCTTTAAACAATGAAATATTTTTTATTGAAGATTAAAACGTATTTTTCAAAGACTCTAAAAAAATTAATCATTTTTCTACTGTATTTAGTACTACTAGTTATGAGCATTTCATAATCGTAAATTTTTTAATACAGTTAACGTGAGTTATAAAAAAACAAGTGCTGTGAAATTAAAATAAAATACATATTAATTATAATTACATTTAGTGAAAATTGTATTTAATTCCGTCGTTTAGCAGTTTAGCTTGAACGTGATAATCTTTATTATTTTGATATAATAATACGTTTCATTGTCAGTGTAAGTGCAACAATAAGGAGGTAAGATAAATGATTTAATTGATGCCAAAAATTAAACATTTAGTTATTCAAAATTTAATAGATATTTTAAGGTAACAAACCAAAATATTCCCATAGATGTCGATGCTTTTAGTAGTACGACCACATCAACTAGTGAAGAATCGGAATCGGTATCACAGGAAAACGTTTCGCTAAACAAAAAAAAATTCTCAAAAGGTAAGAGAGGCCTGGGGCACCGATCCTTTATTTAAAGATTGGATTATCGTTAAAGATAATTTTGTCGAATATAAATTTTTTGACTGAAGTAATTGCTCGACATACAGCAGTAGGCCGCTATACTTTATTTATTACAAAGCATACTTCCATTTGATCAGTCGCTATTTTATTCAGATATGTAAGATTACACAGATTATTTCGTTGACAATGTCAACATGACAATGTCATATGATTTTTTATTACTATTTTTTTCTTCGAAAAATTATCAGGATAGGGCAGTATGCTTAAGCGTACAATTAAGCATAATAACTAATTTATGGTATTAGTCTACTTGTTGATACTGTAAGAAATTTAGGAATTATTTCATTAAATCTTAAGGGACCATTATCCTCTAAAAAATAAGATAATATGTGAAAACTTTTAAAAACAAAGCTTACTTTTATGAGTTTGAAATTTTTCGGTTTGACTAATACCAGAATCATCTTGATATGAATAGAGCCGGCATGTAAAAAACTAACTTAAAATAAAGGACATAGAAACACTAAAAAATAATTTATTTTCATAGAGTTTGTATGCAAACACGCGATTTCGATTGACGAAAAAATATGAATTAAAAATTAAACCTAGATAAATAATATTTTCTGAAATCAATAATAAATAACTCGATGACTAACTCATTTAAAGCACAGATTCTCAAGCTTCCCCATTTTCCAGATATAATCAAAAGAAAATAAGGAAATTAAATTAAAAAATATTCTACAACAACAACAGTATGTATTAAAAAGAGAATATTCTATTTAATGACGTCCTCACTTATCCACAACTAAAATAAATGGTAAAAAAGAGAATACTTCTTCGCTGAACAGCCAAAATTAAAATAAATCAAAGAGAGTCATGCGTGATTTACACGTTCCAACAATGTTTCCCAACAAAAAATGAAGAGATTAGTATATCGCGAATTCCATTTGAAAGACAAGAACAAATATATAAACAAACAAAATTTTGTTGGACTTTTTTTCTTTTTTTTTCAACTTTGTTTCCATAAAAATTTTTTTTGACTATAAAATATACTCGACCCGAGTATATTTTATGGAAACAAACAACAACAAACACATAAAAAATGGCGATTTGTAAAATTTTTATAGCGCTTTATTTTTATTTTTTTAAATTTTTATTTAAAAATTAAAATTTACGTTCGAACAGTTTTCATTTTTAGCCAAGAAAAGTCGTAATTTTGATAAATAAAGTGATATCGCAGCGGCATTCGTCAAAAATTACATTGTCGATTTTATACCGCCAAAAAATTATAGCATGCCCGACATTTTTGTTTTATTTTTTTATAAATTTTTGTTTAAAAATGGAAGTTTACTTTCGAAAAGCTTTATTTTAGCCAGAAAAGTTGTAATTTTGAAACATAAAGTTGCATTATCGCCCTATTCGACATCATAGATTTTATACCGCCAAAAAATTATAGCATGACCGACCTTTTCGTTTTATACTTTTCTCTTTTTATCGAATGTAAATATTTTCTACTGCGTGTAGCTCTAAGTCTCAACAAAAAAAAAGTTGGAAAAACATTGTTGGAACGTGTAAATCTCGCATTAAAGAGAAAAAATTATAATAATATGCATTGAGCGAGAAGAAATCAAAAAAAATTAAATCAATCCAGGTTGTTATGCATCACAAATAAATGACATAACCAACAAACATTAACTGTAATATAAATGCCTTATTTAATTCTCAAGTATTAGAAATATTATTTAAATTAAGTCACAGCTGAAAATAAATACAACATGATTAATATTTGGCATCGATTTTTATTAATCGATTTAAACGATTTGAAAGAAAACTTTTTACGTAAAATTAACATAATTTCTTACCGAGCAAACGGCGCAGTGGTTAAAGCTGCGGCGTTTGGATCGGGAGGTACCGGGTTCGAATCCCGATAGGGGCGGGATGCAAAAGGGATTTTTCATCATCTGATTACGATCGGTGATGACGATGAACACAACTATGACCCCCTGTTGAGAGTGCAGAATCCATGGGCCGACCCACCTTTCATGTCAGCACTATAGGTTGGCATGAAGCAATGCAATGTGCAGGTGGTTTATACAAAGCGGGTCTATAGCCGTACGTCCTCGATTTGGCTAATACTGCGTAAAGTAGGACGGTAAAATTAACTGCGAAAGAGTTGGGAGTGCCTTGAGCCCCAGAAAAGATTGCATAGTTTAAAAAAAAAAAAAAAAAAAAAAAAAAAAAAAAAAAAAAAAACATAATTTCTTTCATAGCAATGGTTTAATTTTAGTAAATTTATAAAAAAAATTATATTAAATTAATTATTATTACAATTTAGTTATTACTATAGAGGGAAGCCAACAAAAATATGTATAACCGAATCATAAATCAGATCGATTTTAGAATCCGACTGGTTCGATCACCTATTTGATTTTTTTTATATGTTTTTAATTGTAGGCGACATCTATGGTTTAACAAAATGTCGTTAATAAAGCATTGCCACATGATATGAATCTGTATTCGGGCAGATTTTTGTCATGTGGCAATGCTTTTAGAAGGTGACAAAAAGAGATGGTTATAATTGTTTATAAATTTTATGTTTTGACGTATTTTACAACAACAACATTCTATAAACGTTTAGCAATAGTTTACATTCCAAGAGCATGTGAAGTTATCCCAGTTTTTCATCCCAGAAAAAATAAAAATGTTCATCAGGTAATTCTATCTCATCCCATCCCAGTTTTTTTCTATACATATTAGAAATGTAAATAAAAAATAAAATGATCATTACATTTTTTCATCCCATCCCAGTTTTTTCTATAGGAGGATTTTTTACTTCGAGTGTTTGTCGCAACAGCGCGACGTATGGGGGATAAAAGTAAAATTTCAAACATTTTCATAGGAAATCCCATGTAACATCATTATAACTAATTGTAGAATCATCAAAGAATTTTCATCAAATATTATAATTAGGTAAGTGGAATTTGTTTATAAAATATTAAAAACTACGTTCTAAGTTTAATTAACAAAATTTTTTTTCTATTTTAGTTCGAAAAATCAACTTCCTTTTAGTCCCAAATTTTACGATATGTATATCATTTTACTATAAATTTAGCTAATTATTTATTCAATTTTGGATTATGGATGGTTTAACGGTAGAACAATTGAAACAAAAATTAAATGCTGTCGGTGCCAAAACGAGTGGAACTAAATTAATCCTTATTAATAGGTATGTTATGTTAGCAAAATATACTTGAGGCAGTAGTTAATTTAAGTTATTTTAGATTACGTCTATGGCAGTCGGTGAACCTGAGCAGAAAATTGTATTCAACCAATGTTGTCCCAGCAGTAGATAGTAGTGACTTCCCAACCGAAGGTTATTTCGAATTGGATATTCTCTCAGAGAAGAGTCACGTACAATGGCTATCAAATTCAATAATTTCCAATTGGTTTATTGAAAGAAAAGCTTGTGTTGGAGAAAAAAAGGGGCGCCGATTATTCTTCAATGAATTCATAAAAAGAATAAGTTTTATTCAAAAAAATAACAACTTTTATTTTAAAGGTGTCTGCAGTGCAGAAACGAAGAAAAACGTGGAGTATGTTGTGTACGTTCATTTGAATTGTGAGCTGTGTCAAATACTCAAAGCTAATTGCAGTTGCCCAGCTGGTACAGGTCTAAGTGCCGCTTGTAAACATGTTTCGGCACTACTATATGCCATTGAGTGCTACGTAGTTTCAGGTAAATATTCTATAATACTGCATTACGACTTTAGATAATAATTTTATTTTGTTGCACGTTTAGGAAAAATACCCAAATTTTTAAGTGCCACATCTAAGGTCCAAAAATGGCATAGACCAACCGGAAGAAGCCTTGAAAATGTGTCTATAAATCGAATGCTCGGGATTACTGAATCATTACAGGATAGTTCAAATATATCAAACTATGCGATCAATTCTTTAATTAATTTTAAGACTGAATCGCCGTTTTTATCATCTCGTTACGCCAATTTTTCTTTTTTTTGTGCAGATCATGACTATTGCTCAGAGCGGCTGCAGTATTATATGTTAAATAATACCAATAAAGTTACCACCAAAGAAATCAAAAGGATCGAAAAAAAATACAAGAGTTCATAATAAATTGTGGTTTCAAGTAAGATCCTCCCGAATTACCGCTTCAATTTGTCATAGTGCAATAAGGACCACAAACTCGGGTAAATTTGTGGACAGTTTTTTAAAAAATCACATCCGAGGTACTCCAATATTTGCCAACTCAATAAAATGGGGGCTTTCTAATGAACCTGTCGCTCGAAAAAAATATTGCGACGTTACAGGAAACAAAATCGAAGAATGTGGTATTTTCGTAGACCCTCACTTAAATTTTTTAGCTGCTACTCCGGATGGAATTAATTCCGAGAAAAATTTAATAATTGAAATAAAATGTCCATACAGTGTAAGAGAGGGATTACCCACAGAGGCGAAATTTTTAAGCAAAAATGGACTTTTTAAGTCACATTCGTATTTTTACCAAATACAATTGCAAATGCACGTTATAGGAATAACACAATGCGACTTTGTGGTATGGACCCCTCAATCGCTTTACATTGAACGGATCCAATACAACAAAGAATTCGCAGATTCAATGTTAGATAAACTAACTGTCTATTATAAAAAAAAATTCTGTGATAGTTACTATAAATTTAAATATTAAAATTTTATTTAAACCCAAAAATATGTTAGTTACATGAAGTTCCTTAGAGCTGTGATACTACTTAGTATTCATACTAAATTAAATATATAAATGCTTTTTATAGTATAATATATAAAGAATATGTGGCCTTATATTTAAATATTGAATTAAATTATTTTATTTTATTTTTGTGATAGAAATACATGCATGCGTACACTTATGTTTATTTATTTTTGTATAATGAATTCAATTTATTTTGTTTTTCAGTTTATTTATTACTTTTATTAAAACTGAATTATTAATAAAAAATTATTTAATTTCTAAAACAAAAAGTTTTTAGTGGTTTTTGGAAATTACATAACACGAAACAGTTAAAAATAAATTTCTTTGCGTGCTGCCACATATAAGTGGGAATGGTATCAGAAATGATTCTGTTGATTTTTGCACGCCCTATGACTCTTTCAACAAGAATTCGTCGGTTGGCAATGTACCTGGGTAGCGATTTTGGTCGCAATTTGAGGATTGAGTTGAGAATTACCGGAAGGCAATAGTATTGGTAAATTGTATTGGTGTCCAAAGAATAGAGAAAAACAGAGAATAAACATTTGAAAAATAAAAAAAAAATTCAGTGTCATCTCATGCGTACGAAAGGTTGTACATATTTTTATTTCCAGTAATTTTTTGCAAAATTTAAAACTAATAAAATTGTTACTTGAATAATGATTTAAAGATAAATAAATCTTAATTAAAAAAGGCAAATAAATCAGAAAAATATTTATAAACTATAATTTTATTAATAATTTTAAGTTAGAAAAATTACACGACGTACATACTCCCTTTCCTGCGCTTGTATCAACACTAAAAGTTAAAATCACTAATTTACTTCTTATATTTTTCACATTATCCCTCTTATCCGATGTTAAACAAAAAAACCTTATGCCATGTTATATTAAACAAAAAACTAAAAAATACGCACATTTGACAGTGTCTAATGGGCGTTTTTTTAAGTTTTTGTTTAACATGATGCAAATAAGAGAGATAAAATGACACGAAAAAGAGGGATATAAAATATAATGTGGAAAAAATAAGAAGTAAATTAGTTATTTTGGCTTAGTGTTAATTCAAGCACAGGAAAGGGTGGATGTACGTCGTGTGATTTTTCATCATTTTAAATTATTAATAAAATTATAGTTTATCAATATTTATCTGACTTATTTTCCATTTTTAGTTAATATTTATTTATCTCTAAATCATTATTTAATTAACAATTTTATTAGTTTTAAATTTTGCACAAAATTACTGGAAATAAAAATATGTACAGCATTCCTTTCGTGCGCATGAGATAACACTGAATTGTTTTTTTTTATTTTTCAAACGTTTATTCTCACATAACTCGAAAAAAAAAAAAAAAAAGTTAAAAATATTATGAATGTGGTCGACGAAGAATGTAAAAATTAAAAACCATTTATTTATGCTGCTTTTTGTTTTTTATAATGAAGATCACCACGAGCAATTGATTGCGTATATTGTTTTGGATTTTTGGTAACGAAGTAAAATGAATGTCTCGTTTACAACAACAATAGATAGAAAAACATGAATTCCTCATGTTAAAAGGTAGGGAAAAATAACTCAAGGCGAGCGGAAGCAACAAAAAAGTTGAACCGATTTCACCCGCTTAGCTTATTTTTGATACTTACCATCATGAGAAAACACACTAATACAATAAAAATATTTTACGGCACACAATAGCAAAATGTATATTATACGTCGTGTACATATACAAAATTCTCAATCCTCAATCCTCATTTTGCGACCAAAATCGATACCCTGGTTTCCATAATTTCCTCTTCTGACAACTGATTTTTATTGCGTAGAAAAGGTGGAATATTTAAACCAACCTTTAACTCTTCTAAAACATCGGAAATATCAAACCCCCTATCGGCTAATATATAGTCATTGGGTTTCAAATTAGTTAAAAAACCCGATTTTACGATTATTTCGCGATCGCTGATTGCTCCACCGTAAGTTGCCGAAACAAATGTAATTAAACCAAATTCATCTATGGATACTAAAATTTTAAAAGTTGTCGTATTTTTATAGTGTGAAAATGTCAACTGGTTATGTACAGGATTCTGGGATTTTTGAAAAAAAAATGTTTCTGTGCAATCAACTATTGCTCTATAGGATTGGTTCGAATCAACACTGTTATTCCAAAAATCTATTCGCTTCAAGGTG
Organism: Tipula vernalis; assembly: GCA_958295665.1. Classification (NCBI taxonomy): domain Eukaryota; kingdom Metazoa; phylum Arthropoda; class Insecta; order Diptera; family Tipulidae; genus Tipula; species Tipula vernalis. The sequence continues at coordinate 200,024,867 of OY282559.1, read as the reverse complement.
GAATAAAGTAAATTATTCATATAAATAAAACATTTTGAAACATTAGAGGGACTAATCTCGAAATGTCTCGCAATTGTTCTATAATTATAATTGGTTCGGTACTTAAGTAAAAGTAAAAGAACGTGATCTTCAGCAGTTAAAGAACTTATTATACAGATTCTGTTATATCTAACAATTAAATCAACCAAAAATAAAAATCGATTTCGATCCATTCCGCTATATTGTAACAGTTCCGCGTCCGTTACCGTAGAATATGACATCTTTGAATTTTCCGTTTGAGTGAACATGCTGACCGTTCTAACTGGTTTAATCTACAAAATTAATATTAAATAAGATTTATTCACTCAACTGTAACAAAAATTTTACCTCCGTAGGCTCTAGAATAGTAATTGATAATCTAGATAATGGCGACACAATAATTTCTGAATGTTCATTTAAATCCGAATTAAAGGATTCTCTCAAAAGTGGTCCCGGAACTGGAACATTTGGTCTAACGATCTTCCTACGTTTTTGTTTTTGTATATCCTGATGAGCTCTTACAGGGATATTCTTTGACGGAACTGCGTCCGCTTTTAGTTTATTAGTTTGTTCTAAAATAAATAAAGGTTATTTTGAAGAGATAATAATTTAATTATAAATATTATTTTCGAACCTGTGTCTCTCCTGTATATATTAATTTGATAATCACTATCTGCAAAGTGAAGACTGCACACTGTAGAGTGTATGGATATTTTTTTTCCAATACGAAGGATTACCATCCACTGCTTTTTCAATTTTATGCCATTCGGAAATTGGTGGAATTTAATTCCGCTTCCTTTTTTTGCTTTTGATTTGCAGTTGGGAACACAACAGTATTTCACCATTATACAGTAAAATTTCAACGAAAATTTAAATAAATGAAATAACTTTTGCAATGTTATACAACAAATTAATTTATATTTTCACAATATATTATTCTCCGTCCGTTTTAATTTTCAACAACGAAATTTTAATACAAAATTGACACTTCTTAGTTTGTTTATCCCCTTTAACCAACTGGTGGTGAACTTTCGAATTATTTGAAAAATCCTCCTATATAGTGTACATATTTCCAATACAAAATATTCAATATAAACGATTATAATTTTAAATTATTTATTGCCTATCTCATAAGAACTTAGTAGGCCGGAAATGATTCTTTATGTTTTGAGTTGGTAATAGTATAGACTAACTTTGATGAAAATCTAAGTTCAGCCGTATGGGTGCAATTTCCACACTCGGTCAACATACAACACACACACACACACACACACACACACACACACACACACACACACACACACACACACACACACACACACACACACACACACACACACACACACACACACACACACACACACACACACACACACACACACACACACACACACACACACACACACACACACACACACACACACACACACACACACACACACACACACACACACACACACACACACACACACACACACACACACACACACACACACACACACACACACACACACACACACACACACACACACACACACACACACACACACACACACACACACACACACACACACACACACACACACACACACACACACACACACACACACACACACACACACACACACACACACACACACACACACACACACACACACACACACACACACACACACACACACACACACACACACACACACACACACACACACACACACACACACACACACACACACACACACACACACACACACACACACACACACACACACACACACACACACACACACACACACACACACACACACACACACACACACACACACACACACACACACACACACACACACACACACACACACACACACACACACACACACACACACACACACACACACACACACACACACACACACACACACACACACACACACACACACACACACACACACACACACACACACACACACACACACACACACACACACACACACACACACACACACACACACACACACACACACACACACACACACACACACACACACACACACACACACACACACACACACACACACACACACACACACACACACACACACACACACACACACACACACACACACACACACACACACACACACACACACACACACACACACACACACACACACACACACACACACACACACACACACACACACACACACACACACACACACACACACACACACACACACACACACACACACACACACACACACACACACACACACACACACACACACACACACACACACACACACACACACACACACACACACACACACACACACACACACACACACACACACACACACACACACACACACACACACACACACACACACACACACACACACACACACACACACACACACACACACACACACACACACACACACACACACACACACACACACACACACACACACACACACACACACACACACACACACACACACACACACACACACACACACACACACACACACACACACACACACACACACACACACACACACACACACACACACACACACACACACACACACACACACACACACACACACACACACACACACACACACACACACACACACACACACACACACACACACACACACACACACACACACACACACACACACACACACACACACACACACACACACACACACACACACACACACACACACACACACACACACACACACACACACACACACACACACACACACACACACACACACACACACACACACACACACACACACACACACACACACACACACACACACACACACACACACACACACACACACACACACACACACACACACACACACACACACACACACACACACACACACACACACACACACACACACACACACACACACACACACACACACACACACACACACACACACACACACACACACACACACACACACACACACACACACACACACACACACACACACACACACACACACACACACACACACACACACACACACACACACACACACACACACACACACACACACACACACACACACACACACACACACACACACACACACACACACACACACACACACACACACACACACACACACACACACACACACACACACACACACACACACACACACACACACACACACACACACACACACACACACACACACACACACACACACACACACACACACACACACACACACACACACACACACACACACACACACACACACACACACACACACACACACACACACACACACACACACACACACACACACACACACACACACACACACACACACACACACACACACACACACACACACACACACACACACACACACACACACACACACACACACACACACACACACACACACACACACACACACACACACACACACACACACACACACACACACACACACACACACACACACACACACACACACACACACACACACACACACACACACACACACACACACACACACACACACACACACACACACACACACACACACACACACACACACACAAATTCCAGGGGAAGGACACCCTGTCTAAAAAACCACAACGTTAAGCGAGGAGGAGAGAACTTTATGGTGCAGGGAGTCGGAAACCCAGTACCGGCGGAATTGTTGAGTGAGCAAGCGGGCTCAACACCGTCGAGATCCAGCGACCGCAACGCCTCAACAGTTGGGAACTTGGCTGTTGTTGCAGATAAAATTACAAGTGTTGTAATTGGATAAATTGCGTCACCCACGCTCGATGACCAAATAGAGGAAGAACAAGCCGGCCACTCCGGAAACCTTACAGTCAGGGGTGCGTATTGGCAAACAGATTGATGAGCTGGCAGAGTTTATAAAGGGGAAGACGAACATCCACCATGAGATAAGGAGAATGGTTGTCCAACTGAAATTGATGTTCCGGCAGGCCACGCAAACAGAAGAATTTTTTTTTTTTTTTTTTTTTTTTTTAATTTAAAATAAATTTTATTTATTCATTTTATGTAATTACAATCTAGTCTCCTGGACTAATGAGCAATTTGTTTCTGACTTAATTTACTAACTTAAATTAATCTATGGCTTCTTCCCATTGGCATTCCATAGTGTTTGGTAAATTGAAGTAAACCACATCTTTGTTGTGCAATCAGCATAATGCTGCTTAAACTGACAATCACACCAGCTCAAAAGGTTTGGTTCTTTTAAGTCTGCGAACTAGATTCGTGATGCTTAGGAGCTGAGTTGCCTCAATGTTCACATGTTGGCGGAGCCTTTCTTCATGTCTCCGTGCTTTTTCCTGGATTTCATTTAAGATGAGGTTCATTTTAGGGTCCCTTTGAAGGTCATTGTTCCTAACATACCAAGGTGCATCAACGATGTTCCTTAATACCATATTCTGAAATCTTTGGATGATATTTACGTTGCTTTGTTTGGTACAACCCCAAAGCTGAATACCATAAGTCCAAATCGGTTTCAATATTTGCTTATAAAGTAGAAGCTTGTTGTATGTTGATAAAGAAGAGTTCCTTCCCATCAGCCAGTACATTTTTCTGTATTTAAGTCTTAATTCTTCACTTTTCTTCTTGACGTGTGCTTTCCATCGTAGTTTAGCATCTAGCTGTGTTCGCATGCGGTATTATTTCCCGATTTATGGTAATCGGAATATGTTCGATTCGTCTGTATGTAAAGTTGATGTGAACTGATTTAGCTTCATTTAGTTTTATTCTCCATCTTTTTGTCCATTTATATATTTGAGTTATAGCTGATTGTAACTTCTGTGTTGATTCTTCGTTGCTTTTTCCAACAGCTAAGATCGCCGTATCATCTGCAAAAGTTGCCACTGTGTTGTTTTCTAATGTAGGAAGATCATAAGTATATAGTAGGTATAAAACCGGCCCTAATACACTGCCCTGTGGAACTCCTGCATTGATTTCTTTCAATTCAGAAAATGTATCATCTAACTTAATCCTGAAGAACCTATCTTTCAAGTATGATTCTAGTATCTTAGCAAATTGCATTGGTAGAAGATTCCTTAACTTGTGGTTAAGTCCTTCATGCCACACTCTATCAAACGCTTGTGCAACGTCTAGAAATACTGTTGAACAGACTTTTTTCTCCTCTAATGCTTTCTCAATTATACTGGTTATTCTGTGTACTTGATCAATTGTTGAGTGCTTGAAGGGGATCGGAATGAATTATGACGACCTGTGTGTGAATTGAAACGGGAACGATCACGAGAGCGAGCTCCTTGCTCACCTTTAATCAACACGCTTATTTCCGACAACATTAATTGCACCCGAAATTTCTCGAATTTATACGCCAACTCATGGCTTGCTAACATCTCCTTTGATGTAGCTTGTTCCACTAAATTAACATGGGTCTGCTTCATGGTTTCGAAAACATTATCGGCACGCTCGGCAAGTACCGCTAGTGGTACGTCGTTCGCAAATAAGGTAAGCACCATTTGAACCTGCTGCGGAAGACGACTCAACCACATTTGCCTAACTGCAGTTTCACTAAACAATTTGCTCGCGTTCAACTTAAATTTCACCAATAACTGCGAAGGTTTCATGTTGCTCAAAGTCAAACCATGCATAATATTATGCAGTTTGGTTTTTTCGGACTCCCCCAACACGCGGATAACCACCTGTTTAAATGTAGAGTATGGTTCATCGCCTTTGTCACGAGTAATTAAATCAGCAAAAGTATTATGCAATCTTGAATCTAGCGCACTAACGGCATGCGAATATCTCGTGTCTTCGAGCTTAATATTGGCAACGATGAACTGCTGCTCCAAGATCTCGAACCAGACAATAGGGTTCTGATTGTATAATGGCTGAGAAGCCTTGAAAGCCACATGAGCGACAAAATTACTCGACTGAAGTGCCACTGGTTTAAAATTTCCCGACTTAACATCACCAGAACTGACGGACGACGAAAGTGAATCTCGCAAAACCTGGATTTTAGCATCAATCAACTCCTGGAGCTGAGTTTGTGTCATTGTAATGGTCTGCTCTACGGCGGCAGGGTCAGAGGTTGCTTCACCATTCTCAGAATCACGTGCGCCCGCCTCATCACCAACACACTCGACGAAAGGACGCGAGAACGAACAAATTAATAAACAAGCTGCCTCGTTCAAAATGACCGATGTAAAATAATTTTAATTTTGATGCCTCGTTGAAAATGACCGATGTAAAATAATTTTGTTGAAAATCCGGAATAACTTGCGTAAATGATTTGTGTAACAGATGCAATTATATCGATTAAATGGTCCGCAAATGCTCCGATTATATGCGTAAATGACGCAATTATTACGGATGATTGTCGAAAAATAAAATAAAAGAAATCCTGCGGTGCTGGATGAAATATGTCCGAAATAATTCCAAATAATGAAATTATGATTTTACTTAATCCAATTAATAATGTTAAATTTGGCTGATGGTTCGATAGAAAATTAATATTTCTTGATTAAAAAAAAAAACATGCGGTTGACATTTAGTACGGGTTCTTATCACGTCGGCTGGTTACCAATTATGGTGCCGAAAATAATAATAATCTGACTCCAATTGTATATTGCACTATTAATTAATAACAATAATTTTATATTAATTACTCAAACTGTATTTACCAATTTTGATATACATTAATTTTACTACTAATTTATTTTTGTCAGGAACAAGCACATTACCACAAAATAATAAAACTTAACCATGTGTGTATCACGCATGAATGTTAAAAAAAACTATTTTTCTTCTTTTTAGGAAAAAATAAAAATTACAAAAATGTTTATAAAAAAAGGTGTTCAAAAAGTAAATTTAAAAGTAAATTTACGTGAAAAAGTAAATTTAAAAAATGAGCGCACCCAATATTTCGACATTTGCCCAGGGTGCCAAACCCGACTGACTCCATGAAAAATTAAACAAAAAAAAATGTAATGACAAAAATATTTGTCAAAATGTCGACATTTCGCCACATGTTATTTGTTCAATGTTGACTTATTAAGATTAGTTTCATAACGCACTTTACCGATTTTGTGTCATTTTACAAACATTTTACCGATTTTTGGGTCAATTTAATTTAATTTTTGTATGCTACCTAATTCTCGTATTTTATTACAATTTGAATTTATTGATTTTATTTTTTGGTTTTGTAACCGGCTCGTCACATATTTTATGCATACATGTCATTTTATTTTATTTGATTTCCTATTTTTACTGTCTACCATATTTATTGTTTATGTTTCGGTTTGTTTCTTTTTAATTTCTACTTATGCACTACGGAAATGCGATACTATTATGCATATATTTTTTTATCTTTTCGTCTTATTTTTTATATATTTGGGTAGTTAATATGGAATTAGTTTAGTTTTAATTTATTGGGTTTTTATTCATCCCATTTTTATGTGGGTTTTGCTACTACTTTGATTTTTGTTTGATTTTATTCTGAGAATATTTTTTTATATTTTATTAAGTTCGAATTTGAATTTGTTTTATTGTTTTCTGATTCTAATTTCTACTTTTCCCTGCCTGATCCGTGTGATTATTTCACAACAATATGAACCCATTTGGAAGTTGGCCGATTGTGGGGATTTCACCCATACGGCTGGGCTGATCGTAGATTTCCATCAAAGATAGTCTATACTATTACCAACTCAAAATATAAAGAATCATTTCCGGCCCACTAAGTTCTTATGAGATATGTGGGTAATAAATAATTTCAAATTTTGATTATTTTATATTAACCCATTTGGAAGTTGGCCGATTGTGGAAATTGCACCCATACGGCTGATCTTAGATTTTCATCAAAGATAGTCTATACTATTACCAACTCAAAATATAAAGAATCATTTCCGGCCTACTAAGATCTTATGAGATAGGTAATAAAGAATTTAAAATTGTGATTATTTTATATGAACCCATTTGGAAGTTGGCCGATTGTGGAAATTGCACCCATACGGCTGATACTAGATTTTCATCAAAGTTACCACCTCAATACTTAAAGAATCATTTCCGGCCTGCTAAGTTCTTATGAGATAGGCAATAAAAAATTTAAAATTGTGATTATTTTATATAAACCCATTTGAAAGTTGGCCGATTGTGGAGATTGCACCCATACGGCTGATCTTAGATTTTTATCAAAGATAGTCTATACTATTACCAACTCAAAATATAAAGAATCATTTCCGGCCTACTAAATTCTTAAGAGATAGGCTGAATCAATAAAAAATAAATAAATATTAAATATTAAATAAATAGTAAATATTAAATAAATAAATAAATATTAAATAAATAAATCAATATGAATTAATGTCTATACCTAACATAATCGTTGAATATAGTTCAGTGCAAAATGTAATAATAAAAATTGTATAACCTTGTATAAAAACAATTTGAAATACATCTAGTAGTTCCTTTTTGACAGCCGAACACGAAACATGTTTTTTTTATTGGTGAGACGATTGAATTTTATAAACACGTCGTAAAAAATATATACAGTCCACGCTATCTTCGTAACATACTCGTAGGCAATAAAAAATTTAAAATTTTGATTATTTTATATTAACCCATTTGGAAGTTGGCCGATTGTGGAAATTGCACCCATACGGCTGATTTTAGATTTTCATCAAAGTTATTCTATACTTTTACCAACTCTAAATATAAAGAATCATTTCCGGCCTACTAAGTTCTTAGGAGATAGGCAATAAAGAATTTAATATTCTGATTATTTTATATGAACCCATTTGGAAGTTGGCCGATTGTAGAAATTGCTCCCATACGGCTGATCTTAGATTTTCATCAAATTTAGTCTATACTAGCAATTCAAAATATAAAGAATCATTTCCGGCCTACTAAATTCTTAAGAGATAGGCAATAAATAATTTAAAATTATGATCGTTTATATTGAATATTTTGTATTGGAAATATGTACACTATATAGAAAAAACTGGGATGGGATGAAAAAATGTAATGATCATTTTATTTTTTATTTACATTTCTAATATGTATAGAAAAAAAAACTGGGATGGGATGAGATAGTATTACCTGATGAACATTTTTATTTTTTCTGGGCTGATAAACTGGGATAACTTCACATGCTTTATTCCAAAAGGATTTTCACTAAGAAATATACATTTTCATGATTCGATTTTTCAATCAAATAAAATTACATGTTTTATGAACATTTTCTTATAAAAATAATGTAAAAGCTCATAATTCTTATAGACTAAAAATGTAAATGAAAACAATCGTTTTCCCATATAGTTTCATAGTAAAGAAAAAATTGTATGTACTTTATTTTAAGTTTAGTAAAAAATACAGTCAATATGGAGGCTTTTATTTATAGAGTAGGCTCTGCTACTACCCAATTAATATTGAAAAATTGCAAAATCATAAAGTAAGCTTTGTCTTTTACAAGTTTTCACGTTAACTAATTATCTTACTTGTTTTAGAGAATCAGAGGGCATGCGTTGTTATTAAATACTATAGCGGTATTGAAAAATGCATAAAAAACAATTTATTAGTCTCGAGGCTCATGCGACTTGGTTCATGCGACTCAGATGGAATTATTAATGGAATCATTTCTGTGTTAAATGAGTTCAATTAAAAAATTAAAAATTTGGTTTGTCTAGGCACAGATAATGCCAATGTAATGACTGGTGTTCGAAATGGTGTCTTCGTAAAATTAAAAGAATTATATCCGAAAATTATAATTATTCCATGCGTTTGTCGTTCATTACAACTTGCTACTTCCGCTGCTATTGCATTCCGAAAGAAGTTGACTTTCTTATAAGTGAATCCTACAATTGGTTTCCCAGGCCATCGAAGCGTTAATTAGATTACTAAAGAATTTTTAAATTTATCAATGATGGGCAAAATTCTTTAAAAATAATACAATCTTGCGCAACTCGCTGGCTACCGATCGAACCCGCGGTGCGCCGAATTCACAACCAGTACTTGGAACTAAAAACATATTTTCGTTTAGCTGAGATGGAAGAAAATTGCTTTAAGATAAGTAGCCTAAGCGAAAGGGCGGAATTCGTAAAAGTTTTGTGTGTCTTCGAAATTTTAATAATGTCATTACAAAGGAAAGTCGTTAAATTTACTTATAGTAATAATAAATATGATTTTAAAAATGATGCGCTCGATTTACATAATATTGAACAATAATGAGAGGGCGGAATTGCAAAGTAGGTCTAATTTAGGATTCGAATGCGAGGATAAATTGTTCGATCTATAATCTTATCTCTAATAAAATTACTTAGAACAAAAGGTGCTTTTCGAGCCAATTGCCAAAAATTTTTAATAAAACTAATTAAGCAATTTCAGCAAAGAATGCCACAAAATTTGAACATTTTAAATAAAATTAATAATATAAATAATTTTTATGCATCGAAGAATGTTTGCGCTTAAAAAAGTCAATAGGCCCTCTTTTAAGGGATTTCAATATAGATTTTCTAAAAAGTTTAACACGCAGTGGGAAATTTATTGTCAACATCCTGGAATAATATAACAAATACAGAAAGCTTTTTGAGTGAGAATTCACACCAACATCAGCACAAAGATTCTAGTGGGGAAAATAATTACCAGGGGCCCTATTCTCGAATTCCACAACCATTTTCCAAGAATGTACAACAATACCAATATACATTTTAACGATGATGAGATAACGATGCTAGAAATAGGCCTAAAACATAATATAACACCACAACATACTAAAAAGGAACACATAAGACAAATGTTAGAAATCGAAACAGCCATTTTACAGACAGAAGAAGAGGATCAACACGTCATCAGAAATGCAGTATTTGATTACATAAAAAACCACAACAGTCAAAATAAATTTACAAAACTAACACAACAACAGAAACGACAACATAAAACTATTAACGATATCAAAAAAAAAAATTATCCATGAAAGTGCAGTTATAACGAAAGCAGATAATGGTAACACTGTCGTTGTAATGAAAAAGGAATAGTACAGTAATAAAATCATCGAATACATAAATCAGAACAACATCGAAGAAATGCTGAACGATCCAACGTCCAATTATCAGAAGGAGGTCAATGCTTTAATTAATGGAACAAAAAGGGTAATCAAACAAAAACAAAAATTCAACCTTAAAATGATAAAACAAACCATCAACTCCAAATTTTAAAGCACAAATAAAAGTACATAAAAACAATAAAATAAGGCTACTTGTTAACTTTACAACAGCTCCGTCGCACAAATTAGCAAAATTTACGAACGACTGGACAACTAAACGGATTAAACTCAGGCAGAACTATTCTGTAAAAAACCCGTTAGAATTAACAAGTAAAATTCAAAACGTCAAATACCTCCAAATGCAAAATTGGCAAGTTTCGATGTGGTCGACATGTACTCCAATATACCGGTTAACGAAGCCATTAAAGTTACCGAAGAAACACTATTAGACAGTGAGATAAATGAACAAGAAGTAATAATAGAAATCTTAAAAACCATAACATCGCAAAATTACTTCCAATATGATGGCAAAATTTACCAACAGAAATATGGGTTGGCTATCAAGAATCCCCTTTCAGGAACACTGGCTGATTACAATTGATTGATTGATTAGGATGTACGGCCAAGCATTATAGCAGGAACTCCCGGACTCCCGGGCACACACCGTACACCCGTTTACATATAACAAAACCGAAGGATAGGAAAGGATTATTAGTTGGGACAGACTCGACCCGGTTACAGACACCTAAGCGATCGATAGTTAGTAAAATTGTTAGTAAATATATAATAAAAATAGTTAGCACAGGACAATACAATTTCTAAACTACAGCTTGTCCACTACTAAATGATCCTGAAGAGTTGATTCAAGCTAAAATTTAATTTTGAAACTCAGGATTAATTTTAATCCCTATAATAATGATTAATTCTGGAACTATGTTATATTCTGAAAATTGAATTATTTATTAGCAAATTAAGGAAGAGAAACCTTTAAATATTCTTTAAACTAAATTAATTAATATACATTAATGAGCAAAACACAATATAATATATTACATATTACAAAAATGAACATTTTATGAAATCGAATATGGAGACTTTCTCAATTCTAAGCTAAAAATTCTAAAAGAATGTTTAATAATTTTACGATTAAAATTCACAGCGCTTGTTTCATTAGTTACCGTTATCATGTAGATAGTTAATTAATTGTTTACGTACTGCAACTAGATTTAAAAATAAAAAGTTAAAAATATATATTTAACCATAAAATTAAACTTAAACTAATCAGCAATTTCCTACAGATCTAGAAAAAAGGAAATTAATAATGTTGAAGTTAATTATTTATAAAATTATTAGTCTAGAATCAACAATAATTTAGTTAAGTACTACATGTATGTACGAGTATATAGGATATTTACGAATAAAGCTCAAATAGAATTTTCCGAATATAATTAATATTTCACCATTATACCACAACCAATAGAAATTAATAATTCACCATTATACCACTTCCTTACTACTTAATTAATAGAATTTAACTTATATAAATTAGTTAGTGATAAATAAAATAAAATAGTTATCACAACACGATACAATTTCTACCCTACATAACAGCTGGATAGTTGGAGTTTCTGGATGCTGAGCGAGAATTCACCAGTATTTCTGTAGCTCGGAGACGATCTAACAATTATATATAATTAAGTACAATTTATAACAGCTACATATGCTAATGGTTTCCTTCACATTAGTCATTTTCGCAACTTAAAATTATTGTTAAGCTCAAACTACTTTTATAGTTGAAGCAATTCAAACATTGTACATGTTCAAATTCATTTTTGAATTTAATAAAAAAATTATTAAGATAATTTAAATTTAAAAGGAGTCTTGATATAACGTTTCGTAAAGCATTGAAATATGTAGGCTTATTCGTATTTTTTAAAACAATGAAATATGCCATTTTTTGGCCTACGGGTGTAATAAAGATAGGTTATAGATGTTTTTCCCAAAACCAACAAAAATGTTTATAGAAATCTTTATAGACATTTTTATTGGTTTTGTTTTTCTTCAAATGTTAAACATTTATCTAGAATCTCGAATATGATGAATAAATTACAAACATTTAGCGTATTTTGTTGAGAAATTTACAACAACAATTGCATTAGGCAAAGAAATTAAGTAATTAAAACAATAATTCAAATTATTTAATGCCCGATTTAGATGAAGAAAAATGTTTGCCTTGCAAAAAAAGAAGATATTAGTACATTACAATTATCATTTGAATGACAAGAACAAAACACAAACATGCAAAATTATGTTAGCGTTTTTTATGTTTTTTTTTACCAATTGTTACTATAAAAACATTAAAAATAAATATGATACTATAAAATATACTCGACCCGACTATATTTTTTGATATTTTATAGTAACAAACAAACACAAACACAATAAAAGTATATTATGAAAACCTATACGATGACCAGAAGTCAAATGTTATAGCAGAAAAAATCAAATCAAAAGCAGTTTTCCCAATTTTATTTATTAAGTTTTATTTTTGTCACTAACAATCTTATTTATTGTTATAAATTTTATTTTTGTCACACCATTGATAAATGTCAAAAAATATAACATCCAATTTATGTATAAGCCGCCAAAAAATTATAGCATCGCCATTTTGGTTTACATAGTCCTTTCTCATTTTAACTAATGGATATTTTTTTATTGCGTGCAGCTCTATGCAAGGCAAACATTTTTTGCAAGGCAAACATTTTTCTTCATCTAAATCGGGCATAATTCAAACTCAAACAAATAAAATTCGTAAATATTTGACAGAAAAATAGGAGAATTAGCAACATAAAGCTACAAATTAAATCGAAGTAATAATTCTCGACTTATATGTATTCTTGAAAAAACAACAATTCCGTTAGTAATCCATTTTTATATTTCATAGAAAAAAAGCAAAACAAATTAGATTAGTGTTGGTTGTTTTTTTTAATTGAAGGCTTATATGTACACAACTAACACTATGACCAGTCGTCACTTTATACCTTTAAATTTTGTATAGTTCGTCTTGGAATTATAGATGTTTTTGAGATAACCCATTGAATAATCTTAAAGAACTATTAAAACGGTTGGATGATGAAAAAACTCATCCTGTACTGATACCTAATAGACCTTCGCATCTTGCGCGGAAAAATCCACGTGGTGAAGTGCATACAATTTCCCTTAAAATTAGGGTAATTTATTCGGAAATTCAGAATCCTCTTGAATTAAATCCCACAAAAGAGAACTTTCAGGTTGATGTATTTCATTGAGGATTACTGCATATTAGCGGTAGATTATTTAGAATTGAATATTCCAAATCAGGTATCATCGTTCGTGCCTAAGTTGAAGGAAAAATGTAACCGGATAATTGAATTCATTCAAAAACTAAATCAGGGAAACGATGACCTGAATGAATCCGTTAAAGAATTAGATACATTTAAACTGGCTCAAGTACAAGAATCGCAATTTAGTGAGTCTCTAGTAGGCGGTCTGAAAGCGAATCATCTGATGATTATCATTCTCGAAGTCAAATATTTCAGGGTAAAACTCAGAATTCGTCCGAAAACATGAATCAGCCTACCTCTTACTTAAGTGTTAAGGAATCAATGGCCGGATCACGTAACCAAGTTCTTCTCGCATGGTTCTACCCTCTTCAACAGCTGGACCCACTCAGGTTCAAGTAACAGAGGTGCCTTTGATTAAATTGAACGAGCAACCGGAGAATTTCCCTGTTTTAAATTCAGCCACACAAAGAGATCCTATACTAAACCAAGCGCCACCAAATCAACAAATACCAATTAGAAATTTTGTACCAAACACTTATCCTGCTAATTACTTTATGCCAAATCAAAATCCATTTTACGATCCACAGCAGTTCCGACCTTTACCTCGAGATCCAACAAAATGGCCTATATCATTCGACGGCACACCACATGGTACACCAGCAAAAAAGTTTATTCGAATGTTGGAGCATCAAGCCATGACTAACTGCATTCATTTGCAACAAATCGCAAATGATATGTGTTACTTCCTCAAAGGCATAGCAGCACACTGGTATTGGTATTTCATTCATCGTCATGGAGAGTAGACACACTATTTCAAAATTTCGCCATTCTGAAATCAAATTTCCAAAGTATAAATCTAATCATCATTTCCGATCTATTCACTATTTTCGCTTACGCAAATCATTGAAATCTCAAATTATTGAATCACTAATAGCTGATAAAACGGATGGACGCCCTTACGCCGAAGTCGAGTTACTTGGTAGAAAGTAACAAGGTTTGTTGGATAGCGGTGCCAATGTGTCAATACTTGGGAAAAATTGTGAGGATATCCTCAAAGATCCTACCGTCCATTTCCGCCATCTACCCTCAACAATTAAAACCGCAAACGGCGCTGTTGAACGAATAATTGGTCATGTAAGAGTTCCAGTAACGTTTGCTGGTCAGACAAACTATATAACTTTACATTTAGCTCCCAACCTAAGTCAAGTATTATATCTCGGTATCGATTTCTGGCGAATATTCAATTTAAAAAATTTTGCGATTCTGATTTTTCGAACGTCTTTTCTCCTACCAAAATTTTTTATTCTTCACGTGATACCGCAGAAGTAACCACCGCTGACAGCGAACCCCACTTACATCAGATAACATTGGATCAGCAAAAACAGTTGGAGACAGTTAAGCAACAATTCCCGTCCTCCGCTCTGCTTGGTTTGGATCGAACGCATTTAGTTAAACACATCATTGATGGAGGCGAAGCCAGACCCATCAAGCAGAGATATTATGCTGTGTCTCCCTCCGACTGTAGAAGCGAATTGAGTAAGGAACTTGATCGTAATCTCTCATTAGGGGTTGTGGAGGAGAGTAACAGCTCGTGGAGTTCCCCGATTGCCATAATCCGCAAGGCGGATGGCAGAGTCCGATTGTGTCTTGACGCCAGAAATGTGAACGCGGTGACGGTGAAGGATGCTTATCCTTTACCTCTCATTGATGGTTTGCTAGGGCGTCTTAATAAGATAAGCCAGTCAGAATGCCTTCACTGTCCCAGACCGCCCTTTATACCAGTTCACCGTCATGCCTTTCGGCCTCTGCAATGCGCCGCAGACTATGTGCAGACTCATGCATCGGATCATACCACATGAGCTGCATAACCAGGTTTTCGTTTACCTCGACGATCCGCTGATAGCAGCTAAGACCTTCGACGAGCACATTAAAATATTGGGTAGAGTAGCCAAATTGTTGAAAGAAGCTGGGTTAACAATTAATGTGGAGAAGAGAAAATTTCTCCTCAAAAAAATCCGCTACCTGGGGTATATTGTCGGTAATGGTGTGCAATCAAAAAAAAAAAATTATACAATAATTCTCAATAGTGTGAAAATTAAAAAAAAAATTTTCAGCCATCGGACACGTATATCCAAGAGTACTCTTCGTGAAATTTGTCTGGTGTGTGTTTCCTTTTTGTGTTTATAATTATTAAATTGTTTTGGGTGTTTATATGTTTTTTTTTGAGTCTTATTAAAATTATTAAAAGCTAACAGTTACTAGTTTTTCTTTGTAACATAAAAGTTAATGATAAATTTAAACCAAAACTATGTCAATGAAAAACAAAAATTTTGAGTATTTAATTAAATAATTTATTTATAATGGAGTAAATATTTCTTTTTATTGGTGATGTGATGAAGTGGCCCATGAGATTCATAGTTACGTCTCAGTGAATAAATAAGTGAAAATGTACGTAAAAATGTGTTTGTTCGGCCAATTTAAGATCCTAGTGGCAATAACCTCCCAGCCATGAAACTACCCGGATAAAAGCGTACAGCCGTTAGGATGGTCCGTAACAATGCGGCAATGAGAGCTTTCTGGGCGTCTCGCTCGCTGGAGCCTTAAACTCCAAGGGTTTAATTTTACAATCGAAAGAGCAATTACCCTGCATGAATGTAATGACGACCATCCTTTGCATCTAGATCCCGATTCAATCTTCTTTCAAGATTCGGATTAACTTACCAAAATTTCATTAATCCAAGAGAAGCCACACATAAGTTTCAATCTCCAAATTAAGAATGGTAAGATATTTATTCTTCCCAACCTTGAGTTCGATCTGTCCACTGACATTCCTGCGTGGAAGGTACAGGGTGGGCCAAATAATTTTTTTTTAAAAAAATGCAATAAAACAAAAAGTTCTCAATATTTTTTCAAATTTATTTTTTCATTGTAAAGAACAATCCTTCCGATTAATTATGGAATACTATTTCATTCATATGACGGCCTCGGCTGGCCTTGGCGTACCCCATACGGTCGGTCCAATTTTTAAGCTCATTTTCGATGGTATGCGGCATTATGTCTTCAATGGCAATGCGAATATTGTTCTTGAGAGCGTCAATCGTTCCTGGTTTATCGGCATAACACTTATCTTTGACAGCACCCCAAAGATAATAGTCCAACGGCGTCCAATCACAGCTCCGAGGCGGCCAAATCACATTAGCATTTCGGCTGATAATTCGTTCTTCGAAGACAGTGCGCAAAAGATCAATTGAAACGTGTGCTGTGTGGCACGGAGCGCTGTCTTGTTGAAACAAAATGTTGCCTATGTCCTCCTCTTCAAGTGCCGGGAACAAAAAATCGTTTATCGTTTGGAGCGCTCCCATTGACAGTAATGGCGGCTCCTTGCTCATTTTCAAAGAAAAATGTCCCAATGATGCCGCCGGAGCAAAATCCGCACCAAACAGTCACTCGTTGAGGATGCATCGGCTTCTCTATGATCACGTGCGGGTTCTCCGTGCCCCAAATGCGACAATTCTGCTTGTTTACATAGCCGCCAAGATGGAAATGCGCCTCATCCGAAAAAATGATATTTTTGCCACGATTTTCGAAGTAATGTTTCAATATTTCCCAGCGTTGTTCTAGCGAATACACAACCATTTTCGTTTAGCGGAAGGATAAAACTAACTTTCTGTCAAATCAAAAGTGACATAACCCTTACCATACTCAAAATAACCGCTAGTTCAAAAAAAAAAGTTAGATGGCCCACCCTATATATGTGCCAAAACCTCTCATTCTCATCCTTTTAACAAGAGCACAGTCACCTCCTAATGCCTCTCACTTAGGCGTACGTAAGTCCTTGGAAATATTACGGAGACACTATTATTGGCCAAAAATGGCTGCGGATGTTCATAACTTTGTGACAAATTGTGAAATTTGCAAAACTAGCAAGGCTACAAACGTTGTAATAGGTCCTCCAATGGGTCATATACGGAAATATCAAGGAATTTTCAGCGCCTCTACGTCGATTTCATGGGCCCATTTCCGCGATCTAAATCTGGGAACCCTTATCTCTTTGTCGTATTAGACCATTTTAGTAGATTCGTGCTGCTCGAACCGATGCAATCGGTGCTAATGTCGTAAAATTTTTGGAGAATCGTGTCTTCAATGTGTATTCTGTCCCTGAACATATCCTAAGCGATAATGGACATATCGTAAGCGATAAGTGGGACTTCCCCATTTATACCGATCAGAAACCTCTGGTGAAACCTCACTTGGATTACATCAGTCTTTTGGCCTAGTATGAACAAAGACGTAAGCAATTGAGCTCAGTCCTGTCTATCCTGCCAACGTGCCAATCATCTCTTGGACAATTCCAAATACCATCAGGTCGTTTTGAACATATCCTCATAGATATAGTAGGATCAATTCTTCCATCTAATGGATACACTTACTTACTCACCTGTGTCGGTCGATTCACTCGCTGGCCCGAATCCTACTGTCTACTAATATGTCTGCTGCAACCATTGTCTTGACTTTCGTCAACAATTACGTTTCACGATTCGGCGTGCCCCTTAATATCACTACTGATCAAGGAATGCAATTTGAGTCCAAGCTTTTTAGCAAGTTAACAAAACTCCTTGGCTCAAATTGTATTCGTACAACAGCTTATCACCCTAAAGCCAATGGCCTAGTCGAACGTTCCCATAGGCAACCCAAAGCCGCGTTAATGGTTGGAGAAAATTGGAGTTCGGAAATACCCATCGTATTACTGGGAAGCCGAGCAACAGTGAAAGAACATTTGAAATGCTCACCAGCTGAAATGGTTTATAGTCAAATCATCAAGCTATCAGGTGAGTTCTTTGTCGAAAATCCTCTCTTACTCTCACCAACTATCGACATAGTCATCGACCAACTCCGAGACACAATGCAAAACCTTATCCCGAAATCAACTCGGCAAGCCAAACAAGATGACGTTTTTGTTCCAAAGTCACTTGCCAACTGTGATTTTGTATTCGTAAGAACAAGCAAGTTGCCTATGAAGGCCCGTTTAAAGTCATCCGACGCCTTCGGAAACAATTTACCGTGTCAATTAACGGAAAACACCAAACCATTTCAAGTGAATGTCTTAAACCGGCTTACGGCATACTAAGTTCCACTGATACAAAATCAGTTCATCGTTCACATAAAACTGTTCATATTTTATTAGCCTAACAAACATTTTCCTTAGGGGTGGGGGGGGCTTCACTTGCGGTGGAGTCCTGTAGCGGCTCACTCATTTTATATATACAAATTCAATAGGGTTGTTACACAAAATATCTTTTGTGTTGTTTAATGACACCTAGTGAAAGTAGTCTGGATTACAGGAAATGTAATTGACTAAATTATATTTTTCTGTTCGAATTGATATTCTTGTTTTTCTCCATCTCGTTTTTACTGGAACAACGAATATTGGCATGCGATTCGTCTCGTATGTCAACACTAAAAAAACCAATACATAGAAACAAAAGTAACAACTATATACTTCGTCTCCGACTTAGTTTTTTTTAACATTTCTTTTTCGATTCGTAATCAAACAATACACATCGGACATCGGTGAATTATATATACCCATATATTTTTTTTGTGAACTGAAAAATAAACTCGCGACTCCATTTTGATAAATAAAATTACCTATTGAATATTAAATTAAAAGGATTTTTATTTTATTCTAACCACTATAAAGTGCGTTCGTTTGTGGTGAATTAACTGAATTATCTGAATTAATGGAAGTTTGTCCGTTCGTTTGGTATGCTTCACTTCAGTTAAAAATATTGAGCTATTGATTTATCTGAATAATAATTTTGCTTGTGTAGATAATTCAAATAATTGTTTTTGTTGTTTTTTGACATTATTTTGTTTTACGCATCGAAAAAGCTAGAATATTTTAGAGAATTTTAAATTATTTTGTTGTTATAATGGATGACGATTTCATCGAATATGTTAGTTTCGCAAATTACGATCTTTTTATTTTTCGACATTGTGAAAATGTAATGTGACAAATAATTGATCCAAGAAAATGGTCGATTAACTTTGAATTTTAATTATTTTATAACACAAGCCAATTACTTTTTAACAATTTGACATTTATCTGAATTGTAGGAAACGAACGACCAATTCACTTTAGTGGCTTAACTATCTGAATATTAACTCAATTATCGGAATAGCAACTCAATACCAATTCAGTTAATTCACCACAAACGAACGGGCTTGTGGTGTAAGTAATATACAAAACATTCGAAGCTCCTTTGTGTAAAGATTTATTTTATAAGTTCTTGTAACTGCGTGTCGAAGCAACACGCAAAGAACAAAATGCTCATGAATACTAGTCATTCTAATCATTGATGTGTGTGTGTGTCTCGGGGCTATTAATCAGTTCATTGCTTGAAAGTATTTATCGTGTTGGGTTGAAAATATGTCTAATATTTATTCAGAGCCACACGGGTAAACATATATTTCGATTATTAATTTTAACACGAATAAATCACTCCACTTATGTTACAAAGATTTAATTTATATTTCAATAACTGGTTTATTATTAAGATTAGAAAAATTTAACTATTATTATTACAATTTTAACGTTATATATTATTATAATTTTGCACCACTATTTTAGTTTACGAAAATGATTAGACAAAAAGAAAAATGTGACTAAAGGCCATGAATGAGAGTAAAAAATATAAAAATAAATCGGTATACCGACCCAATTTTTACCACGATGAATAGTTAAGCGGAGAAAATGAATTGTTTGTTTTTGTTTAGCGATACACTAATAGTGTATTTTTATAAAATGACTTCTGTGTGCTGAGTTGCTTGTTGGTTCGCTTGACTTGAATAGGTGCGTTTGCTAAACGAGAGCGCTGACATATGTGTTTGAATTTGTCGCGGGAATGAATGAACTTAATTATGTTTGCTGTTCGCGCGATTATATATGTAATTAAATTGTGGTGGTGAACGGATGAATATATTTTAATGTGTGAGCAGCTACAGGACTCCGCCGCAAGTGATATTCCCCTCCCTAGGAAATACTTAAATGAGTTGTAGCAATACGGATAGTTTTGTGTGTTCGATGTCTTGATGTGATATAGTGACCGATTGAAATGTTGCATGGATAGAGGTCACCAAATATCGTGTGGGATTGTAAATATGTCTAATATATATTTAGAGATAATTAATCGATTATTAATTTTAACACGAATAAAAACACGCGCACATTCCACAACTTTAATGCTGTTGGCAATAAAGTGCCGCTGTTTTTCTATCTTACCAAGATCTCAGTAATCATTAAAAATGTCCATACGTGCTTCTTCAGTTATTTTTAAGGTACATTTTAACTTACACTTATCTCCACATGGAGGGGGAATTTATCTTTCCTTTAAAATTGTTTTATTCATGTTGGATTCGTACGTTTTCCCCCGAGTTTTTTAATTTTTTGGCCAAATTTCTCCTCCAGTTTTCCTCATTTTTCGTGCGTTTTCTACCTTTTTTGGCGGCTCTATTTTTATATTTTCATTTATCGGATTAGATTGATTTATTGGATAATTTTGAACTTTAAGAATACTATATTCGCCATTTGGATAATCACTACCATTGTAATTAGTATCAAATAAATCATCACAATCTGGAAAATAATATTATATAATAATTTTGAACAAATATTGTCTATAGATAAATTGCTAAACACATTTATGTTACCTTCACTCGAAGATTCTGACCCTGATGAATCACTAGAAGAACTATATAAACTAATTTCACCGTTCATTGTAGACAAATCTGCAGGATACAAACATTTAATAATTATTGTGATTTTGTAATTAATAAGCAACAAACTTAATTATTTGAGTTCTTGGTACACCGTTTTTATTTACACGCCCCAACTCTTGTGGGTACTCTTCATTAGCTGTAGTTTCTGGTAATTCTTGCGGTTCCCTTTCACCTCTCATCGAAGGCAAATCGGCTAATTCATAAGTTACATTTTCTGGCATTACTCTAGATTAATTTCCGTGCCTTCTTTGTGAGATGCCTTTCTAGCTAATTTCACCATCAATTCGCCTCGGGAACTCATGTTTGTGAAATACTACTAAATGCCATGTGGGCGATAAAAGATCTATTTTGCTGAACCCTTCTTAATTATCCGTCCAGTCAATATTCAGCCTCTTAATGAATCTGATAATACTACCGGCCGGTACAAGGTACATACTATGTGGGCTCATTGTTCTCCCTCTTAGATGTTGCAGTCTTTGCTGGAAAATGGCTGGGCATTGGCACAGAACATGTTCCGCTGATTCCGCTTCCGGATCGCAGAAGCGGCACCCATCTGTCGTATTAAGGCCCATATTCTTAAGGTGATACCTTAAGGGGACATAACCTGTGAGGAAGCCAGTAAACAGCCTGAACTCAGTTTTCCTAAGTTCAAGACACTCCTTAACCCTGACAGACGAAGGTGATATAAATTTCTTCGCCTGTCGCAAACCTGGAATTCTGCACCAGTAGGAGGACTTTTGAACATCCTCCCAGCGTTTTGCCGCTGCTCTAAGGTGTCCCTTAGTGACGCCGCAGAGAGGTTCTGGTCCAATAAATGGAGAGGTAAAACCCTCACGGGCAAGGCCATCAGCTGCCTCATTTCCTTCGATTCCAGTTTGACCTGGCGCCCACATAAGTGTTACCTTATTTGAGCTTGCCAGATGTTTAATAACCTTCAGACAATCCCATACTAGCCTTGACTCAACGGTACAAGACCTAAGAGCCTTTAAGGCCGGTTGGCTGTCTGATACAATATAAATCTTTGCATCGTTTAGGCCTTTTGCTATGCCTATCCTAGCGCAAAATTCTATAGCATATACTTCTGCTTGAAAGACGGTAGTATTGGTACCGAAGGACTTCGAGAGGGCAGTGCCACTCATGTGTATTCCTATCCCTCCCCCCCCATCTACGCTGAACCTTATTCAATAAAGCTTGCGTTGCCTGCTGCTCAGTTTTAGGCCACCATACAACCGACGCGTAGGTGACATGACCAGTAGATTATTTTTGATTATAGTCCCGAAGTACGCCCATAGAGTCTTTGATAAGCCCAGAAAGCCTTGATGGCTCTATCTTGAACTTTCAGTAAATGTTGCTTCCAGTTCAGTTTTTGATCTAGGATAACCTCTACATATTTAACCTCGCTAGAAAAAGGAACAGTAGTGAGCTGTAAGCGCGAGGTTTTTCCTCCCCGTAAAAGGAACAACCACTGCCATATTATATTGAGTGCATTTTGCATTCGATCAGAAATGATCTTATCAAACTTGCCTCTGATTATGATAGCCACATCATCCGCATAGCCCTGGACATAAAACCCATGGCTACTCAGAAGGACCAGTAGTCCGTCAATAACCAATGACCACAAAAGAGGAGATAGTATGCCTCCTTGGGAATAGCCCTTTACGGTCCTGATGGTTACTGACTCGCCACCTGGGGTGCTATTCTTGAAACATTACGAAAATTTTCGTAACCGAAAATTTTCGTAATGCTATTTTCGTAATAGTAATGGTGAAATAATAATTTAGTATTCTTGAAAATATTACGAATACAGCGAAGAGAGGAAAAAAGAAATAATAAAATTTCGAGAGAGAAGATGAAAATGTAAGTTACTAAAATGGTATTCTTGAAATCCGGATTACGAAAATTTTCGCAACGGAACGTTACTAAAATTTTCGGATGGTTTTTTTGTTCCTTATTGCATTTCGTAATGAAATCATTTAGGTTTTTGTTTTAATTATATTCATATAAGGATGTTTATAAAACTCAATAATTTCTGTTGATGGTTAAAAATAATATGTATTTACATTTCGCTAAATATTTATTATGTATTTTATTACCACCAAAAAAGGGTACCTATTTGCTTGGTTTATTATTTTCTTAAAAATAAGGGTAATAGCTTCAATACTAATTGGCAATTTGGGATGTATTTTTAAATGACGCATGCTGTAATTGGAATTGGATTCATATAATGTCACAAGTGGCTAATACTAATGGTACGTAAAGTCATTCAATCATACCATCATACCATAATAGTATCGTAGACAATACGATCGAAATTCATATCGTCATAGAATCATAGGACAATGCCACTACATAAACAGCCGTGACATCAGTCTAAAAAGTCAAATCCCCAGGCGAATAAAGATTTTTATTTTCCTATGAAACGTAAACAAAATCATATGGGAATTATTTTGTGTTGCCTTTATTTTCAATTTAAATGAGCATTTTTATTGATAAATATAAATAATTTTAAATTAAATATATCGAATTGCAGCTTGTCCACAATTTTAATTAAAATTTATAAAATTTTAATTCACAATTTTGCGTTTTAGTAAATTGATTTTTATTCTCAAACATCGTGAGGCTCCGTGCTTTTTTTTACAATTTCATTTCGTAGACTACTAGATTAGTTTTATTACTTTACCAATGCTACTACATAAACAGCCATGATTTATAATAAAACTAATCTAGTAATATACGAAAAGAAATTTAAAAAACACGAAGCCTAACGATTTCACTAAATTTCCCTAAATATCAATTTACTAAAATGCAAAATTGTTAATTAAAATTTTATTAATTTCAATTAAAATTCTGTACAAGCTGCAAGATATATAATGTGTTTCGTCGGCAAGTGGCCGGCCGGAAAATTCGGAATACTTAATTAAAATTATCACAAAAAATCCTTTAAAGTGGGAGTCTCTTTTTCAAGTTATGGGCTCGATTTTATTTCTGTTTGCGGTTTTTGAAAGTTTATGAGTCATTTTATTTGATAGTTTGTGCACTTAGCCAGGTTTATTTAAAGAATGTAAAAAATTAAGGGAAAATAACATTTTTTTTACTTAAGAAAACCTCTACTTTTTAAAAAACTGAACTGTAAGTCGAGAAAACATCCCATTAAGTTAATTATTTTAATTATTATTATTAATCTACAGCATAATATCTACAAATTGACAAAACTTTGTTACTAGCTAACTCTTAAAAATACCGCGCAAAAATCACCTAGAGAAAGTAGGGAAATTAAACAAGGAAAGATGTTTAAATTAAAGTCAAAGAAATAAAATAATACTTTTTTATTAATAATAAATAAAAATTTCTATTACAAATTATTAAACATTTTTAATTAAATGACATGTTCGAAATGCTTTCCACCCTCTTGTAATCAAACAAGGCTCTCCTGATCACACTAGTTGTTGTCCAACGCAATTGTTAGGGGTTGCCTCTTGTTTCTGCTGCAGCAGCGAAAATTCTTGCTCTCAGAAATAAAAATCTAGGGGCATAAGATCAAGGGACCTTGGCGGCCAGGGTACAGGACCTCCTCTACCGATCCACCGTGGATAATTTTTATTCAAATGATCACGTCTCATCTTTGCAAAATGTGCTGGAGCAACATCTAATTGCAGCTGCATTCGCCTTCCCCTCAACAATGGCACTTTTTCCATGAGCAAAGACAACGTGATTCCTGAAAATTCTAATAATACGTGTTAATCAAGCCTGTTTGGTAGCACGTAAGGTCCGATAAATTAATCGTAGATCATTCCCGCCCATATATTTAAAGAAAATTGGCTCTGGAAAGCTGTCTCCTTTACGACGTGTGGATTTTCGACGGCGCAAACATGGAGGTTTCTATAATTTATTATACCCGCCCTGGTGAAAGTAGCTTCATCTGTCCACAATATTCTCCTTATAAAATTGACATCACTTCTTTGCTGTGAAATTATCCAGTTACAAAAAACTGATCTGGCACGATGGTTCACATCTCCTAGATGTTGAGCACGACGGAAGATATAAGGATTAAGGCCTTCTTGACCTTGATATGCCTAACATTATCGACAGGCGACTGATACTTGTCGTAGGGTCAGCGCGTATTAATCGTAATAAATCCTCTTCCAACGTGTATGTTAATATTCACGCTGTATATTTGTTTGATCAAATTTTTAACTTAACACAAACTGTCCTTTTCATTATCACATAAACTTAAAATTGTTAAAACACAAAACACTGAGAGTACATAGTTTCACACTATCGGTTAGCGAACAACTAAACTATTTATTATTACTTACCAATTTGAGTGAAAATGATCGATTTAAAAGATTTGGTTAGATAACATCACTATACCTAAACGGCTACAAACGACATTTTTTCGACAAATTGGTGTTCGTATATTTTATGAGTTAGGTAGTAACAATGTTTTAATAATTATAAATAAAATACCCATGTCATGGGACATTTTTTCGACTTACAGTTCATTTTTTTTTAAAAAGTAGAGGTTTTTTTAAATAAAAAAAATCGTTTAAGTAAAAAAATGTGTTTTGCCCATAATTTGTTACATTCTTTACAAAAACCTGGCTTAGTGTGCAAATTAACCAATAAAGTGACTCATAAGCTTTCAATAACCGCAAACAGAATTAAAATCGAGCCCATAACTTGGAAGATATGAAGAAAAATGTGAAAAGCTATCACCAACACATAAGGGGTCACTTGCCGACGAAACAGATTGTATTTAATTTAAAATTATTTCTATTTATCAATAAAAATTGTCATTTAAATTGAAAATAAAGGCAACACAAAATCCCATATGATTGTGTTTACGTTCCATAGGAAAATAAAAATCTTTATTGTCTTAACACCATTACAAGTTTTTTTCATGGCTTTTTATGTAGTGGCATTGCACAGGATCATATTATCGTACTACCATACCATCAAACCATCATGCCATCATACACGACATAACATTATATCATCGTGCAATCGTACCATCATACAATCATATGTACCGTCGTACCATAAAAGCCGATTGGTGGAAAAAAAAATTCTAAATCGGATAAGCGATTCTCGAGATATCATGGGTACAGACATCTAGACGTCCAGAAAGACGGACAGACATATTATTATTATTTTTTTCTTTTTCGGACTCAAGAACTTCCAAAACGTCGAGAAAAGTGGTTTTGGATCAAACAAATTTTTGGCCATTTTTGACAAGATTTCAATACATTGGTCTATTTAGACCGAATTAATTTTCCCTTTAAAAGAAAAAGTAGCATACACAATCATTTTTAATATATTTAATTTAATATTAAATAAATAAGCCATTATTGACAAAAATTCACAACAATTTATAATTTTAAGTAAAGAAAGCGTCCGCTTCGCTTAATATCCTCGGTTATACTAACATTTTTAATAATCTCTTTCGAAATCTTCTTAGTTTTTTATTCCTCTCTTCGTAATTTTCGTAATGGTTTCAAGAATACCAATTTATGATTTCACCATTACGATTACGAAAATATTGTGCATTACGAAAATTGTCGTAATGTTTGAAGACCGGTTATTTAAACTGATAAAACAAAATTGTTCCAAATGAACTTAATGAATGATAAAAATGACACTTTAAATTACACATTGCATTAATTAATTTCCAATCATTACAATTTTAACAAATAAATATAAAAGTTAAATAGGCAATATGGCTTTAAATAACATATTTTTATTTCATATGCAAAAAATCTCATACCCTTACACGTATTGTTTAAAATTAAAAGGTGGTCAAGTATTAAAAAAAGTATCTCAAGGTTTAGGACGGCATGTAAATACAAAATATCCTTTTGTCTAGTTAGGTAGTAAACAAAACCGAATGCATATAGTTATGTACATCGTTATCTCGAAATAAATAATACATATTTTTAAGAACACGTGAAACAAAGAAAAAAAGGTACGATTTTGTTTTCACTTTTTCATAAAATATTGAGAATAGAAAATATTGAGTTTTATGAACATACTTATCAATATAATTAACACAAAAATCCAAATGATTTCATTACGAAATGCAATGGGAAACGAAAAAACCATTACGAAAATTTTAGTAACGTTCCGTTGCGAAAATTTTCGTAATCCTATTTCAAGAATACGATTTTAGTGTTTTCGTAATACTTTGACACTAACTCGCAATACGAAAGTTTTCGTAATGGTTCAAGAATAGCACCCCTGGTCTGGCAGTAATCCCACGATGTTCCAGCATGGAACGGTTCCACCTAATTAAGCGGAACCCTTTTTCCTATTGCTGCCCTGTCTATACATCCATAGGAGGTATTATCAAACGCCCCCTCATTATCCACAAAGGCACAAAGGGCAATTTCTTTATATGTCACTGCTTTTTCAATCCTCGTGACTAGACCGCTAAGGGCCATCACAGTGTATTTACCAGTTTGATAGGCAAACTAGTCCCGATGCAGCGGATTTTTTCCAAGGAACTCACTTCTTATTTGATAGTCCAGGATTTTTTCCATCGTATTCAATAGAAACGATGTGAGGCTAATTGCCCGGTATGCCTTGGCCTGGGTATCTGGACGACCCCTCTACACTTTCGGAATACAGCTGAAAGCATAACTTGCCCAAAACATCTGGATCAAGCTGGGAAGTATTTCATAAACCTTTTTGAAGTAAAGCTGGAAAGATACCATCTCCTCCAGCGGATTTGAAAGGTTTCAAAGACCCAATAGCCCATCGCACCTTGCTGGGTGTGAAAATTTTCCCAGAGAGACTCCGGATCCTACTGTGAGGCGCATAGGCCATCTCACTTGAGGGATCATGCGGTTCCTCTTGGCCTCCTGCCACTATTGAATCCGGAAAGAGGGTCTCTAACAGTAATTCTAAGGTTTCCTTCCGGTTTCCAGTGAACCTACCATCTTGCTTCTGGAGAAATTCTAAACCATTTTGTAAGGTTTTTTTTGCTATCAATAATCAGTGAACGGTTTTTTTTTGTTGTATTGGATTTATCTGATTTCCCTTCATTTGATGTTTTTGTTCTTTTTGTGAATTTTAAAAGCCAATAACAATAAAGCAATTAAGTTGCAATATACAGATGATGGTCATTAATAAATGATGCAGATTACATGAATGGAAATTATTTAAATGTATTATTTGACTTGTTTCTATCTTTGCTTAGTGGATATCGATTTTTTTATGGTACCGTAGATTCATCTCAAATTTCGCTAAAAAAACGGTTCTGTTGGACCGAAGCGGCCAACTCAGCTTCTTTAGAAATCAAATCTCGATTGGTTTCCCCACCAATTTTATCTAACCCGAATTTTTCCTTACCATTTAATATCCAAACTGACGCCTCTGACGTAGGTATTGGTGCAGTATTAACCCAAGGAGATTGATCTGTAGTGATTCACTCATACAATCAATTTATTACAATTCGTTTATCCCTACAATTATTCGAAATCCAACTCATTTCGACTATAAAATATAATTGTATTTGAACAGCCTCACCCAGCTTAGTAGTGACAACTATAGAGTAGATTTGGACTTACTCTGTGGTGGAAATTCATACTTAAATACATTCCACACATCACTATGTACTGAATATCTTGGACACTTCAGTACAACAATCAAAACAAATTCACCACCTTCTTTTGAGGTTATTCACAACTAATCACAAATTATTTCTTTTAGCTGAATTTTACTTTTATTTCAGTGCGTTGTTTTTACGTCCAAATTCATCTTATATTTTTTGGTTCATCGTCTCGAACAACTTTACACAGATACTCTTGTTACAACTTCTGACGCGACATACTCGCCCTTTTCAAAGAATATTTTTCTTAAAAATAATTATAAACATATTTATAAACTAATTATAAATTGAATAAAAATTAAATTGAATTAAAAATAAAAAAGAAATATCGCGCTTAGTGGTGGTGGACTTTATCCACATTTTGTGAGTTATGTTAAATAAATTTGTGGCCGCATATTAAAAATTGTGCATTGTGTGGCCATAAACAAAATTTATTTTGTTTCGTTATTTTGTGCCCCCATCGCACTATATACCAAACCAATAAGTGGTGACCACCGTCGACCGTGTTTACGGTATATTTCAGGAAAAAAAATAAAAATCAGAAAAATAATTACATAACATTGGAAAAAACGGGATACGCAACGCCAACGGAACGTCGGAAAAAAAACCTTTTGAGTTTTAATTATATAAACGGCCAGGTGCAAAATTAAGCACCGGCCTATTGGTAAGTGCCAATTTAATTAACAAAATTTTATTTGGTCTGGAATTCTTCTTAACACAGTGCCATTTTCATTTTTTTTATATTTACGCATGTTATATGCGCAACAAAAAAAACATGGAGTCTTAAGAAAAAGAACGCATTAGCAGTACTAAACGTTTATACATATTAAAACAAGGAGTCATAAACAAAAATACATAAATATCAGAATTCGAAGATCATAAAAAATAAAACGGAACAATTCAACAAAGAAAACAGAGGCCTACACAATAACGGCGTAACGGAATACAAACAATTTAAAATATTAAAATATCGGCGAAAAATTAAATAAACGTTACAACGAAAGTTAACATATAAAGAAGTGGACAAGTTACACAAAGAAGAAACAACCAGGAGAGGGTCCAAACACCTACACACATGGTGCAACGCAATTAAATCATTTAAGGAACCGCAAGTTTAAAAATTTATTTATTTATTTTTAAAGCAGCCAGTGTCATTTTAAAATTTTATCAATTAATTATTTACAAATAACTTCTAAGACTTGGTCTGCAGTTAACGTAAAATCATTTTATTATTATTATTATTATTTTTTTTTTTCTCTGTAAAATTTTCACCACCACTTTGCACATTTATTCATTTTGTCATATTTCGGTTCGAAAATTTTATTATGCTTTTTCGCTCGATTTGCTCTCGTTGATTTCGCTAAGGATTATATTATTTTTCGCTGTTTATATTATTTTTTTTCTCACGTTTCTCACATTTTACTCCTCTTTTCACTTTCTTGTTAGCGCCTTTCAATCAAAACAGTAATAACAGTACTGAATATTTTTTATTCATACCTTAATTTGTGTAACGAGGCGGTAACATTCCGATAGTTGGTTTAAATCAGAATCTGATTCTCTAAACAATTATAATGCCAAACACAGACGATACAAAGAACGGAGAGCCAAAACCAGGTAGCTCACGTGCCACAGGCACCATTCATGACCAATACAAAATACCCACAGAGGATGATGCTCAAGATATTGTAATGGAGATCGCGGGCCAGGAAAAACTGAGCCTACCTTCGTTCTGGCCTGAAAAAGCCAGTAACTGGTTTCACCTAATCGAGATACAATTCGACCTGCGGAGCATCACATCCCAAAAAACTAAATATTTACATCTACTGTCGACCATCTCTCCACAAACTTACGATTTAATTTCTGATGTACTGCAAAACCCGCCACAAACCAACCACTATGACGCGCTGAAACAAGCATTGTTGGACCGTCTTGAACCATCAGATGAGCGTCAACTCGAGTCATTACTGTCCGGCCAAGATCTTCGAGATCAACACCCATCCGACAGTTTACGTCATATTCGCACAGTGGCGGGTACTAAGCAGTTGAGACATGGCGCAACCGGACGCAACACCTATAGATTCACTTGCGAAGACGGCAGATCGAATGTTTGACGCATTGAACATGAAGCAACAAAATTATCAAATTCATTCAACGCAGTCGAAACAACATACACAAAATAACCACAGACAATCAAGAACCACGGCACAAACGGAACGGAGCCGCAGTGGAGACCGTCGATCACCATCGAATAGTCAAACCATACAAGATCGCTTAGCTCGAATTGAGGCTCGATTAGACGGTTTGTTTCGGGACGGTCGTAGCCGATCACAAAATCGACGTTCACCATCTCGCCCACGGTTCTACAATAATACCAACACCTATCGACCAGGCATTTGTTGGTATCACGGTAAATTCGGCAAAGCTGCCAAAAAGTGCATCAGCCCATGCAACTGGCGCAAGCCAAGTACAACGACCAGCATGGATGCAGACGTAAATCAAAAAAACTTATAAATCAACTGGTCACGACTACCATGTCACACACCATTAATTCGACTGTCACGACGAGTTCGTTCTCGACTCGTCTCCACCTATTTGACCAAACCACAAAATTAACATATCTAATTGACACTGGCGCTGACCTTTCGGTTATTCCAGTAGCGCATTTTAAACAATTATGCTCTGTTCATAAACGAAACCCCGATCTAGTCCTTTCGGCCGCCAATGGCACAACCATCCACACTTACGGCATAAAATTGCTGCAGGTGGATCTCGGACTGAAACGAACCTTCACGCATGCTTTTATTATAGCTGCTGTGAATCGTCCGATCATTGGCGCCGATTTTCTTTGCAAATTCGAACTTCTTGTTGATCTTAGAAACAAACGGCTGGTTGATTCAGCGACTAAGCTGTCAATCAATGCCACCATGGTTCGCGTCGATACACCGACACCGATCCATTTCACGGTCAACAATGATTACGGCACTCTGCTAAAAAAATTTCCTTCTTTAACAGCAGAGCCGAACTATAACTTACCAGTCCGACACAACGTGGTTCACCACATTGTCACCGCAGGCCATCTGCCCGTGTCAAGACCACGTAGGCTAGATCCAATCCGTCACAAAGCTGCATTCACGGAAATTCAGCCCATGGTGGAATTAGGGATTTGTCGACCATCGGCATCTCCCGTCTCGTGCCCTTTGCACATGGTCAAAAAGAAAGATCAAGATTGGAGACCATGTGGGGATTATCGGCGATTAAACTCGGTCACAAAACCGGATCGCTACCCGATACCCCACATCCAAAATTGCTCCATGCATTTACATGGTTGCAAAATTTTCTTCAAAATTGATCTAGTCAGAGCGTATCATTTAATTTCCGTAGCGCCTGAAGATGTTCACAAAACGGCAATAACGACGCCATTTGGCCTCTTCGAATTCTCTTGAATGCCATTCGGTCTACGAAACGCCGCACAAACATTTCAGCGCTTCATGAACGAAGTTATTCGTGAACTAGAATTCGTTTTCGTCTACATTGACGTAATTCTTGTTGCTTCGCACACTGAGGAACAGCACAAACTACACTACACTGCACAAACTACACTAAATCCAACTACTTATACAAACAACTAAGCATGCCAAAGACCCTCTTACTAATAGTAACTAAATGGTCGCCCCAAGTAAGAGTTTTATTAATAACTAAGCCTAAATCCCTAACAGTATTTGAATATTCAATTAGCGAATCCTGCAGAAAAGTACCAGGAAAGGACGAGGTATCTAACGGTTTTTTTTTATAAATTATAATCGACTGAGATTTATTTGCGTTTAAAACGAGCCTGTTAGAGACCGACCAACTAACGATATTACTTAAATCTTCATTTATCAGAGAAATATTCCTAACAATAAAATCCTGATCTAAACGACTATTTCTATAAATTTGAACGTCATCAGCGAAAATGTGAAATGAACAATGTTGAATAGAGGATTCTATGCCATTTATGTACATAGAAAATAATAGAGGACCCAGCACTGAACCCTGAGGCACGCCGGAAATTACAGGAAGGAAATCACACAAGGAATTGTCGAAAAAACTGTCTGAGAACGATTAGAAAGATAGTTGAAAATCAATTTGGCAGCAGAAAGTGAAAATTTAAACTGAGATAAGAGTTTATTATAATTAGTTAAAGAAGTTAATTGCTCTTTCCGAATATGTCATCCAAATTGGTGTATCTCCATTCGTTTTAAAATTACTGAGTGGTGATTTTGGGGTATCAACCAAAAAAACACTATTGTTTTGGTGTAAATGCCACAGAAACTTGTGATGTACGTGATTGAACAAAATACTATTAGTATGTATCTTTCAAATTATTTTGCAAATTTGTTCAATCTCTAGAAATTAATTTAAATTTTTGGTGTATCTCCTTGAATAAACGTAACGATTTTTTTGGTGTATCTCCAGTGTAGAACCAATGAGAATCGACGAGTTTTGTCACGTGATCAAATAGTATAAATATAAGCAAGCGATACGGATTTTTAAAATCATAAAATTTTAGGTTTTCATAGGTAACGCAACATAATATGGTTGAAAAAAAAATTCTTAGAAAAGTAGAGGTGCACGTGCAATATTTTTATAAATCGTTTGATTTTTTTATGTAAACAGAATGAGTGAAAGAGAAAATAAAGAATTAAGTTCCTCACCCAAAGAAATTTCCGATGAAGTGTAAGTATTGATAGTAATGAGATTTTATACAAAATTATATGCATAATAATATCCCATTTTATATTCAGGGGGAAGGTCATGAATGAAATATTTGAGTCCAAGGCAGATAGCAATAAAATTGATAGCTCTTTCGACGACTCAGATGCTGATCCAGATTTTTTACTCCCTACTTGCTCTGATATGCCTCAAGTAGTATTCAATAAAAGTAAGTAACCAAAACTTTCTTATCAGTGGCTAGTATTTATCAAGATAATTTTTTCAGATACTTACGTAAGTTCGTTAATCCCTGAAAGTGTTGCTAGGGATTCGACTGTATCAGTTCCTACACCCTCGCGTAAAAGAAAACGTCAAGTTTTAAAATGGAAAAGAAATGTGGCAAAACGTGAAAGAAATAAGGGAAATGAATACATTAATCAGCGAGCAGTGTTGCAACCCCGCAGAACTATAAAATCCGTTTGTGGCGATGCCTGCAATCACAAATGTAAAACAAATTTTAGTGCAGAAGACAGAGAAACAATTTTTGCAGCTTTTTGGAATTTGAATGATAATGCCAAACTTAATTTTTATTCAAAATTCACCTATAAAAAACTACCGCTAGAAAAAGGACAATAAAAGAAATTTCGAGACGAACCGATACGTATCAATATTTTTTTGAGAAGACTGTATCCAAATTGAAGTATGCAAAGTTTTCTTTTTAAATACATTGGACATATCCCAAAATCGGATTTATTATTATCATAAAACTAAGCATGATCAAAACGTTGGGTATCGAGTTCTGTAACGCAAGGAAAACATGTTAAATTTCAAACACCGGAATTTCAGTTAGACAAAGTTCGGGAACATATTCAGAAATTCCCAGTAATGGAATCGTATTACTGTCGAGCAAACTCGGCAAAGCAGTATTTAGATCCAGGTCTAAATCTTACCAAGATGTACAATTTGTATAAAAGTCATATAGACAACCCGACAAAAATGAATATTTATTCTAAAGTGTTCAATGAAGAATTCAATTACGCATTCCACCATCCTAAAAAAGACCAATGCGATCGCTGTGTTGAATTTAATCTCTTGAAAACTCCAAGTGAAAGAGAAAAGGACTTGTTTACCAAGTACAGAACAGCACATCAACAAGCCAAATTGGAAAGGGACAAGGACCGCATCAATCTAGATGACAACACCGCCGTTATTTGCTATGGCCTTCAGAATGTGTTTTCTCTTACGAAAGCTCCGACGTTTCCAGCTTTTTTTATAAGCGCAAATTTAATGTGTACAATCTGACAGGCCATTGCAATAAAAACAAGGTAACCTATTGTGCGGTTTGGCATGAAGCGTTAAGTGGAAGAACCGGCAATGATATAGCGTCAGCGCTCGTAAAGATTATAGTGAATGCCTTAGAAGACAATCCACTAGTTACAAAATTAATTTTGTGGTCTGACTCGTGCATTCCACAAAATAAAAATCGAATTACTTAACTAGCGCTAGCAAAATTGCTAGAGAACAACCAACAATTAATACAAATCGAGCAAAAATTTTCCGAGCCAGGTCACTCGCAGAAATCGATGCCGTCCACAGCAGTATTGAGAGAAATTTAAAAAATTTGGAAATTTACAGTCCCGTTTCATTACTAAGGCACATAAAATCTATAAACTCAAACAAGGTATGTTTAAAACTCATTCAACTGAAACCAGCCGATTTTCGGAATTATAATGCAGCTTCTGTTTCATTGAACTTCCCACCATTTTTAACCGTAAAACATTTGTTGTACGAAATACAAAACTTAAATCAATTAAAGTACCGGAAAGGATTTACTGAAGAATTCATTTCGATAAATTTATTATTGACAAAAACCAGGAAGAAGAAAACCCCTAATTTAGCTGAATTACCTACTCCTAAGGATGTAGGCCAATTTAATTACAAAATAAATTCAGCAAAATTAAAAGACTTACAGTCGATGCTGAATTTTATGCCGGTTATTGATCAAGCTTTTTACAGGGTCTATTTAAAATAAAATTTTGGAAAAGATCTAATTGGACGTTATTTGTTTATATTTATATTTTTTTATTGGAATTGTTATTTTATTGAATTATTTTATGTTATTTTATTTGCTGTGATTACTGAATAAACATTTTTCTACTATATACATAATAGTTTTATTGAGTTATTCTTAGATTTTCATGGAACACAGGCTTTGCTTTGAGATGATGAGAAAATCTCTCCTTATACTAGTAGCACTATTGTTCTATATCCAAATATTTAGAACAAAACAATGATTTTTTTTAAAAGTCTGATTTAGTGTAAGTCACATTTTTTGGTGTATCTCCACCTTTTTTTTTGAGTGCTTGGAAATACACCAAAAATGCATTAAAACCAAATAAATTTTCCAATTTTCCAGAAAAAAAGAAAATGTTTTAGAGAAAATAATAATGCAGATCGATGCAGGGGAATATTTTTAATAAAAATGGATGTTAAAGTCGTTAGAAGTATTTATAGTTACAGGGAAAACGAAATTCAAACTTCAAATCAAGTTTCTGAAAAAAACAGAATTTAGGACATACACTAAGATAGCACTGGCATGACGTGCTATGTAAATGCGATTGAATTTGATTTTTAACATTTATCTCGAAAGCTTTAGAGAGAGAACTTAAAATGCTAATTGGCCGAAAATGGGATGGGGATTGTTTTACTTAGCTTCCACTGATCTGGATAGGAAGAGGACGTAAAAATAAAATTGAAGATATGTAACAAGTATTTTGAGACGAAAGAGAAAACTCGCTTAACGAATTTTAAATTGACGTTACCCAGACCAGAAGATTCCGATTTAACCTTCCAAATAGCAGATTGTAAATCCTCGAGAGAAATATTTGAAAACGAAAACGAATTAGAGGACGCGTTAGAGAATAATTCGACGGTACTACTGCCCGAGTTCAGACTAGAGCAAAAATAACTATTAATTTCATTGGGTTTGAAATCCCCACTTGAACTAATCTTGCATCTGCCTAGGCCTAAATTACGAAGAAGAAGAGAGGGGGGGGGGGAGAGGAGTCTAACTTGTCCTTGGAAAAATTACGTTTAGCAATTCGAATTAACCCTACAACTCTGTTACGAGCCTGCTTGTAATCTAAATGAGACTGACTATTAGGACACCTTTTCCATAAACGATATTAACTAACTCTAACATTTAATTAGTTGCAGAAGTAAGGCAAAAAATATCCCAAGGAACCGAGTTACAAACTAAGTAAAGGCGGGAATTGTCAATACTAGAAAAATCTCTAAAGCTAAAACTCTTAGATTTAGGTGGAGAGTAAGAGTTCACAGAAAAAACTAAAAGATCATTGATGGGATCCCATACCGAGAGACAACTGATTGAAAAAACAAATAGAGTTATTAGTAAAAGATATGATATGATCAATAAGGGAATAAGAGGCCCCGCTAGCGGTTGGACAAGGAAACGTTGGTGCCACAGTGTTGTGTACGGATAAATTAAGACTATTTAAAAGATTCAAATAATCCCGAGGGAAGCCGGAATTTTGGAGTATATCGAAATTAAAGGATATATACATTTCATCGAATCTACAAGAGAAATAACTAAATAACTTTCTAAGGCTACAAGTGATTTTTTAAATTGGTCATACGACCTCTTACTAGTTTTTGGTATGTTATAGACGGTACCGAATAAGATTTTATGACCATTAATGAAAATATTGACAAATAAAAACTCTAAATCCGATACTAACAATTCTGAAATAGAAGAAGGTATGGTAACTAATCCAGCCCATATGTGATGACCTACAAACATAAATAAACCACCATGATTAAGGAGAGTTACCGCTCTATATCTTTCCTAAATATATTATAACCTTTGATGGCCAAAGCTGAATTAGGGATATTTGGATTTAAGAAGGTCTCAGAGAAACAAAGAATGTCCACTGGAGCACCATTAAAAATGTGACGAATCTCGTCAATATTTGGGACTAAACTTTGCACGTTGAAACTAGCTACATTTAACAATGACCTATCGACTAACATAGACTTTAAAACTACATTGGGATTGTTAAAAGAAGTGTAAACATGACGCGACGTGACTGATGCGCAATACTTACAAATAAAGATAAGGAGCGCTTCATCCAAAATGAACGGAATGGAAATCTAAAACGAAAAGAAACAAAAAACCACCCAAAGTAGTAAATACCAAGTTAACGTAAACAAAGGAACAATACTTAATCGTTGAGCCCCAATTTATGCCCCAAAATCCGAATTTTTTTTAATATTTTTTCCTAAGTTTACCCAGCGTCCCGTTTCACCAAGGGGCCATCTTTGTGGACACCCTTCGCTCAACCGGACAGCTGTTCTCGTAAGCCAAGTGTATAGAATTATGCAGGTGGGCACTGATTCTCAAAAAAGTAAGATAACGGGTAAATGTGTAAACTTGTAAAAAGCAAAGCTTTCTTTTATCAGTTTGCAATTTTTCGATTTTATTTAAAGTAAATAATAAAATCGAAAAATTGCCAATTCATTAAAGTAGGCTTCGCTTTTTGCAAGTTTACACATTTACCCATTATCTTATTTTTTAGAGAATCAGGGTGCTGGTTTGAACAGATCTCCAAACCAAACCCTCTGGAGACTCTATGTTCCCCACAACCGAGGGCATTTCTGATTCGAGTGAGACTCTATAAGAGGCCCAGTCGGTCAGTTTTGGAATTCTAATTTCCTGCGCTACATGGTCTCGGCCGCCAAATCGAATCTGATGTGCAACATCGGTCCTCACACCGTGTGGTGTGCGTTTGCATCTCATCCTATCAGGAAGGCCAGCCCATTGCGTTTACAATGAGCTATGAGCCGCCTAACTCTAAGTCTCCAGGAAAGTAGGCGGAGGCCATAAAAGTAGACGGAGGCCATTATAGCCTCCTGTTTGCCTCTTTCACCCAGAACCTCCCGTACTGCAACCAAGTCTCTGGAGATGAACTCTGAAATGGGAATAAAATTAATTTGCGAACTGGGGTTTCGTAACCGAAAATTTTCGTAATGCTATTTTCGTAATAGTAATGGTGAAATCATAATTTAGTATTCTTGAAACCATTACGAATATAGCGAAGAGAGAAAAAAAGAAATAATAAAATTTCGAGAGAGAAGATGAAAATGTAAGTTCCTAAAATGGTATTCTTGAAATCCGGATTACGAAAATTTTCGCAATGGAACGTTACTAAAATTTTCGGATGGTTTTTGTGTTTCTTATTGCATTTCGTAATGAAATCATTTAGATTTTTGTTTTAATTATTCATATAAGGACAAAACTCAATAATTTCTGTTGATGGTTAAAAATAATATGTACTATATTTACATTTCGATAAATACTTTTTATTTTATTACCACAAAAAAAGGGTACCTATTTGCTTCTGGTATGTTTATTATTTTCTTAAAAATGGGTAATAGCTACAATACTAATGGACAATTTGGGATGTATTTTTAAATGTCGCGTGTTGTAATTGGAATTGGATTGATATACCGTCACAGGCGGCTAATACTAATGGTACGTAAAGTCATACAATCATACCATCATAACATAATAGTATCGTACGACAATACGATCTAACATCATATCGTCATAGAATCATAGGACAATGCCACTACATAAATAGCCGTGGCATCAGTCTACAAAAGCCAAATCCCCAATATAAATAGGGGAATAAAGATTTTTATTTTCCTATGAAACGTAAACAGAATCATATGGGAATTATTTTGTGTTGTCTTTATTTTCAATTTAAATGAACATTTTTATTGATAAATATAAATAATTTTAAATTAAATATATCGAATTGCAGCTTGTCCACAATTTTAATTAAAAACACACACAATTTTATTGAAAATTAATAAAATTTTAATTCACAATTTTGCGTTTTAGTAAACTGATTTTTATTCTCAAACATCGTCAGGCTTCGTGCTTTTTTAAAAAATTTCATTTCGTAGATTACTAGATTAGCTTTATTACTTTACCAATGCTACTATATAAACAGCCATGATTAATAATAAAACTAATCTAGTAATATACGAAAAGAAATTTAGAAAAAAAACACGAATCCTAACGATTTCCCTAAAAATCAATTTACTAAAACGCAAAATTGTTAATTAAAATTTTAATAATTTCAATTAAAATTCTGTACAAGCTGCAAGATATACAATGTGTTTCGTCGTCAAGTGCCCGGCCGGAAAATTCGGAATATTTAAGTAAAATTATCGCAAAAAATCCTTTAAAGTGGGTGTCTCATTTTCAAGTTATGGGCTCGATTATAATTCTGTTTGCGGTTTTTGTAAAGATGAAGCTTATGAGTCACTTTATTTGATAGTTTGCGAACTTAGCCAGGTTTTTTTTTACTAAAGAAACCCTCTACTTTTTAAAAAACTGAACTGTAAACCGTGAAAATGTCCCATTAAGTTAATTATTTTAATTATTATTATTAATCTACAGCATAATATCTACAAATTGACAAAATTTTGTTACTAGCTAACTCTTAAAAATACCGCGCAAAAATTACCTAGAGAAAGTAGGGAAATTAAACAAAAAAGATGTTTAAATTAAAGTCAAAGAAGTAAAATAATACTGTTTTATTAATAATCAATAAAAACAATGTTTATTACAAATTATTAAACATTTTTAATTAAATGACATGTTCGAAATGCTCTCCACTCTCTTGCAAACAAACAAGGGCTCTCCTGATCACACTAGTTGTTTCCAACGCAATTGTTGTTAAGGGTTGCCTCTTCTTTCTGCTGCAGCAGCGACAATTATTGCTGTCAATTATTGCGTAAAATCAGGGGACCTTGGCGGCCAGGCTACAGGACCTGCTCTACCGATCCACCGTGGATAATTTTCATTCAAATGATCACGTATTGTCTTTGCAAAATGTGCTGGAGCTCCATCTAATTGCAGCTGCAATCGTCTTCTCCTCAACAATGGCACTTTTTCCATAACAACGTGTTTCCTGAAATTTCTAATAATACGTGTTGATCAAGCCTGTTTATTAGCACGTATTATTAGAAATACATTATAGAAAATTGGCTCTGGAAAGCTGTCTTCCTTGCGATGTTTGGGTTTTCGACGGCGCAAACATGAAGGTTTCTATAATTTGTTATACCCGCCATGGTGAAAGTAGCTTTATCTGTCCACAATATTCTCCTTATAAAATTGACATCACTTCTTTGCTGTGAAATTATCCAGTTACAAAAATCTGATCTGGCACGATGGTCCACATCTTCTAGATGTTGAGCACGACGGAAGTGATAAGGATTAAGGCCTACTTGACCTCGATATGCCTAATCTTATCGACAGGCGGCTGATACTTGTCGTAGGGTCAGCGCGTATTAATCGTAATAAATCCTCTTCCAACGTGTACGTTAATATTCACGCTGGACTCGTGTTGTTGTTGGAATAATCCTTGTTCGGAAAAACGTCGATGTATTGCAATGAATGTCTTATACCCAACTATTGGCCTGCTGGATATCCACGCCTGTATTTTTCGACAGCAGCGCGTGCATTTCCATTACAGAACAGGGTTACAAAATGCATATCGGCTACATGAGAAGGTGGTAGATCACGCAAATGTGTCATTGTAATGATTAAGCGTTTACTTAACACAAACTGTCCTTTTAATTATCACACAAACTTAAAATTGTTAAAACACAGAACACTGAGAGTACATAGTATCACACGATCGGTTAGCGAACAACTGAACTATTTATTATTACTTACCAATTTGAGTTTTCGATCATTTAAAAGATTTGGTTAGATAACCAAATCACTATACCTAAACGGCTACAAACGCCATTTTTTCGACAAATTTCTGTTCGAATGTTTTATGAGATAGGTAGTAACAATATTTTGTGAATTTGTAGATATTATGCTGTAGATTAATGATTATAAATAAAATAACCATGTCATGGGACATTTTTTCGACTTACAGTTCATTTTTTTAAAAAGTAGAGTTTTTTTTAATTAAAAAACTCGTTTAAGTAAAAAAATGTGATTTTCCCATAATTTGATACATTCTTTACAAAAACCAGGCTTATGGTGCAAAATAACCAATAAAGTGACTCATAAACTTTCAAAAACCGCAAACAGAATTAAAATCGAGCCCATAACTTGGGAGATATGATGAAAAATGTGAAAAGGTATCACCAACACCCAAGGGGTCACTTGCCGACGAAACAGATTGTATTTAATTTAAAATTATTTCTATTTATCAATAAAAATTTTCATTTAAATTGAAAATAAAGGCAACACAAAATCCCATATGATTTTGTTTACGTTCCGTAGGAAAATAAAAATTTTTATTCCCTTAACAACACTATAAGTTTTTTTTATAGCTTTTTATGTAGTGGCATTGCAGAGGATCATATCATCGTACTAGTGACTGACATGTTGCGAAAGGCGCTAGTGTCTTCCAAGATTGCATATGGGATAAGCGTGTATGGTGACGGGTCCAAGGTCGGGTTTGAAAAGCTAATGAAAGTTGAGAATGCATGTGCTAGAGTGGTATTGGGGGCGATTAATTCAACCCCAATACAAACTCTATGGTCTGAATTGGGTGATTCACCTCTCAATTATAAGAGAGAATGGATCACCGTGCGAGAGACTGTGCGAATGTTGACCAAAGACAACGTGTTAGTAAATGAGATGAAAGTAAGGTTGCAAGGAGGAA
The DNA here is from genome assembly GCA_958295665.1 of Tipula vernalis. NCBI lineage: Eukaryota > Metazoa > Arthropoda > Insecta > Diptera > Tipulidae > Tipula > Tipula vernalis. The sequence goes on along the minus strand of OY282559.1, from coordinate 199,981,672 downwards.
CGGTTTTCCGGAAGACACAAAGGGCGAAGATAATTTTGGAAAATATTCACTTACTTTCCAAGATCCGACAAGTGTGTCCGAGAGTTCCTCCGAACGGTCTTACGGTGTGTTTGAATTTTGGAGACACAACAAAAGCGATGATGAATGAGTTATCGGTTAAGAGAGAATTTAGAAAAATGCAATTGAATTTTTTTGCACATGTGGAAGTGTATACAGATGCTAGTGTAAATGAGGATCGGGTAGGTGTGGGAATATTTATTCCAAGTATGAAAAAAGAGAAAATGCTGAGAATTAATGATAACATCTGTATAATGAATGCAGAGTTGATTGGGATTATGGAAGGAATTAAGTTGGCAATGACAGAAGGGAGGAGGAGAGTAGTTATATTCTCCGACTCCCAGAGCGGATTGGATTTAATTAATAGGGGTGGGGGTACTCAAGGCAATGTGTATGTTGAAATGATATATGAATACCTTCAATCTTGTGGGAGCGAGGTGATCATTCAATGGATACCTTCGCATCTACAGATTGAGGGTAATGAAAGAGCTGATATGCTTGCGAAAAGGGGTTGTATGCTTGAGGAAGAAACTGAATATGAATTTATGGATGCAAGAGATGTACTTCGTGAATTTCAGGTGAATCTGTGGAGAAAATGGGAGAGGGAATTTGTTGAAAAGAGTCGTGTGAAAGGCAAGAAGTACTTTGAATGGTGCAAAGCTCCTTTGAGTAAACCTTTCTTTAAGGAGCTCAAAGGGAACACTGCAATGATACGAACGATGGAACGAGTGAGATTGAATCATGGAAATTGGAAAGAAAGTCTAAAGAAACGTCATTTGATTGAGGATGATTTATGTGAAAGATGTCTGATTGTGGAGGATATTGAACATTTAATTCTGCACTGTCCTAAGTTTACTCAGAGTAGAAGAATGTTCGATGTCCTTATGAGTGCAAGGAATTTGAATGATTTATTACGAATGGGAACAAATGGGTATAAGGAGATGTATGAATTTATTAAAATGAATGGGATAATAGTATGAAAGAGGATCGATGAATGAAAGTTGAATAAGAGGAAAAAATAAATAAATAAATAAAATAGAATTTTGTATATAAATTGTAAATTTTGAAATCGGGCCATATGGCTCCTATTTTTGGGGCTAGTGCAAATAAAAAAAAAAAAAAAAAAAAAAAAAATCATCGTACTACCATGCCAGTAGTGTAAAGTGGATGTTCCTGGGCCAGCCGAAAAAGATTTTACACCAAACATTTTTTACATGTAAATTACAACAACATAAAAACGTTTACGTATTTTTTTTATATGCATACATACATATACTACACAGTGCAACCACAGTAACTATATCTCTGTACAGTGCAATCAAAGTAACTAAACTCTGTAATAATGATACAACATGTATAAATTCAACAAGAAAAATTCTTTGTCATCGACGAGAATCGAACTCGAGACTTTTGCATGGTAAGAAACTGTCTTAACCATCATACTACGAGCGAGATTGTAAAATTTTAACTATTTATGGTTTAAAAAAAAAAATTCCGCATGTTCAGCGAAATAAAAAAATTACAATAATATATATAATAATAACCCTAAATGTCGATTACAAACTCTACACGCTTTAAAAATATTTTGTATACGATAATAATTTTTTATTAATTGAAATTAGATAGTGTAAAGTTATAATAAAATTTTTTTTTAATTTAACCTTGGTATTTAAAAGAAAACTAGTACAATGAAACCGTAAAATGTAATCAGCATAAAGTAAGAAAAAATTACTTAAATGAAATTGGATAGTACAAAGATGTAACAATATTTTATAATTTAACCTTGATTTTTAAATTTTATCATCAAATGTTTTGGATGTGATAATAAAAAAAAAATATCGGTTAATTTCTGTATATGTAAGAGAAAATATTTGAATTGAAGTGTATTTGTATAGTTATCAACCTGTTATATTTATCTGCATTTCGTGAAAAAAAAAATCATTCTATTTAGAAGTTATAAAAGGGTACGCATTTATTGTATGATACATTAGAATAATGTATATGGTTAAACCGTTTACAATGATGGTTGCGGGACCCTCAGGGTGTGGAAAAACAACTTTCGTTTTAAATTTATTAAAACATTTAAATGATGGTAAAAAATTTAATGAAATTGTGTGGTGTAATGGAAACTCAAAAGCGATACCACAAGATATCTATGAAACAAATGAAATAGAAATTATAAAAAATATCCCAGATACTTTTGAGAATTGCGAAGACGGAAGTATCATAATATTAGATGATCTAATGACAGAAGCGTATAATAAAAATATTTGTGAACTTTTTACCAAAGGTTCACATCATAATAATTTGTCTATTATTTTAGTAACTCAGAATGTGTTTCATCAGGCAAAATATTGTCGAGATATTTCTTTAAATTGTAAATATCTTGTAGTTTTTAAAAATCCACGAGACAGATCTCAGATTTGTTCTCTAGCCAGACAAATATACCCTGAAAACACAGCGGAACTTATGAGGGTATATAATGAAGCTACTTCGAGACCTCATGGTTATTTACTATTTGATTTAACACAATCAGTTAATGATTTATTTCGTTTCCGTACCGATATCTTAAAAAAAGGCTATTTCACATGCTATTGTCCATCAATTTTATTCGAAAATAAAAAAGTGTGTATAAAAAATGAAACGATTGAAGGCAAACAAACATATTCTACATGTGCTAAAAAAGTGTAACCCAAAAACAAGAAAAGCGCTACTTAAAGTCTGCACCCCTGAAGTTATAAAAACTTTATGTGAAATATCACTCAACACATTAAATGGAAACAACAGAATTTCTAAACAGTGTAAAACAAAATTAAAAAAGTATAAAAGAGAACTTCGCGACTTGGCTTGTCCAAAACTGTGTCTCTCTTCAAAGCGTAAAATTCTTGTACAAAAAGGTGGATTCTTACCCGTTTTAATCGGCACTATTTTATCAGGGTTGATAGGCCAAATAATTAATCAGACATCATGAGTAATTTACAACGGATGATTGTTATACAACCAGAAATTTTCGAAAAAATTAAAAAAAATTTTAATTGATGATAGTAAACTATCGGAATTAGATAAAAATATGAAATCAATTCTACGTAACAACAAACTAACTGATTTGAATAAGTGGCATCTATATAGACAGAACTTATTAACATATTCATCAATGAAAAGAAAAAATGCGTATAAAGATAAATTTAATTTGTCATGTTCATGAAGTGGGAGTTCAAACTAAAAGAATTATTTCTAAAAACAAAGATACAAATACAGATGCATGATCAAAAGGTTCTGATAAATATACACAAGCTGATATACCTAAAGCAAAAGAGGAGTACACAGATGCTGATGAAAAACCTAAGCCAGTGTTTACACAATTAGATGCATAAGAAACATTTGAAAATAACAGCGATGTATTCGATGATAAAGATGATGATGATGATGATGATGATGATGATGATGATGATGATGATGATGATGATGATGATGATGATGATGATGATAATGATAGTATTGTTTCTGATGAGTTTATTAATCCAAAAGAAATTTTACGCGAAAGAATTTCTTCACATTCTAATATGTACAGGACATTTGAAATGAAGGACGGAACAACAATCTCTGTTCCAACAAAAAAACATATTTTTAAAAAACAAAAAGGTGTTTTTCAGGCTCCAAAACCAGGATCACTACAAACAACTTCACACCTACCTCAGAGGAGAAGTGATCGTCCGTTAACAGTTCAAACAATAAAACGTAGTGAACAAGAATGCTTACGAAATCAACCTTGGTCAAGAATTAAATAAAAATTTTAAAAATAAAAAGTTATATAAAGGATAAAATCGGTGTTTTAATTTATTAATTTAATAGTTATTAATGAGAACAGTGATGGATAATTTCACATACGTAACTCTTTTAAGTAACAGGGGTGCTATTCTTGAAACATTACGAAAATGTTCGTAACCGAAAATTTTCGTAATGCTATTTTCGTAATAGTAATGGTGAAATCATAATTTAGTATTCTTGAAACCATTACGAATACAGCGAAGAGAGGAAAAAAGAAATAATAAAATTTCGAGAGAGAAGATGAAAATGTAAGTTACTAAAATGGTATTCTTGAAATCCGGATTACGAAAATTTTCGCAACGGAACGTTACTAAAATTTTCGGATGGTTTTTTTGTTCCTTATTGCATTTCGTAATGAAATCATTTAGGTTTTTGTTTTAATTATATTCATATAAGGATGTTTATAAAACTCAATAATTTCTGTTGATGGTTAAAAATAATATGTATTTACATTTCGCTAAATATTTATTATTTTATTACCACCAAAAAAGGGTACCTATTTGGCTTGTGGTATGTTTATTATATTCTTAAAAATAAGGGTAATAGCTACAATACTAATTGACAATTTGGGATGTATTTTTAAATGACGCATGCTGTAATTGGAATTGGATTCATATAATGTCACAGGTGGCAAATACTAATGGTACGTAAAGTCATTCAATCATACCATCATACCATAATAGTATCGTAGACAATACGATCGAAATTCATATCGTCAGAATCATAGGACAATGCCACTACATAAACAGCCTAAAAAGTCAAATCGCCAGGCGAATAAAGATTTTTATTTTCCTATGAAACGTAAACAAAATCATATGGGAATTATTTTGTGTTGCCTTTATTTTCAATTTAAATGAGCATTTTTATTGATAAATATAAATAATTTTAAATTAAATATATCGAATTGCAGCTTGTCCACAATTTTAATTAAAATTTATAAAATTTTAATTCACAATTTTGCGTTTTAGTAAATTGATTTTTATTCTCAAACATCGTCAGCCTCCGTGCTTTTTTGTTAAATTTCATTTCGTAGATTACTAGATTAGTTTTATTACTTTACCAATGCTACTACATAAACAGCCATGATTTATAATAAAACTAATCTAGTAATATACGAAAAGAAATTTAAAAAAAACACGAAGCCTAACGATTTCTCTAAATTTCCCTAAATATCAATTTACTAAAATGTAAAATTGTTAATTAAAATTTTATTAATTTCAATTAAAATTCTGTACAAGCTGCAAGATATATAATGTGTTTCGTCGGCAAGTGGCCGGCCGGAAAATTCGGAATACTTAATTAAAATTATCACAAAAAATCCTTTAAAGTGGGAGTCTATTTTTCAAGTTATGGGCTCGATTTTATTTCTGTTTGCGGTTTTTGAAAGTTTATGAGTCATTTTATTTGATAGTTTGTGCACTTAGCCAGGTTTATTTAAAGAATGTAAAAAATTACGGGAAAATAACATTTTTTTACTTAAGAAAACCTCTACTTTTTAAAAAACTGAACTGTAAGTCGAGAAAATATCCCATTAAGTTAATTATTTTAATTATTATTATTAATCTACAGCATAATATCTACAAATTGACAAAACTTTGTTACTAGCTAACTCTTAAAAATACCGCGCAAAAATCACCTAGAGAAAGTAGGGAAATTAAACAAGGAAAGATGTTTAAATTAAAGTCAAAGAAATAAAATAATACTGTTTTATTAACAATAAATAAAAATTTCTATTACAAATTATTAAACATTTTTAATTAAATGACATGTTCGAAATGCTTTCCACCCTCTTGTAATCAAACAAGGCTCTCCTGATCACACTAGTTGTTGTCCAACGCAATTGTTAGGGGTTGCCTCTTGTTTCTGCTGTAGCAGCGAAAATTCTTGCTCTCAGAAATAAAAATCTAGGGGCATAAGATCAAGGGACCTTGGCGGCCAGGGTACAGGACCTCCTCTACCGATCCACCGTGGATAATTTTTATTCAAATGATCACGTCTCATCTTTGCAAAATGTGCTGGAGCTCCATCTAATTGCAGCTGCATTCGCCTTCCCCTCAACAATGGCACTTTTTCCATGAGCAAAGACAACGTGATTGCTGAAAATTCTAATAATACGTGTTAATCAAGCCTGTTTGGTAGCACGTAAGGTCCGATAAATTAATCGTAGATCATTCCCGCCCATACATTTATAGAAAATTGGCTCTGGAAAGCTGTCTCCTTTACGACGTGTGGATTTTCGACGGCGCAAACATGGAGGTTTCTATAATTTATTATACCCGCCCTGGTGAAAGTAGCTTCATCTGTCCACAATATTCTCCTTATAAAATTGACATCACTTCTTTGCTGTGAAATTATCCAGTTACAAAAAACTGATCTGGCACGATGGTTCACATCTCCTAGATGTTGAGCACGACGGAAGTGATAAGGATTAAGGCCTTCTTGACCTCGATATGCCTAACATTATCGACAGGCGACTGATACTTGTCGTAGGGTCAGCGCGTATTAATCGTAATAAATCCTCTTCCAACGTGTATGTTAATATTCACGCTGTATATTTGTTTGATCAAATTTTTAACTTAACACAAACTGTCCTTTTCATTATCACATAAACTTAAAATTGTTAAAACACAAAACACTGAGAGTACATAGTTTCACACTATCGGTTAGCGAACAACTGAACTATTTATTATTACTTACCAATTTGAGTGAAAATGATCGATTTAAAAGATTTGGTTAGATAACATCACTATACCTAAACGGCTACAAACGACATTTTTTCGACAAATTGGTGTTCGTATATTTTATGAGTTAGGTAGTAACAATGTTTTAATAATTATAAATAAAATAACCATGTCATGGGACATTTTTTCGACTTACAGTTCATTTTTTTAAAAAGTAGAAGTTTTTTTAAATAAAAAAATCGTTTAAGTAAAAAAATGTGATTTTCCCATAATTTGTTACATTCTTTACAAAAACCTGGCTTATTGTGCAAATTAACCAATAAAGTGACTCATAAGCTTTCAAAAACCGCAAACAGAATTAAAATCGAGCCCATAACTTGAAAGATATGAAGAAAAATGTGAAAAGCTATCACCAACACACAAGGGGTCACTTGCCGACGAAACAGATTGTATTTAATTTAAAATTATTTCTATTTATCAATAAAAATTTTCATTTAAATTGAAAATAAAGGCAACACAAAATCCCATATGATTGTGTTTACGTTCCATAGGAAAATAAAAATCTTTATTCTCTTAACACCATTACAAGTTTTTTTCATGGCTTTTTATGTAGTGGCATTGCACAGGATCATATTATCGTACTACCATACCATCAAACCATCATGCCATCATACACGATTCAATACATTGGTCTATTTAGACCGAATTAATTTTCCCTTTAAAAGAAAAAGTAGCATACACAATCATTTTTAATATATTTAATTTAATATTAAATAAATAAGCCATTATTGACAAAAATTCAAAACAATTTATAATTTTAAGTAAAGAAAGCGTCCGCTTCGCTTAATATCCTCAGTTATACTAACATTTTTAATAATCTCTTTCGAAATCTTCTTAGTTTTTTATTCCTCTCTTCGTAATTTTCGTAATGGTTTCAAGAATACCAATTTATGATTTCACCATTACGATTACGAAAATATTGTGCATTACGAAAATTGTCGTAATGTTTGAAGACCGGTAATTTAAACTGATAAAACAAAATTGTTCCAAATGAACTTAATGAATGATAAAAATGACACTTTAAATTACACATTGCATTAATTAATTTCCAATCATTACAATTTTAACAAATAAACATAAAAGTTAAATAGGCAATATAGCTTTAAATAACATATTTTTGTTGTATTGAATCACATATTCCATTTTTGTCCGCTACAGCCAATTGTCAATTACGAAAAAATCTCATACCCTTACACGTATTGTTTAAAATTAAAAGGTGGTCAAGTATTAAAAAAAGTATCTCAAGGTTTAGGACGGCATGTAAATACAAAATATCCTTTTGTCTAGTTAGGTAGTAAACAAAACCGAATGCATATAGTTATGTACATCGTTATCTCGAAATAAATAATACATATTTTTAAGAACACGTGAAACAAAGAAAAAAAAGGTACGATTTTGTTTTCACTTTTTTATAAAATATTGAGAATACAAAATATTGAGTTTTATGAACATACTTATCAATATAATTAACACAAAAATCCAAATGATTTCATTACGAAATGCAATGGGAAACGAAAAAACCATTACGAAAATTTTAGTAACGTTCCGTTGCGAAAATTTTCGTAATCCTATTTCAAGAATACGATTTTAGTGTTTTCGTAATACTTTGACACTAACTCGCAATACGAAAGTTTTCGTAATGGTTCAAGAATAGCACCCCAGGTCTTTGAAATATTACCCAAAAAATTCATTATCGAGGTTCACGGTTAAACTCCCGAACACTATAAATTTGGATTCTAATGAGAAATGGTATGTTGGTCTAACTAACGTCGCTCATACTTCTATAAGTGATGAAACAAAAATTACAATTAAATCGACATCAGAACAAATACTTCCTTTAGACATAGAATTAATAATATTTTTAAATGCAACTACCTCTAAATTTTATCAAAAAATCGAAGAACCTAATTTCTTTGATCGATATAACTCATCAGCTGAATTAGTTAAATTCAATTATAACAAGAATGAACCATATATTCAGCTACCAGTGTTAAAAGATGTTTATCTCTTAATAAAATGTAATCAAGAGTACACACTTGAGGAATTTTTTGATGTAATATTTTCTCAAATTAGAATAACGCTATGGCCAGAGTTTAAAGAATCTTTTAAAAAGGAAATTAAAAATTTCAAACCAACAAAACAGATTGAAGGTAAAATAAAAAATGTTAAAGATAGTTATATTGATGTGAATACAAATATCAACCCAATTCCATTTTACATATGTTTTTATTGTAATATAATCAAACCGAGAACTATCGGAGATGCATCTGTACCATGTTTGTATATGCATCCTCTAGGAACAGACGCTGATAGAAGCATACCTCGATCGTATCAAATAGATAATGTTCAATATTGTCCCATTGAAAAGTATAATATATCAGAGATCAGTATTTTAATAACTGATGAAACTGGAGAACAAATCAATTTTAAAGATGGACTATTTATGGCCTACCTAGTACTTCACTTTCGTAAAGGTATATAAAGAGGTATCTTACAGATTACATTAATTACAAATGGATAACTATTACGCAAAGTACTATGCTAACCAATCAGGTGGTGGTGGGTATAACAATGAAGATTTTGGTCCATTATTACGATCTCAAAGAGTATATCAAAAGGGAAGAGGATTAGGAGGATTTTTCGCAGGAATATTTCGATACTTGAAACCAATATTAACATCAGCCCTTCAGGGCTTAAAAAGTGAAGCGCTTCAGGTTGGTTCAGACATTCTTCAAACGCAAAAGCCGATTAATGAAATACTTCGTGATAGATCAATACAAGTGGCACACGTCCTGCACTTGTGTTTGCAATCTGTAATGAAAATATCAGGCACACATAAGAAATGTCAGTTACACAAATTAATTAACAAATACAAATAACAACACTTAGCACAAATTAATAAAATAAAATAAAAATTACTTGGATCACAACAATGAAGATGATACAGAATAGTAATGCGAATTTTGCCATTTTTAGTGGTTTTCAAATTTTTTTTTTTTAATTTTAAGAAGTTCTGCTAGTTTAGGCGACTGCGAACAAACTGTAACGTTTCAGACTCAATACCGAATTATTATAATTTTTTGTGTGTACACAAAATACAACAAAAACTAACATGGTTATTGTAAAATGGAGTAAAAGAAGTAATATTCGTATACTACACACACACATAAATACACAAACATAAACATTTTTGAACTATATCTCTATGTAGACAAACAAGTCAGACTCTCTCTCTGTAATATGCATTTCTTAGAAATTTAAAAAAAGATGATAACCGATGCTTGGTGTGTGTCGATTTCTTATTTTTACTATGTATACCTACTTATTTACGTAATTGTCTATAAATTGTTTGGCTTAACATGAGATAATTTTCCGGGATCAAATTTCTGATTTACTGATTTCTATTATGATTTTCTTTGGCATAAGTTTATGTGTGTGGTATTATTCGGTCTAAATTGATAAAGAATGTAATATAGAAGATCAAGGGTAAGCCAATATCGTTACTTGATGCTACGATTTATCGGTGGGTAGAGCTCTATACTAAAACTGACGAGTGGAGTGGTGGTCGAGCCGTGTAAACAGTCTTGTAGACAATTCATTCTTGTAGACGAAAACGAACAGTTACAAAAATAAAAGCGAATCGATTATGTTCCGAATGTATTATCAAGAATGCATGGTTTCAGCCACTCAACCCTGATCGTCGTAAAATTTACCTATCTTATTTTTCTCTATATTTTGACATATTGTCATTTTATTTAACCGGAGAAAAAGTACTAACATTTGAAATTTAAAATTTACATCTCCTACAAGAAATATCCTTGTTACTAAATATTGTTTGCGTAAAACCGGCTTAATCTTAAAATTTTCTTTTGTTTTGAGTTATGTCATATTCAAACAAAGTTCACAGTGAAATGTTTCGATGTGGACATGTTTTATGTAAATACTCGAATTTAAAACTATTGGTAAATATTTTCAATTGAAATATTCCTTCATTCTTGAATGTTTACTTTTTGTTTTTAGGTAACATTTCATTTTTGCCTAAATAATGCCATTGCGGAAAAAATTACAAGTTTCGGTCAAATCGAATAAAATGAAAGCAACAAGAGGGTGAAATACGAGCGGCTGAAACACTTGATCCGCACGTGAAATTCATAGAGGGAAGTATATCATTCGAGAAGTTGTGAGTTAAGAACAGTTGAAACAACTAAGCAGCGTAATACACAGCTTGAAAACAAACCATTATGATGTGTTCGATCAAGAGAAAGATTAATAAGACTATTAAAGACTATAATTATAGGATGTACTCCAATGTTTTAATGGGGCAAATGGGTAATACAATGTATAGTGTAGTTTCCATTATTGTATGTTGTTCGAATAGGAAAGTCAATTTGCCAACTCCGAATCTACGAGTACTTATGAACTTCTTCCATATTAAGTTTAGAGCATAGGCCGTCGTTTAATCACAGAGTAACCATCCGAGCAAATAACACCATCTGCATCAATGATACAACGTGTCACTAAAACGCACAAATCGTATGATGTTCATCAATACCCAATACTGTTTTGGCAAAAAGAAGACGGATACATTTTAACGTGATGCAAACTAACGCAGTCAGAGGTGTTGCGACTACGAAAAAGGTTTCTTGTGTGGATTTTTATGCGTATTATGTCATGCTTAGAGACGAACTATCAAACCACATTCTGAAGTGTTGCCAACTGAACGACTCCTTTCATTTGTTTAAATAAACTTTATTCCAAAGATTACAGTTATTTTTGCGACGCTATTGCAAATAATTGAAAAGATGCTGGTAAAAGTTTTTATTCTCTAATTTGCAACTGGTGAAATTTCCAGCTACATACTTATACCATCTGTTGTTTAGATTTTTCCATTTTTTCAATACAATAAAAACTCGATTAGATGCAATAAATGAGTGTCCAGGAGCTGAGAAAATAAGCGGGTTTCTTGTTATATCGTAAATTAGGCGACCGACTGATTTATGTTCAAAATTCGTCTGACATAATCTATATGGTAAACAGATGACGCAATTTCATTACTGCAAGATCCTACGGTGAACGATGTGTTAAACACAAACTGATAATTGCTTAGTTTAACTTGTAGATGGTTCTAACACTCGTTATTGTACATCTTATGTAGCTTATTGACATAATCGACTTGGTCAGTACTGTTGGAAAGCGTTTCGAGAGCGGCACCAGCGAAGTTCCCAAATTTTAAATTTAGAGATGAATAGTTTTTATAGAGTTTCTCTTTTCAAAAAACTTCGAACTGGTTCGATCTCCTCCACGTGTCCTAATCCGCGTTTTATTTAATGATGTCATCTTAATGTCAAAATACTTTTTGATGTATCCTCCTAATGATGATGATTTTCTTACAAAATCCCTCATAGAAAATGCTGTAGCTGCTGACCGGGCCAACAGTCATTTTTGCGATCTAATAGAATCAATTAAAAGTAGGTATCAGAGCCATCTATACTTTGGAATTAATAACTTTTTTTAAAATGGCTATATTGGGGTTTTGAAACTAATAGACTCTGAATGTGTTCTATAAATATTTTTATGGCATCGGAGGAGCTCTATGAACTTGTCCCGTTGAAAAGACCGACAAGTTCCAAAATTCATTTTTTTTACTTACAGGAATTCAAACTCAATAATAAGAAATAGAATTTTGAAAGACTGAACTCCCAGTCCCTTATAATATATTCTTATAATTCGTTCTTTTCCTTTGATAATGATGTTTAACGTTTTGTATGTTCGTGGAGACGTATTAAGGATAATGGTCCAAAGGCCTAACATTATTCTAGGTCGAATTTTTTATTAAAATGCTCTTTCCACTTGAGTTCAGTATCAAGGGTCATTTCTAAATTTCTTGCCATGTTTGCATGTGGAATTGGTTGCGAATTCGTTCGAACAGGTAACCAATTAACATTTTTGTTGGCAAAGTTTTTATGTATTGATTTACTTTCGGTATATAGTACATAGAGTATTGGCCACAGAACACTTCCTTATGGAACTCCAGCTGATATTTTCTTTAGTTCGGAGTATTACTTCTTATATTTTACACGAGAGTATCGATCAGCTAGATATGACTATTATTGATTTTAACCTGATGAGTAGTAGGTTTCCAAATAATTTTGAAATTGCAGAAAGAAGGGAAATCGGGTATGATGTTTTCTTGTTTAGCGGCTTGGTAGGTTTTATAGAATCATTATCACCTCTGCAACCTTCTACTGGTATGGAACGTATTTTAGTCTGAACGCTATTGATTACTTGCAGTAATTTTCGTAATCCTTTTTCTAGTGTAGTTCTTTAACTATAAGTCCAGTGATTAGGTCATAACCAGGAGATTCTTTTGAGCCTAAGTTGTTGTTAATTTCATTTTTTTAGCTCTTGTAGTGTTACAGGTCTTATGTTTTGGTTTCCCACATTATTTACCGGAATTATATTTTCTTCAGCTGTTTGAATCGAAGGGGTTGAAATGAGTCTTAGGAACCCCCCCCCCCCCTACCTATTCTTTGGCACTTCTTGCCCAAGTTCCATCATCTTTTTTGATAGGAGCTATTTGTACGTTAGGTCTTTTGAAACCTTTAGTAGCTCTCCAAAGCGAATATTAGTTTCGTTGTAGCCAAAAAGGCCAGCTAGGTATTCGCTAAAAGATTTATTCTTGATTCCTTTAATCAGCATTTGCAATTTGTTTCTTGTCGTCGCAAGAGAACATTAGACATGGTGACCGCATGTGTTTAGGTCCTTTTCAACGTCGTCTATTCATCGGGTAGCTGGTCTCCTACGAGGTCCTACTTTCTTCTAGCCTTGACGATTTTATGAATCCGATGATGTTGACTTTATCGCGATCATTTCTTATCTTGTGATTCATTCGCGTTCTGTAAGTGGCTCCCTCTTTAATGGGACCGAGATTTTGCAAATTTCCAATCTTTTTTTTTTTTTTGGAATTTGTTGCTTAAATAATTACCATAATTGTTGATTTGCTTTGTGGTGTTCGATTCCTCTGCCAGATTTTTCGCGCTTTTCATTTTTCTCTAACTAGATCTCTTACTTTTATGAAGTGATTTTCAGTTTGGTTTCGAAAAGGACGAGTACTCTACCATGGTTCTTGTAGTATATTGTTTTTCAGCAGCTCTAATTGGTGATTAAGTTGTGCCTGAGTTTTAATTGGTACTTGTAATTCAGTATTGTCTTCGAATAAAGCCCGACCAGCTGCAAACAATTCCTTATATTTATAGGGTTGTTAGTCTTGAACCCCAATATGTATTTTTAGGATTAATATCGTCTCTGATTTTGAAGTTAAAACCGAGCGATTTGAGTAATGTAACCTAGTTTTATTTACTCAGATTATAACATGGATGGCAGTATATTGAAGATGTGTCGATTGCGTTTTGATTATTTACTCGAACATTAAGTTTCCTGTTGGGTGGATGGCGTGGTATCATTGGTATCTTCGAATTCTAACTCTGGAATTTATTGCAACATCCCATTTGCATTCCAATTGGTGATTCTGCCTGGGTTATTCATTTTCATAGATCAGTACATCATCGAAGTGACTTTTGTCACTGTTTCTTGCTTATTTAACGCGTCCAGGCTTCTTTCTCGTGTTAGTAGCCTTAGGTTTAAGGCGTCTATATTCTTTAGAATTTTTTCAAGAATTGGGCCTTGGCAGTCTTCCTAGTTACTCACTGTTTCCCGCTGTTGTAGAATCTGTGAGTATGTTTTACTGCCTACTATTGCACTTGTTTGTGGTAGTTCTACCACTGGGATTTTGAACATTGCTCTATTACTAGGCATCCCACGGTTTAGCGGTCCCTGTCCCTTTTGTTTTTCAAATTGTTCCCTTGCTACTTCACACTCTCTATAATTAACAGGATGCTGTCTGTTACAGTTTACGTATTTTGGAGGCGAATTTTTTTGTCAAATTACGAGATTGGGCGAGATGTTTCGCCGTATCTTTCATACATCTGGGCTCCCGTTTGCAATATTTCTGCTTGTGATTAAATCCTTGGCATTTCTTACGCTGTGGTATAAGACCAGTGGATTTTCTTAATACTTCTATTCTAATTCTCATTTTAAGGACTGCCTTTTTTCCTGTTCTTTTTAGGATCCCGTGCGTTTCTTCTCTTAATCCTACTTCCTCAGTGTGGAACTCTGTAGCACACTGTTCCTCTGGGTTCTTAGCTTACAAAGCATTTTTCCTATGGAGCATAATGTACCCCAGGTTCCTTTGTCTGTAAAGAATTTTTCAGTTTCTCATTTTCTATCTTAAGAATTTTTACTTCGTTAATTAACTCGGATGCAACTTTTTCGAATATTATTCGGTTGTACACAGAGTTCTTCGCTGGTAGGAGGATGTTGGTGGTATTTGTATTATGGAACTTCCTTCAAATGGACTTTCAAAGTTCATTACTACTGAAGTATTGCGGTAATTGAGTATCGCAAACTTTCGGGCGATAATTAATTAGAAAAAAAAAATATTGTTACTTCTGAAACTTTACCAGTTCCAAAATTTTTGACTGAATTCAGATTGATAACGTAAACGTACGTAACAACGATATCTCCTACTTTGACATTAACCTTAGTTTGATGCCATTTGGTTCGCTGCTGTAAAGACGTTAAGTATTCTAGGTGCCATCGTTTGTGAAATTGTTGTGTGATTCGTTTTACAAGTTACCATCTTTTGTTTAAGTTCAGCCGTGTCAGTGAAACGTTGCCCTCTGGAATTTCCACATTTGAGTGGCCGATCAAGAAGTGTGATGGTGTTAACACGTCTAAATCGTCCGAAGATGACACGCACAATGGCCTTGAGTTAAGTATTGCTACAACGTCCACTAGCAGCGTTGTCAACTCCTCCATGGAGCGCTTGGAGGATTAAAATGCCACGTAATATAGTTACATGAAAAGAAACGAGAACAGTCATTAGATTGTTTAACTAATTTGGTAAAGTTTCCTGTGAGAAGTTTATCGGCACCACACAAAATTGGGCCATTGTCTGAAAAAATATCAGTACACAAGCCTTTTCTCGCGAAATCAGCTATTTTATAATTTAAATTGCATTTAACATGTGCAGCACCTCTAAATTTCCCTGTTAATTGGCAATGATCCCTAACTTTATAGTTTTCATCATCATCAAAATCACCATCACAAATATGACATTTATTTGAAAAATTATAATTTAATTGCTCCGTGTAGGAAAGTTTTTTCATTTTTCGATTTATGTGTAGCTCGTTGTATTTAATTTCTAAATCTTGTTTTAATTTATCAATGAAAATTTTCCCACAATCATTACCTCTGTATGTAACAAATTTAGATTTAATGTCATTATATGAACATTTAATGTAATATGGAAAACTGTAGGGTTCATGTTTTAAAATATTTTCACTAAAAGATATCTCAGGATTTAGAGTACACGAATCAATTGGTTTTAATATTGCTTCAAAATCACAATATATCACATATGGGACTTGTAATGTATGACGATAATTACTAAATTCTAAAAAGTCATTTTCTTCATTAGGAAGAATACATTTAATTCTATTGCAACCATATTGCACATGATTATTTAAACCTTCCTCATTTCTAAAAAATATTAAACAACCATCACAAATAAATTTTTTATTAGTTCTTTTTGACAATTGTTTGCCTACTAAGGTATTTAATTTTTTTATATAGCAATAATGGCTATTTCCACTATCTTCTATGTATATACAATAGATTAACATGATGAGATTTATTTGATTTTGTATAATATAAAGGTCCACAATTTGATTACCTTCTAAACTATACACATTTACACTTATATTATTCTGGCTTTCAAATTGTGGGATATCTTTTAAAGGCATGGGGAAACTAATATTATCTAAATTTAAGATAGAACTATAGTGAGGAAATGAATTACACCGTTGAGGTTTTCTTACATTAGGATATTTGCTAGCCATGATTGACCAGGCGAAGCAGGCTTGATCTGCATTTTGTACATTGATTTATAGCCTTTTTATCTTTAATACATTTTGGGAGAGGTATGTAAGAGGACCCTCTCATTGGACTATATTTGTTAAAATTTACTTCAATGAACAATACTTTTTCAATTGCCCATCCAGACTCTTTCTCCTGAAACTCCTCACTCAGAGTATTCAGGGTACAGACAAGCTGAGAAAATATCTCATCCAAATCGCTAGCTTTCGTTAAAATTGCATTTTTAGTATTAAATGATTTTAATGAGCTAACATTTGCTTCAACTTTTAAATCAAATTTAGTGAATAAGCCAAACAATTCAAAATTTACTTTGCAAACTTTAAGTAACTCTGTTTGAAGCTCTATTAATTTAATTATTTTATGTTTTATTGAACACATAAAATCATTTATACTAATATAGTTAATAGGTACATCTGAAACCCTATAACTAATTATTCGGGACTTGAATGCAGTGCTAATTATTTGAATGTTCTCATCATTCTCACTATAGTTCCTTAAACAATTGTTTTTATGAACTAATGATTTATAATGATTAAATAAAATTTTTTTTGAAACACTTACATTACAATTACTACATAAAACGTTATTAGCATCAGTAGGTGCATCATCCATTTTGATTCTCTTGGCGGCTACTACAACTGTCCTTGAGTTTGATGGAATGTCGGCTGATGTAATATGTACCCTCTCGCGATTATTAACGGCTGATGCCTGATTATTAACGATTATTAACGGCTGATGCATCCTCTTGCGATGATAATCAAGTTTTCGTTTATTGCCGAAAACGATGCCACACACTTCACACAGCATGTTATCTTGAGGGTGCTGCTCCTTTGAATGCCGAATTAAAACGTCTTTTGATGAAAACATTTTGTTGCATTCTTCACAGTTATTCATGATTTAACTGAAAATATATAAAGAGATAATATGTTAAAACGTTATATATAATTTAAATAAATGTATATTTGTAACTTACGTTAAAAAATTTTTCGCTTATGTATTTAAAATTTTATTTATTTTATTAATTGATTAACTTCTAATATTTAACACTTAGAAGTTGTAAATATAACAATTAGTTTATAGGTACTACACAAATATATGTTCACTACAAAAAAAGATTATTGATTAAATTCTAATATTTAACAATTAAAAGTTGTATAACAATTAGTTTATAATTTTCGGTACTACACAAATATTTTCACAAATAGGTACTTCTTAACTTTTATATTGTTTTTTTATTAATCAACATTGATTACGATCACTTCACTTTTAATTTTAAAATAATAGGTAAATCAAAAAAATATTAATTTATATTTTAAATTGTATTTAATTTTACACCACACAGTAATACGTTGTATAAGTTTATTAATTAAATGCATCAAAATAACATCGAAACTACCACTTATATATTCTATATTTCTAATTTTCATTATGTACATTACAGCAAATTTTACGCCAAGGTTAAATTATAAAATATTATTATAACTATGCAGTTATGCATTCTCCGGAAATGCTAAGGTTGAATTAAAAAAAAAAATATTATTATAACTTTACACTATCTAATTTCAATTAATAAAAAATTATTATCGTATACAAAATATTTTTAAAGCGTGTAGAGTTTGTAATCGACATTTAGGGTAATTATTATTTTATTGTAATTTTTTTATTTCGCTGAACATGCGGAATTTTTTTTTTCAAACCATAAATAGTTGAAGTTTTACACTCTCGCTCGTAGTATGATGGTTAAGACAGTTTCTTACCATGCAAAAGTCTTGAGTTCGATTCTCGTCGATGACCAAGAATTTTTCTTGTTGAATTTATACATGTTTTATCATTATTACAGAGTTTAGTTACTTTGATTGCACTGTACAGAGATTTAGTTACTGTGGTTGCACTGTGTAGTATGCATATAAAAAATACGTAAACGTTTATGTTGTTGTAATTTACATGTAAAAAATGTTTGGTGTAAAATCTTTTTCGGCTGGCCCAGGAACATCCACTTTACACTACTCATACCATCAAACACCATCATGCTATCATACACGACATAACATTATATCATAGTGCAATCGTACCATCATACAATAATATGTACCGTCGTACCATAAAAACAGATTTTTGGAAAAAAAATTCTAAATCGGATAAGCGATTCTCGAGATATCATGGGTACAGACATCCAGACGTCCAGAAAGACAGACAGACATATTATTTTTTTTTTTTTCTTTTTCGGACTCAAGGACTTTCAAAACGTCGAGAAAAATGGTTTTGGATCAAACAAATTTTTGGCCATTTTGTACAAGATTTCAACGCATTTGTCTTTTTAGATCGAAGTAATTTTCCCTTTAAAAGAAAAAGTAGCAATATATATATATATATATATATATATATATATATATATATATATATATATATATATATATATATATAATCATTTTTAATATATTTAATTTATTATTAAATAAATAAGCTATTATTGACAAAAATGCACAACAATTATTAATTTTAAGTAAAGAAAGCGTCCGCTTCGCTTAATATTCTCAGTTATACTAACATTTTTAATCATCTCTTTCGAAATCTTCTTGGTTTTTTATTCCTCTCTTCGTAATTTTCGTAATGGCTTCAAGAATACTAATTTATGATTTCACCATTACTATTACGAAAATATTTTGCATTACGAAAATTTTCTTAATGTTTTAAGACAGGGGATTTAAAATAATAAAACAAAATTGTTTCAAATGAACTTAATGAATGATAAAAATCACACTTTAAATTACACATTGCATTAATTAATTTCCAATCATTACAATTTTAAGAAATAAATATAAAAGTTAAATAGGCAATATAGCTTTAAATAACATATTTTTGTTGTATTGAATCACATACATATTCCATTTTTGTCCGCTATAGCCAATTGTCAATTACGAAAAAAATCTCATACCCTTACACGTATTGTTTAAAATTAGAAAGTGGTCAAGCATTTAAAAAAATATCCCAAGATTTAGGTATACGACATGTAAATACAAAAATTTAGAAGAAAATATCCTTTTGTTCTAGTTAGGTAGTAAACAAAACCGAATGCATATAATTATGTATGTACATCGTTATCTCGAAATAAATAATACATATTTTTAAGAACACGTGAAACAAAGAAAGAAAGGTACGCTTTTGTTTTCACTTTTTTATAAAATATTGAGAATAGAAAATATTGAGTTTTATGAACATCCTTATCAATATAATTAACACAAAAATCCAAATGATTTCATTACGAAATGCAATGGGAAACGAAAAAACCATTACGAAAAACCATTTAGTAACGTTCCGTTGCGAAAATTTTCGTAATCCGATTTCAAGAATACGATTTTAGGTTTTTCTTAATACTTTGACACTAACTCGCAATACGAAAGTTTTCGTAATTGTTCAAGAATAGCACCCCTTGTCAAAATAGCCGCTTTTGGACTCTCAGTTCCGTTATGATAAATTAACTTACCCACTTGATTTGGTATACCTCTAATTTGGTTACCTGTCACCCATGGCTCCTGGATTAGAGCCATGCCAATGTTATGGCAGATAAACCTACGGCAAACCACGTCGGAAGACGCCTTTGCATGATGCAGGTTTATCTGCAGGCAGGCGATGTGTGCCTTCATTTTTCCGAAGGTCTCTTCAGAAGGCTCTGCTCAGCCTCCTTTTCCAAACCGCCACCACTCTTATGCTTTTTTTGTCCGGCCGATGGCTGACCAATGTCCTCCATCTCCGTTCTGCTGGCCCACGATGCCTGAGTGCCTCCAGGCCTCACCAGTGGCTTGCGCGGAGTTACCCCTGGCGAGGCCTTCCCCTGTCGAACCCCTGACGCCGTCTTCTCTCTTTCCCGCCTTCTCCTCACCCCTGGCGTACTACACCAGCCGACCCAATTCGTACCGTTACCCCTGGCGTACTACACCAGCCGACCCAATTCGTCATTACCGGTTGCAAACAGTAACCTATGGGCTAGCATCAGCCCCATTTTTAGCAACCAGAGTGTTAAGACAAGTAGCTGACGAAAATCAACAAACATAGCCTCGCGTAGCCAATGCAATCCAAAACGATATACACGTAGATGACCTAATGACAGGAGCAGACGACATAAAACTTTAAAGGAGAATATTAGTCATCTGCTAAAAAATCATGAATTATTTCTTAGAAAATGGACCTCTAACGCAATGGAAATTCGCAATATATAGATCCTGACGATTTATTGGCCATCTTAAAAGAACTAGACGATAACACGGAGAAACGAGCGATTCAGTGAAGGTACTGGGCGTGACTTGGAATCCAACCACTGATGAATTTATCTTTAATGCCGATCTTCAATATAATCAAAAGCTCACGAAGAGAATAATCCTGTCACAAGCAAGTCGCCTGGTGTAAACTCGATATGAGTTTATGTTCAACTCGTGATGCAGTTCGAAAATTATGAATACCGACACGACATCTGTGTGAATTAATTGGGGTGGTCCGAGACTTCAATGTACAAGAGTATGGTCTACTTTACAGGTTATCATATTAAAATGATAAATTATAGATCTGTGTGAATAATTGGGAAGATTTTTTTTTTTTTTTTTTTTTAATAATTTTATTTATGATAACAATAAAATTTTTTACAAAGTAACTAGTCATTTTTGACTAACAGCGTTTGACTCTGACAATATAATAATAAAGCACTCATATGTGTTCTTTACATAAAGTGTTGTTTTGGTTGATGTTGCATTGTGCGGACTATTCAGGCAACTCAAAAGGTTTTAGTCTTTTGAGTCTTCTTATTATACCCTCTTGATGAAGTAGTCTTGCAGCTTCGATGTTAGGGTGATGATGGAGCCTCTCCTGGTGTTTTTGAGCACATTTCTTTATTTCACTTGCGACTGTGTCTATTCCGAGATCTCTATGAAGGTCACTATTACGAGTGTACCAAGGGGCATTTACAATTTCTCTGAGGACTTTATTTTGAAATCGTTGAACTATCTGTTGATTGCTGATTTTGGTGCATCCCCATAGTTGAATACCATATGTCCAGACCGGCTTGAGTACTTGTTTATAAAGCATAAGTTTATTATGAATGGATAACTGAGAGTTTCTTCCAATTAACCAGTACATTTTTCTATATTTTAACTGAAGCTCTTCTGCTTTCTTTTTCACGTGTACTTTCCACTTTAACTTTGCATCAAGGTTCATACCAAGGTATTTTGCTTGATTGGCATGTGGTACAGAGATATTATTGAGAGTCACAGGTAGTGGTTCTATTGATCTATTAGTGAAGTTAATGTGAGTAGATTTCGATTCATTCACTTTAATTCTCCACTTAGCTAGCCAATCTTGTATATTATTTACGGCTATTTGTAGTTTGAATGTGACTTCACCGATTGTGTCACCAACAGCTAGAATTGCAGTGTCATCTGCAAACGTGGCGATAGTTGTATTGCTCGTCTGCGGTATGCCGCTAGTAAACAGCACGAAAAGGAAAGGCCCTAAGACACTCCCCTGCGGGACTCCTGCTTTAGCTTCTTTAATACTGGAGTAAACTCCTTCCTGTTTAACTCTAAAATATCTCCTTTTCAGGTATGACTTTAGCAGTTCGCAATACTCAAATGGCAGAGTTTTCTCCAATTTAAATATTAAACCATCTAGCCAGACTTTGTCAAATGCCTGCGCTATGTCAAGAAATATGGCTGAACAAATCTTTTTTTCCTCTAAGGATTTTTCTATTATATCTGTTATTCTATGGACTTGGTCGATTGTGGAGTGTTCCTCTCTAAATCCAAACTGATGGGACGGAACAGCTCCTGATTTTACAACTTCTGGTTTAATTCGTTTTAATAACAATCTCTCAAATAGTTTTGACATAGTTGGAAGAAGTGATATTGGCCTGTACGAGGCCAGTTCACTTGGTGGCTTACCTGGCTTAGGTATCATTATCACTTCCGCAAATTTCCAAGATAGAGGGACATAAAGGAGTCTGAAGGAAGCATTAATTATGTCCGATATTTTTTTAATAGCTTTATTAGGTAGTTGTTTTAGAATCTCTCCAGTTATCAGGTCATATCCTGGTGATTTTTTAAGTACTACATGGTTCTTTATTACTTGTTTTACTTCTTTAGCATTAGTTAATGGAATTTCCTGTCTCAGGATAGTTGTTTGGTTTTCGAACAATATATCCTGTTGGTTAAGTGTTGTTAAATTTGGCTGAAAGGTACGCTCGAGATGATCCGCGAATTTTTCTGCTTTTTCTTCTTTGCTTTTAGCCAGGTGACCATTATTTGTTCTTATTGGTGGTATATGCATAACTGGCCTTTTCAAATATTTGGTTGCTTTCCACAATGAATAATCACTACCTTTATCATAGGTGAGAGATTGTAGGTATGAATTTATTGATTTATTTTTAAATTCCCTTATTTCGCTACGTATTCGTTGTGTTAAATTATTTAATCTATTTTTGACGGTTGGGTCTCGTGTACGTTGCCACTCCCTACGGGTACTTCTCTTCTCTATAACTAGTGATTTAATTTCCATTGGATAGCATTTGCCAGCTATTTTTTTGTTTGTTGTGTTAGTGCTTTTCCACGCCGCTACCTGTATGTCCTTGAAGAGCTTCTCCACCTCCTGTTCTAATGTTTCTTCTGATGAAAGTTGTGTGTTTAAAATGATGCTATTGTTTAGTTCATTCCTGAACTTTTTCCAATCAGTATATTTATTTGTTAACAGTGGCTGTTTATCATTAGTAATTATTGTATCACTTATTATCATTAAAATAGAGGAGTGGTCAGATGTGGAGTCCAATCCTTCCTGCACTTGTATATAATCAACCGGGATTTTTCTTGTTATAAAGAAGTCAATTAGGTCTGGTATTTTATTTTGATCACTGGGCCAATAAGTTGGTTTTCCAGTATAATGCCAGTTGCAGTTGTATTTAATTATTGCTTGATGAAGCTCTTTCCCTTTAGTTGTGGTTAGTCTTGATCCCCAGTCAGTATGTTTAGCGTTGAAGTCACCCCCGATTACAAATTTTTCACCGAGCTGCTTGAAGAACTGAGTATAAGCATTCTCTTTGATGTTATATCTAGGTGGGCAATATATTGCGGATACCACTAACTTGTGGTTGCGGGTATTAATGCTAACGCTAATTGCTTGTATTTCATCACTTTCAAGTTTTTGTTGCAGATGGTATTTAATATCTTTTTTTATAATCACGGCACTGCCCCCTCGTGCATTATTATTAGGATGAACTGCTGAGTGAACTTCGTAGCCGCGGATTTTTATATGACTTTGAGTAGTAAGGTGTGTTTCAGATAATAAACATATATCTATTTTTTCTAAATCAAGAAATAGTTGTATTTCATTTTGTCGTTGCAATATACCATTGCAGTTCCATGCAAGAATTTTTAAATTATTTGCCATGTTTTTCGAGTAGAGTGAGCCTTTGTAGGATTGATATAAGGGCTTTTTCTTGCTTTTCTTCTTGTGAACTAAGTCTATCAAGAATATCTTGTAGTATTTTATTAGTTTGGTTATTATTTGAATCATTTAATAAAAGAGAACTATGTTGTCTTCTCGAACTTCCAGTAGATAGTACATCAGCAAATGTTACATTTGGATTAGTTCTTGATGGCTGGATTAATGTTTGGTGTGGCCTTAAATTTGTAGGTATTCTTGTTGAGGCTGAGTTAATTTCTGGCCTGGTAATTATTGAAGTTTCCCTTGTTTTGTTGCGAATTTTTTGCAGCTCTTTTATAACAATGCAACCTCTGTAGTTGGCTGGGTGTGTCTCTCCACAGTTAACACATTTTGGTGGGGTGTCTTTTAGTTTCGTACATTCAGCCGTACGGTGTTTTCCTACACATTTCACGCATCTGGGCTCCTTATTACAAAAGTTTTGCGTGTGTCCGTAGACTTGGCACTTTTTGCACTGGGGGATCAGCTTAGATTTTTTAACTGCTTCTATTTGCACTTTCATATGGAGTATTTCGCTGATTGCGTAAATATTTTTAATGTCTTCTGTTCTTTCAAAAGACAACATATATAATGGAAGAGGTGTTTTGTCACCTCTTTTTAGCAGCTGTGTAACTTCTTTAATTTTGTATTTTTTCTCCAAAAGATACTCTTTTATCTCTTCTGGTTTGCATGAAGCGTGTAGCTTCCTAGCAATGACTTTGGTTTGCCTTGTCTGCTTATCTTCGTAGGAATACCACGCTGTCTTTTCTTCGTTAAGAGCTCCTGTTAACTTTCTATAGCTATCACTGTCTGTGACATTTATTTTGATATCACCACTATTTAACGCTGTAGCTTGAAACTTTATATGATTGTTGTCCATGATGTTTCTAATACTCTGATAATTATTGCAATTAGATATTATAACTGGAGGTGGCCGTGGCACTTTTTTTTCTAGTTGTACATTCTTACTTCCGGTTGGAAGTTCATTACTTGATCGTTTCTGTTCCGACGGAACCTGAGCTTTATCCTCCTGTTGCACGTGCCTACTTCCGGTTGGAAGCTGATCAACTGATTGTTTCGAATCGGGTGAAATCTGTGGTGATTTACTCATCTTACGTTTCTTATTTTTTTTGTTACGGTTCAGAATCCATCCCGTTTCTCTATTGAGTTCTTCCTCGTCTGTTTCATACATAACCTCTATATGATCATTGGTGTTGTTTATCTTAGTGGTTTCTTTCTCAGACATTACTGCATTTAGAGCATCTTTTAACTCCTTGTTCTCTCGCTGTAAGTTTTTGAGGTCTTTGTTTAGATTTAACGTTAACTTTTCTATTTCGTAAATCTTATTGCGCAGTTCTGCGTTATCCCTTTCTAAGGTGTTCGCTATTGGTGGTGGTGATCTACCTACCCTAGATTATTGTTTAAATGGGTTGGGTTGCCCAACAGGGCTGTTAAACAATGATTGGCTCACCCCAGAATCCTTTGAGCCAGCCTCGTTAGAGGGTGGATTTACCAGCTGGTTAGCTGGGTTACCACCTGGGGTACAATTTCCTGAATCCGTTGTACTCATTGTTTATTTTACTGGTCATAAAGCATCTACCATTCTGACCAGTACGAGTTGGTAGTGGGTCTGGTTTGAGAAGATCATTTACTAAATTCTCGATAGTCAGTTATACCGCCGTGTCTCGGTCGCCAGAGCCTCGTTAGTTATCTAGCAGGGTGCACCACGTGCAGGTGAGGATGACATTTGGACTATTTGTAGACCAATTTCTTAAGCCTCCTTTCCCACCCCAATTGGGAAGATGCTAAAATTATTCGCTGCGTATTTTGCTGTGTATATTTTTTTATCATTCTAATTGTGACTGCCATTGTACAAACAAGAATTAACAAAATTATATTAAATAATAAGAAAAATATTCAAGTTGTATTTCCAGCAAAATAAATCATAAATTATTAAATTGAGTCGTTCATATTGTGAAAACAAAGGTGTTTTTTTATTTGTGGTTTATACAACATAACCAAATTAAAGATGCAGTCCACTCAATTACAACGTGGAAAAAGTGCACGGTCGGAATACAAAAAACAGAAACATTTTGGTTT
Organism: Tipula vernalis; assembly: GCA_958295665.1. Lineage (NCBI taxonomy): Eukaryota > Metazoa > Arthropoda > Insecta > Diptera > Tipulidae > Tipula > Tipula vernalis. The sequence continues at coordinate 199,955,492 of OY282559.1, read as the reverse complement.
GTGCTCCGCCGATAGAAGGTGCAGAGCACAACCCTGGCTCTAGACAGGTTTTCCGCCTCGGCCACGATCAGCTGTGCACCCTCCGAAGGAAGGCTAAATAAAACTGGAGGGCGCCTGGTATCCAGAGACCGCATACTTAGGACTGATTTACCTATCAGCCATTCATCCTTCGGCATATGCTGTTCCACCTTAGTTAGGGTTTTTTATCAAGGATTTCTCCTTTAGCGCCGTACTTTAGCCTGTGCCAAATGGTCAAATGTACCAAACGGCCTCAGTTACCAGTGGTTGCCATGAGAAGGCAGTACGTACACTTGCTAATTGTGACCAGGTGACCCCTTACACAATTGTACCCATCACGCCAGCGCACCCCACCGAAAGGGGGACCAAAACCACCGTAGGGAGAAGTTCATCCCATGCGAACCTTATTTGTTCTTATGAAAACAAAACTGCAGTTGTTGAGCGATTTCGGAACAAAAACGTGTGGTTTTGAGTTGCCGATGGAAGCGTTCGACCATGCCATTGGCTTGTGGATGGTAAGCTGTTGTGCGTATCCAATGTGAGCCAAGGAGTTGTGTTAACTCGGTGAATAGCTTGGACTCAAACTGCGTACATTGATCGGTTGTGATGTTGAGTGGTATGCCGAATCGTGATATGTAATTGTTAATGAATGTTGTGGCTATGATTGCAGCTGATATATTGGTCATGTAGTAAGCTTCAGGCCAGCGAGTGAAACGATCGACACAAGTGAGTAGGTATGAATGTCCATTATATGGCGGAAGTGGTGCTACGATGTCTATATGGATCTGTTCAAATGGACCAGATGCAATTTTAAATTGTCCATGAGGTGATTTTGTGTGCCGTTGAACTTTAGCACGTTGGCAGCATAAACAAGACTTAGCCCAATTGCCTAATACTACATCGTAGTGAATTTCGCAGATGATTTCGAGGCAAGGTAGTTTAAAAGCTCTAGTTTCATTGATGAACTAGTGTGACATTCTGAACCAAAAATTAAATTCTGAAGTTCTAGGTCGATTTTTGTGCATTTGCGATTTTGCGCAAGTTGATGTATGTCTCGACTGTGGCTGTTTCGTTGTCGGTTGTGTGTGATAGTGTGTCTGCGACAACGTTGTCGTGTCCGTGAACATGCTGAATGTCCGTGGTAGAGATAGTGAAATTCCGACCTTTGACAAAATATCTAAAGTGTTTGACTGCTACATAAATTGCGAGTAATTCACGATCGAATGCAGAATATTTCTTTTCAGCATCCGAGAGTTTCTTGGAGAAGAGTCCCAGTGGATCCCAATACTCGTTATTGTATTGTTGTATTGCAGCACAGACAGCAGTGTTCGATGCATCAGCGGTTAAGCTGATCTTTGAGTCGCTCAGTGGGTGCGCCAGAAGTGTTAACTGGGCCAATTCAGCCTTTAGCGACGTGAATGCGTGTTGACATTCGTCGAGCTAAGAGATGTTCTTGGCTGTCTTGGGCTTTTTGAGTAAAGCTGCCAGGTGGCTGTGAAATGAGCGTGTGAGGCGCGAGTGGTTGTGCGAGTTTCGGTATAAATCAGTGGTAGTAATTTACCATGCCGACAAATCGCTGTATACTTTTGATTGAAATAGGGGCTGGGAAATCCCTGATGGCATTAACTTGTTCTTCGGATGGCAGAATACTATTAGGTGTGATCTTGTGACTGAGGAAGTCAAGAGTGACCACGCCAAAGACGCATTTTGAACTCTTGATATGAACATCAAACTGCATTAACCTGTGAAAAAGTTGTTCCAAGTGAAGTTTCTGTGGATCCTCAGATTGTGATGCAACAGGAATGTCGTCAATGTAGATGAAAACGAAGTTCAAGTCACGTACGACTTCATTCATGAAACGCTGAAACGTTTGAGCGGCATTACGTTACCCGACTGGCATTCGGGTGAATTCGAGTAGGCCAAACGGGGTTGTGATCGCCGTTTTGAAAATATCTTCGGGTGCTACGGGAATTATATGGTAAGCCCTTACAAGATCGATCTTTGAAAAAATTTTGCAACCATGCAAGTGAATGAAATTTTGAATGTGTGTATTATATAACGATCATGTGTTGTGACCGTGTTTAGTCGACGATAATCCCCACATGGTCGCCATTCATGATTTTTATTCTTCACCATATGGACCGGACAAGAAACGGGAGATGTAGATGACCGGCAAATCCCTAATTCCACCATGTGTTGGAATTCTGTATGTGCGCGTTTGTGACGGACCTGATCTAGTCTGCGTAGTCTTGACACGGGCAGATGGCCTACTGTGACGATATGATGTTATGTCGAACTGGTAAATTATAGTTCGGCTCTGCCATTAAAGAAGGGAACTTCTTGAGCAAGGTGCCGTAGCCGTTGTCGATTGCGAAATGGATCGGTGTCGGTGTGTCGACATGAACCATTGTGGCATTGATTGACAGCTTAGTCGCTGAATCAACCGGCCGTTTATTCTTGAGTTCGACAAGGAGGCCAAATTTACACAGAAAATCGGCGCCAATGATCGGACGATTCACCGCAGCTATCCACCTGTAGCAGTTTTGTACCATGGGTGTGGATTGTTGTGACATTGGAGGCTGACAGAACTAGATCTGGATTTCGCTTAGAAAAGTTTGATGAATTCTTACAATATTTGGGACCGGATGTCAATCAAATAAGTGAGTTTATTGATCTTGTCGAATATATGAAGGCGAGTTGAAACTGAGGTATTTGACGTAGTGGTTAGAACCCGGTAGGTTATTTTTTTTTTGGAAGATTGTCCAGATCCATGCTAGCCGTTGATGTGTTTTGGCGACAGTTGCATGGACCGTTACATCTTCTGGCAGCTGTACCAAATTTATAGTGATACCAACACATGCCCTATTGGCGGGTGTTTTTCGCGCTGCTGGATGGTGGGCGAGATGGAGATTGTCGCCCCCGAGATTGGTTACGGCCGTCCCGAAACATGCGGTTTAATTTGGCCTCGAGACGGGCCAAACGTTCTTCAATTGTGCCGTTGTATTTGTATTTTGAAATAGAGAAAAAAAAACTATACAAATATTTTAATAAACTACGTTAATTCAAGACAATGCTTAACCAAGCACAAAAAAAAAGTTTTAATATTTGAAAAAAAACTAATGAAATTATAACACTTATTACTTTTATTTTATTAAAATATATTTTTGTAATTTATGTTATTTATTTTGTATAATTATTTTGAACAAATTATTTATGGATAATACAATTTATTTTGATTCGGTAATAATTTCCACCACAGATTAATTCGTAAAAAAATGATGCGTATTGAATGCGCATTAAGAAACGACTGGTTTTTCTACTGTCATCCGAAAATCGGAGACGATGAATAAACGAAATGAAAAATGTTTGTAAATTGGTTGCTTGGATGAATCGATTGCGCTACTGTTTGTTGGTGAAGTTTTGCTGGTGAAAATGTAATTAAACAAGGCGAGTTATAAATTTGAATTAGAGCGCGTGCCAAATATCAATTTAACCCTTTGTGGTGTTGAGTGTATTTTAATTTAAATAAATAAATGTTTATTTATTTAAATGAAAATGCGTGAGGCGCTACAGGACTCCCCCGCAAGTGATTTCCTCTCCCTAGGGAATTACTGAATGATTAGTTGCAATACGGACAGTGTTCGCAGGCTTGTTGATTGATCTGTTGAACAGAGAATGCCGTATGCTGGCTTGAGTCGATCGATTGAAATGGTTTTGTTTTTACCATTAATCGATACGATGAATTGTTTGCGAAGGCGGCGTATGACTTTATACGGACCTTCATAGGGAGGAGATAGTCCCGTGCGAACCTTGTCTGTTCTGATAAAGACAAAATCGCAGTTGTCAAGCGATTTCGGAACAAAAACGTCATGTTGTGTGAATTGACGAGCTGATTTGGGTACAAGGTTCTGCATGGTTTGTCGCAGCTGGTCGATGACTGTGTCGGTGGATGGAAGTGGTGAGAGAGGATGCTCGATGAAGAACTCACCGGGTAGCTTTATGGTTTGACCATAAACCATTTCAGCTGGTGAGCACTTCAAATCTTCTTTCACGGTTGCTCTGATTCCAAGTAGTATGATAGGAATCTCCGAGCTCCAATTGATTGTAGTGCTTCTGGCCATGAGTAAGGCTTTGAGTTGTCGATGGAAGCGTTCAACCATGCCATTGGCTTGCGGGTGGTAAGCTGTAGTACGTATCCGATGAGATCCGAGGAGTTTCGTTAACTCTGTGAAAAGCTTTGACTCGAATTGCGTTCCTTGATCAGTTGTGATGTGAAGGGGAACACCGAATCGTGATACGTAATTGTTTACAAAGGTGGTGGCTATGGTTGCAGCTGACATATTTGTCATGCAGTAGGCTTTCGGCCAGCGAGTGAAGCGATCAACACAGTGTAACGGGCACCATTTTTTTAATGTACCCGTTCCAATAGGCCGTATCCCAAAAATTCCTAAAATTCAGTTAGTACAAAGTGAATTCATTACTTTGTAATTTGGGACAACCAATTTATTGCAACATAAATTGTTTGTTGTACTCAAACCAACTCAAAATAAAATAAAAATAAAAATGACACACTGAAAAGTGTCAATTTGCAACTAAGCAAGAAATTATACAAACTAATTTCATGATGCATTGGTGTAATTTGACATACATAAAGTGTGCCATCCTCATTTTTTTTATGTAAATTTTTACAACAACAATCATTATGATGGTTGCGTGTAAACCCTATGGAGAAGTCTGACATAGTCTTTTTTATTGGGCACATTACAATGTCCCAAATTATTATGTTTTTCGTTTTTGGTATTGTATACCAAACAGTTTTTTTGGGGACGACCAACTGACAAAAAAAAAAAAAAAATTGGAGGGAGTGGAGTCGTTGGTTTTTCGAGCGGTGAGCGGTTGGTTTTCCGAGCAGGGAGTGAGTTGGAGTTGATTAAAAAAAATTCGCGCGAAGTGTTTTTCGGTTTATTTTGAGTTTTGTGTTTTTTGTCTTGTTTTTTTTGTTGTCGTGTTTGTTTGAAAAATTAAAAAAAAAAACAGATTTAAGTCAAAGTATTGTTTGATATTTTTTTTTGTGTGTATTATTGATTGTAAGAGTTTTTTTTGTTTTTTTTTCGTGTAAAACTAATGAAGAAATAAAAAGAAAAGGAAAAAGAATTATTTGTTTTGAATAAAAGCTCATTAGTTAGTGGTTGCGAATCGGTGAGATAAATTGATAGGTAGGTGATTTTTGTTTTTGTGTGTTTTGGTGCGTAGCTGCAAGGAGACCAAAAATTATCAGGTAAGTGTATATTATTTTATTTTTCATTTTTTTTACATTCTTATTATGTTCTGCGTTAGTGTTATAATGTTAGGCTATGGTAGCTAAATTTTCTCCCTCCGTCCAATTTGGTTTCAACCCTGAGTCACATGGCAGACTCAGAGGGTGAATCACTTGTGTATTCTTCATCGTGATTAGTAGTCCGTGAACCATTTCTTGTCTCGAATTTTATAACCTAACAGGGTTATACCAGCCTAATTTCCCCCTTTTATACGGCTAAAACAAGGTCCTATTCACCTCTCACCAAACCCCACGCCACCCTGCTGAGCTAGCAGGAGTAGATAGCCGTGGTGAGTAAGGTGATGGGACAATTTCTATGTAACGGTGAGGGGTGAGGTTACTACCCCTAACCTCACCGATTACAAAGTGGCGCCCAAGCTGAGGCCAAAATTTCGCCTCTTCATTAATTATCCGTCTTGGCACTATTGCTTTAAGTGGTGGCCAAACGTGATCGATAACATCTGATCCAAGTTTAGTTTCTGTTTAATTTAATTTTTTTGTTGTTTTTTCAACCAAATTTTTTAAATAAAGTGTTTGTGTAATTAAATTGAGATTTGGTGTGAATAGACGAGGGTTTTTTTTGACGTGAATATGGCTGCGGCTTAGCCTGACCAAATACTTGGTGGGTCATATTCATGTTGAGGAAACTTGCAGTCTGTGGATACTGTTGCTGGATCCATGATTATTCAGTCGTTTGTGGCAGGTCCCAACCCACACTCTGGGGAACGAACTGATGGGCATGGTAGCGGTGGTAACACAGTGTGTCTATTGAGTGAAGTTTGGTTTTATTTGGTTCAATTCGGGACATTTCCTAGATTGCAGTGATACGTTTTTGTCCGTATTACTGGATATTTTTCCTGGTATGATCCAAGTGAGGGTGCTCGCACAGCTTGATGTCATACTTTGAAAAATGTCATTCCTCAGCTTATGTTAATTTCGTTATGATGACAAATTAACTTTGTGAAAAATTTATAAGTTTTCTTTATGTTTTGTTTAGTTAAGTTCGGGTTGTTTTTCACTTCTTTTAAAACAGTTTAATTTTTCATCCTTAGGGATGGGTTCGCAAATCTGCTGTAGTTTAAGTTCGTCCTGGATGTAGATCGGGACTAATGGGCATGTATTCGTCTCTACGGATAGGACGAGTATGAATGCGAATTTGTCCCACAAGTTGGTCCTTGTCACATCATGAAACATAAAGAAAAATTAAGAAAATAAAACAGTAACCGGCGTGTTATTTGTTCCGTGGTAAAATGGGCAATGCTTGCGCGATCTAGGCAGAGATCATAAGTTATTGTTTACACGACCAGCGTACGACTTGTCAACCACACGGTCCGTGTCTTCCAAAGAAGGAATTGAATCCGGTACTGTGGTAACGGGGACAAGGGTGTTGGTAGTGACCACGGTGTGGTTAGATGATTTTCGACTCTGAAGTAGTAGCAGTGGAGCTCACTCATAGAAGCTTAGAATGTTCACTGCGAGATTGATTCAGTGGTTTTGAACTTCATTCTTGAAAGTGGGATCAAGGCATTGCGCTCATAGCGGTGAGGTTCACTCACAAGAGTTTTGAATGCTCACTGCAAGGTTGAGACAATGGTTAAGATCTACTTTAATTTGGTTTTTCAGTTTCCTTATTTCCTATCCTTTTTTTTTTACCACAGCGGAGTGAAGAATACTTAAGTGCAGAATCAGTAAATTAACTAGGATGGAGGGAGGAATGTTTTGTGTATATTTTCGAGTTGAATTTGTTTTTTTAGTTTAACAGGGTCAGGTTGGTGCGATAAAAGGTGTAAAAAAAAATTTTGAAAGTGTAGATTTTTTTTGTTTTTGTTTGTGAGCCTAATTTTTCAGGTGCATAAATGTTATTGTTTGCGTTGGTTGGTCCGAACATTTTAGGTAATTGGTACTTGGGGGTTTCGTGACAATCGTCATTTGTGGGTTTTATTTGATTAAGTAAATGCAGAAGGGAAGTATTCGTTTTTGTTGATTTTATCTTAATTCGTATTTACAGTCTTTAGTTAAGTTGGTGGTTAGGTTAGATATTTGTAAATTTTATCAGGTTGGATGAAAATGGATTTGGAGCATTTAGACCAGGATGAGATCCTGGTAGAGTTGGAGGTGCGCAGTTTGGTGAAAACCGGCGCAGCAGAAGTAACTGAGGCCTTGAAGCAATCACTTTTAGAGAAGGTTAAGGTTGAGAACGTAGCTGATCATGGAAGGCCCAAGAGGGCACATGAAGCCGCAGTTAAACAGCCTCAACGAGAAGCGAGGACCTGCTGTGAAAAGTTAATTGCATTGCAGGAGGACATAGCTAGCAGAGCAGTGGACGAAGACTCAGCTAAGAACTTGATGCCACAAGTCCGTGGTAAACTACGGCATATTCAAGGTCGGTTGTCCAGAAGTTCAAGATCTGTAACTTTTTATGGTTTAACCGTGGGTTTACGGAAAAGTTTTGATGTCTTGGATGATTTAGTGGGAGAAATGTTAGAGGGTAAGATTTCTGGGTTACAGTGAGTAGCTTCAGTTGGAAAGTTGGTATTTGCAGTTCCCAACCAACGGCTCACCGCAGCAGTAAGGGGAGGTAGAGGAGCAATAGGTCATGCCCTGGAGGAGGATGTAGGAGCCAATCAAGAAGGTCTGGAGGAGGTGGCCGGCACAGTGGATGATGAAGATAGGCCAAGGTTTATTCCAGGACAACAGCAAATGGACGAGGAGTTGGTACAACAATTAAACCGGTTTGCTCTGAATGAAAGTGGCGAAGCTAACTCTACAAGAACAGAGATGAGTAAGGGTCATCGAGATCCTGAATTTTTACGTCAGTTGGCATCGAATTCCGGTTGGTCAGACGTCAGAATGCGACAGGAGGTCAAGACCTAGAAAATTAGGTTCTCAGGATCATGCTGTAATCTAACCATCGAAAGATTCTTGTCGCGTATTGAATGCCATGCTGTGAGGGCCCAGCTTCCGCTGAATGAGTTGATTGGGTTGTTAGACTTGTGTTTGGAAGCGGAGGCGTTAGATTGGTTTTGGACGCTCGTGGACAGACATCCGAATGCAACGTGGGAAGTGTTAAAGCGGGAGATGTTGCTCCGTTTTGAGACCAGCCATACAGATGAGGATGTGCGGCGAATGTTGAGTAATAGGAAGCAACGATTTCCTAAAGAACGCTTTCCTGAATTTTATCAGGCAATGCTGGAGTTAGCATCTCAGGCAAATCAAGTAATATCGGATGATGTGATTTATACCAACTTGCGCAGAAATATGCGGCCAGGATTACAGATAGCTCTGTATGATGAGAGGAATTTCCGCAATCTGGCAGAGTTCGTGCGACGTTGTAGTTCATTAGAAGAGATGTGGAGGCGTTTTGGACATAACCCGGAGGCAGGATTATCATCTGTAGTTCCGAGTAATTCAAGGGATGCTAACAGATTCTCTGCTAGAGCGCAGGTACATTTTGATGGACATCCACCACGAGTACATGAGGTGAGGTATCTGGAGATGGATCCAGAGGAACATTCTCTAGAAGGGGATTTAGATCATGAGGGTAAATCTGGTTATTATAACCAGGTCTGTGAGATCAACAGACAATTAAAGGAAAGGAGTAATAATTCTGGACGTTCGGCAAGTTTTCCAAATAGAAGTGAGGTTGGTACATCATTTTCAGGGACTGATAGGAGAGCCAGATCACCGCAGGGTACTGAAAACCGGACAGTGACAGAAAGACCATTAGTCAGCTGCTGGAACTGTAGTGAATCCGGACACACATTCATGGACTGTCGGCATCCGTTTAACAGGGTGTTTTGTTTTGGGTGTGGAGCCAAAGGAGTGTATAAGTTGGATTGTAGGATCTGTACTCCCTCGGGAAACGGGCGCATCGATACGAGGAGTTCTCGAGAGCCTCCTATCAGCCGCACCAACTCGAGACACCGGACAGAGGAGACAGCATCCAATACCGATCCCGAACTTTATCAGAGTTGGCGTCGCTAAAACACGACAGCCACATATCCTTTCGTTCCACTGCCTGTCAAACGGATAACAGACAAGTAATGAGAATGAAAGAATATTTTTATAGACGTACAGTGTTACGTAAATTAATTGATTCAACAGTTATCCATACTAAAATAGATGATAGACCTTACGCTGTAGTGAATTTGTGTGGAAGGACAGTGGAGGGACTACTTGACTCAGGTTCCAACATCACGGTGCTGGGACAAGGGAGTGAAGAGTTCCTTAAGGATAATGGTTTATTATATCGACCGTACAAAACCAGAGTTAATACCGCTAGTGGAGCCTCTGAACAAATACTCGGGTATATTAGTGTGCCTGTGACGTTCAAAGGGCAAACAAAAGAAATGAAATTGTATGTCGCTCCATCGCTGTCCCAGCGGTTATACTTAGGGACAGATTTCTGGAGGGTCTTTGGTTTGAGTATATCCATATTAGAATTAGAGGGTTCGACATCTACAATTCTCAGAAATCCTACAACGGAGGCGGAGGTAGTGAAGGAACATTCGTTAACAGAACTTCAGCAAAAACAGCTGGATAAAGTTAAAGCTGAATTTCCATCATCAGAGTAGCAGGGTTTAGGAAGAACACCTTTGTTTGAACACGTAATAGACACTGGTGACGCTAAGCCAATCAAGCAGCGCTGCTATGCTATTTCACCCGTCAAGTAGAGAGAGATGGATAAGGAACTGGACCGCATGCTCGTTTTGGGGGTGATCGAGGTGTCATCCAGCCCTTGGAGCTCACCAGTCACTGTGGTGATGAAGAGTAACGGAAAAGTAAGGTTGTGCTTGGATGCCTGAAAGGTCAACAATGTCACAGTGAAGGACGCATATCCGCTGCCGATTATTGACGGTTTGCTTGTTAGACTGGAGAACACTCATTATAATTCAAGTTTGGACTTAAAGGATGCATTCTGGCAGATTCCACTCCATAATCCAGACCTAAGACGGCATTTACTGTTCCAGGTAAGCCATTGTATCAGTTCACAGTGATGCCTTTTGGGCTATGTAACGCAGCTCAAACTATGTGCCGACTTATGCATATGGTTATTCCATATGAGTGGCATAATCGAGTGTTTGTTTATTTAGATGATCTACTTGTAACTTCAGCTACATTCACGGAGCACATGGAGCTACTAGAATTAGTAGCCAGACGGTTACGGTGGGCAAACCTTACTATTAATGTTGAAAAGTCCAAGTTTGTGCTTGCGCAACTGCAATATTTGGGACATATAGTAGGGGGTGGAGTTATTAAGGTGGATCCATTGAAAGTAGCAGCGGTGAGAGAATTTCCCGTTCCTAAAACGGCTAATCAAATCCGAAGTTTTCTGGGCTTGAGTGGATGGTATAGGAAGTTTATCCCCAATTTTTCTGCAGTGTCTGCTCCTCTGACCGATTTCCTTAAGTTAAAAGGTAAAGTTGTCTGGAATGAGACAGCTCAGGAAGCATTTGATTCATTAAAGGTATTGCTAACAAATGCACCCGTGCTGACTCACCCTGATTACAGTCGTACATTCTATATCCAGGTAGACGCATCCACTACTGGAGTCGGGGGTGTTCTTTTCCAAAAGGACAATGAGGGCATCGAGCACCCGATCGCTTTTTTTCGCACAAGTTGAATGCAGCTCAGCGGAACTATAGCATAACTGAATTAGAATGTTTGGCGGTTGTACTCAGTGTAAAGAAGTTTCGGGCTTTTGTGGAGGGATACGAATTTGTTGTGATAACTGACCATGCCAGTTTACAGTGGTTGATGAATCAGTCAGATTTGTCTGGTAGGTTAGCACGCTGAAGCCTGAAGCTACAAGGGTACAATTTCCGCATCGAATACCGAAAGGGAACACAAAATGTAGTACCGGATGTTCTATCTCGCATGTTCTCTATGATCACGGAGTTGACAGTAGATGGTGTGCCATTGAAGATTGATCTCCAGTCTGCAGATTTCTCGGAACAAGAGTACGTGAGTTTAGTGAAATCATTGGAACATGGTATCGCTGAAAAACCTGACTTGAAGATCATTGACGGGAAAGTGCTCATACGCCAGTCTGCTGTGGATGAAGATTATCGTACTGATATCCCTGTTTGGAAGTTGTGGTTACCGCGGGTACTGATCCAGTTAGCATTAAGACAGGCGCACGAACCTCCCGTCGCAGCTCATATGGGAACGGGTTAAATGATTGAGTTATTGCTGCGACAGTTTTATTGGCCCACGTTGGTTCGTGATGTGAGGGAGTATGTTCAGCAGTGCCAGTTATGTAAACAAACCAAAGCAGTAAATTCGACCTTGAAACCACCAATTGGAGACTACAAGGAGTTCAACGGACCGTTTCAGAAGTTATATCTTGATTTTTTGGGACCTTATCCGAGGTCAAAATCCGGAAATTCATTCATCTTGATTGTGTTAGATCACTATTCACGGTTTGTTTTGCTGAAGGCTTTGCGAGAGGCTACGGCTAAAGAGTGATAGATTACCTGGAGGGTGAGGTATTTCCGGTATACTCAGTACCAGAAGTAATCCATACGGACAATGGCAAACAATTTATCTCCAAGAATTTCAAGTCCGTCTTGGCTAAGCATGGTATACAGCATGTTTACACACCGGTATATTCTCCTCAATCCAATGCGTCGGAGCGAGTTAACAGGTCAATTCTGGCTGCTATCCGAGCATATGTGGATGAAGATCATCAGGATTGGGATATGTTTCTTCCGCAAATTGGCAGTGCTTTGAGAAATACGATACATGCATCCACGAGGTTTTTCACCGGCATATCTAGTTTTTGGTCAGCACATGGTGACTCATGGTTCACAGTATGAGGTGTTACGGTTTTTAGGGAATGATGCTCTAGGCAATTATGCAGTGAAGGATAAAGCAGATCGTCTTACTTTAGCTCAGGAACTAGTGTTGTTTCATTTGAAACAGGCTTATCGAGTAAACGCGCATAGGTATAACTTGCGAACAATTGATCGTCAATTTTCTGTAGGGCAGAAAGTGTTTGTTCGAAACTTTACCCAGAGCAATGCAGCACAAAAATATTCCGAAAAATTACCTAAGAAATTCTTGCCAGCAAAGGTACATCGCCGCGTAGGAAAGGCAGCTTACGAGTTATTGGACCCTCATGGTAAGTTTCTGGGGCTCTTCCACTGTAAAGATATCCGTACTTAAGCAAGGTTATATAGGTGGTTATGTGAGAGAGAGGTGAAAATGTGGTTTTTATTTTTAGTTTTTTTTAGGAAGCCGCTGGGATCTATTTATATTATATTTTTTATTTTATTTTTTTAGTTTATCATTTATATCTTGTGGTTTTTTTGTATTGATATAGAAACTCGAGCGGATTAAACTTTTCGGCTATTGGTGAAGGGATTTTCGTTCCAGGAACAAGTTCCAAATCTTTTACAGAGAAAAAAACTGAGTACGTTGAAGGTTAAAGCGGAGAGAAAGTACTATAAGTAATAACAGGTTAAAACGTAACATTAGGATTGAGAGTATCAGTGTTTGATTGTTGAGGAATAGGTATAGCTAGGTATAAGAAAAAATTAGTGTTAAGTAGACTAGGAGAAAGACTTTAATATTCGTCATGTGGAGAATGTTGAATTTATTTCTGGTGGGTTGTGCAGCGAGTGGCATAAGCGAAGAAGTTCAGGTTCAGCCATTTTTGACAGAACCTGGGATATATTTTGCAGAGTTGGGAAGAGCCACGATCTCAACAAGTGAGTGGAAGCTGATTATGCACTACAACTTGACCAGTTACTGGTACGAATGGGAGCAGCTGCAAGAGACAAGCCAGAAGTTGCGGGATAAGTGCACACCAAGGGGCAACACGTCGTATATTCGAAATTGTGAAGGGTTGGTGCAGCCGATTTTGTACCTGATGAGTAATTTGGAGGATCGGAATCAAATCCTTCGGACTCCAGCAAGCAGGGCCCGTCGAGCACCTCTAGACTTTGTGGGGAACTTGCTTGGGGATCTGTTTGGAGTGTTAGACCAGCGATATGCTCAAGAATACCATGCGCAAATTCAACAGTTATCGGAGGGCAAAATTAAGTTGCAGGCGTTGATAAAACAGCAGACGCATGTTCTGGACCTTACCTCAAATATTATTAGGAAGCAAAAGGTATTAATCGACAAGCAGTATCAGAGTCTCCATAGTGATATAGATGGGATTATGTTGCATGAGGAATTTATTGACGGTTTGCTGCAGCTTACCACAGCGGTCATGCTTTTTAAGGATGTGCAAGGAGATCTTATTGATATGTTGTCAGATGTGCATCACGGCAGATTTAACTCTTACCTTTCACCACCATCTCAATTGGAAGAACAGTTAAAAGAACTACAGCAACAGATTCCCAGTTCAACGCGCATACCGACTGGGAAAACGAGTTGGATAGAAGTATATAAGCTGTTAACAACTAAAGCCGGCATCATACAAGAACAGGTCATCTTTGAGGTACGGTTGCCATTACTACATCAGGATGAGTTCCAAGCTTTTAATGTGATTCCAGTTCCTACTAAGCATGGAGATAAGTTTGTTTTTATTGAGCCTGACTTCAGGTACGTTCTGGTAAATACACACCGGATATGGTATCACTCTATATCTGGAGAGGCGTAGAGGTTGTGTAAAACCTGGGAAGAGGGGTCAATAGTATGTACCTTGGAGGGCCCATTGTATAGTACACAGTCCGAGGAAGCTCATTGTGAAGTGGCGCTGTTAACCCATGCTGAAGTTCCACCTAAACAGTGCCAAATTAAGTCAGTGTTGCCAATGACTTTTCTTCATCAACTGGGGAATAATCGGTGGATTATTGTGCTTCAAAAGGAAACAGTTTTCGATTTACATTGCCAACGGCAAATTCAGCCAATGACTTTACGGGGTAGCGTCATTCTTACCATAGCTCAAGGATGTACGTTGAGGGGAAAGACGCTTCTGATTTCCAGTCGGGAAACCTTTGTGACAACGGAGAAGATGGTTTTTATGCCCATGTTCAATCTGTCGCAGGAAATAGCAGTACAAAATGTTATGGTGAGCTCTAACGAAGTGGATGAAGAGATCTCAGGGCTGCAACAGACGGTGGAGAATTTGAAAGGACAGGAAGATTGGTTGAAAGGAAGCATTCACCACGTAAGCCATTATGTGTCAACGGGAGTGCTAGCACTATTCGTATTGGGATTGGCAGTTGTAGTGTACAGACATAGAAATGCTAAGGAAAATGTACATCCTAGAAAACAAGTGTACACCATACCAAGCAGGGCTACGGAACCGCCACCAAGAACTATAGTATCTACAACTGAAAACCTGATCTAGTACACACCACCAGGATATTTCAACATTCCAGAAAATATTTAAAAAAAAAAAAAAAAAAAAAATTTGTTAAATTTAAGCTTTGTTCCAATAAGATAGTTAGGCCTCAACAGTTAAACATTCGTTAAGGGTGGCTAAGTAGTGTAGTTTTGACATAGAAATAAATTTATTTAAGAAGGAAAAAATAGTATATACACTCGTATATGTAACCTTACTTTAAGCAAGGAGGTGCAGTTATCTCAAGTTTTATAGTTAATTTTAGGGAGAAAAGTAGTTAAGATAGGTTGATAGTTAATAAAAAATAAAATAAAAATATACAAATGAGCGAATAACTAAGAAAAAAAAAAAGAAAAAACACACACACACACACAAAACGCAATAGAATATGATGTAAATTATGTCATTATTATTATTATTTTTTTTTTCTCCTCTTTCTTTTCGTCACTTACTCTCTCCGGTTGGTAGTACAAATAGATGTTTGGGTGAGTCGATGTTTCGCCTGGCCAGCTTAATAAATAGAGCATGAGTAAGGGTCTTGTGTGGGACGTCCGCCACGTTGGGCATTGGCTACTGTAGTCACAGCTTCTCTCAAATAGAATTTTTTTTCTCTCTCTTTTGTTATGAAGAGTTAGAAAACCAATCCCCATCCAACAGAGCGATGAGATCTCCTTTTAATCTCAGGGTGACGGGTTTTACCCCACGTTTGTAACGGGCACCATTTTTTTAATGTACCCGTTCCAATAGGCCGTATCCCAAAAATTCCTAAAATTCAGTTAGTACAAAGTGAATTCATTACTTTGTAATTTGGGACAACCAATTTATTGCAACATAAATTGTTTGTTGTACTCAAACCAACTCAAAATAAAATAAAAATAAAAATGACACACTGAAAAGTGTCAATTTGCAACTAAGCAAGAAATTATACAAACTAATTTCATGATGCATTGGTGTAATTTGACATACATAAAGTGTGCCATCCTCATTTTTTTAATGTAAATTTTTACAACAACAATCATTATGATGGTTGCGTGTAAACCCTATGGAGAAGTCTGACATAGTCTTTTTTATTGGGCACATTACTCAATGTCCCAAATTATTATGTTTTTCGTTTTTGGTATTGTATACCAAACAGTTTTTTTGGGGACGACCAACTGACAAAAAAAAAAAAAAAATTGGAGGGAGTGGAGTCGTTGGCTTTTCGAGCGGTGAGCGGTTGGTTTTCCGAGCAGGGAGTGAGTTGGAGTTGATTAAAAAAAATTCGCGCGAAGTGTTTTTCGGTTTATTTTGAGTTTTGTGTTTTTTTTGTTGTTTTTTTTTTGTTGTCGTGTTTGTTTGAAAAATTAAAAAAAAAAACAGTTAGTGATTTAAGTCAAAGTATTGTTTGATATTTTTTTTTGTGTGTGTTATTGATTGTAAGAGTTTTTTTTGTTTTTTTTTCGTGTAAAACTAATGAAGAAATAAAAAGAAAAGGAAAAAGAATTGTTTGTTTTGAATAAAAGCTCATTAGTTAGTGGTTGCGAATCGGTGAGATAAATTGATAGGTAGGTGATTGTGTTTTGTTTTTGTGTGTTTTGGTGCGTAGCTGCAAGGAGACCAAAAATTATCAGGTAAGTGTATATTATTTTATTTTTCATTTTTTTACATGCGTATTATGTTCTGCGTTAGTGATATAATGTTAGACTAGGGTAGCTAAATTTTCTCCCTCCGTCCAATTTGGTTTCAACCCAGAGTCACATGGCAGACTCAGAGGGTGAAGCACTTGTGTATTCTTCATCGTGATTAGTAGTCCGTGAACCATTTCTTGTCCCGAATTTTATAACCTAACAGGGTTATACCAGCCTAATTTCCCCCTTTTATACGGCTAAAACAAGGTCCTATTCACCTCTCACCAAACCCCACGCCACCCTGCTGAGCTAGCAGGAGTAGATAGCCGTGGTGAGTAAGGTGATGGGACAATTTCTATGTAACGGTGAGGGGTGAGGTTACTACCCCTAACCTCACCGATTACAACAGGTGACTAGATATGAATATCCATTAGACGGAGGAAGTGGACCTACAATGTCTATATGGATGTGCTCAAATCGACCAGGTGGAATGTCGAATTGTCTATGAGGTGATTTGGTATGCTGTTGGATTTTGGCGCTTTGGCAGGATAAACAAGACTGTGCCCAGTGGCCTACGTCTTTGTTCATACTTGGCCAAAAGTAGTGAGCTGCCATCAAGTTACGCGATGCACGGACGTCAGGATGCGAAATGTTGTGTAGTGTGTCAAAGATGGTTCGACGTAGTGCATGTGCGATGTATGGGCGGTTGTTCCCAGTGGATGTTTCGCAGACGATTTCGAGGCCAGGTAGTTTAAAAAGCTCTAGTTTCATTGATGAACTAGAGTGACGTTCGGAACCAGAAAGTAAATTCTGAAGTTCTAAGTCAGCTTTTTGCGTGTTTGCGATTTGATTTAAGTCGATTTTTGTCTCGACTGCGGCTGTTTCATTGTCGGCTGTGTGTGATAGTGTATCAGCGACAACGTTGTCATGTCCGTGAACATGCTGAATGTCCGTTGTTAATTGACTGATAAAATCCAAGTGGCGTGCCTGCCTTGGATTGCGTTCAGTTTTTGACTGAATTGCTCTGGTCAGGGGCTTGTGATCGGTGTAAATTGTGAAATCCCGACCCTCGACAAAATATCTGAAGTGTTTGACTGCTAGATATATTGCGAGTAATTCCCGATCGAATGCGGAATATTTCTTTTCAGCATCCGAAAGTTTCTTGGAAAAGAATCTTAGTGGTTCCCAACACTCGTTATTGTACTGTTGTAGTACAGCACCGACAGCAGTGTTACATGCGTCAGTGGTTAGGCTGAGTTTTGAGTCACTCAGTGGGTGCGCCAGAAGTGTTATCTGGGCCAATTCACCTTTTAGCGACCTGAATGCGTGTTGACATTCGTCGGGCCAAGAGAATTTCTTGGCTGTCTTGGGCTTTTTGAGGAAAGTTGCCAAGTGAGTATGAATTGGTGCGAGTGTTTCAGCGAGCTTTGGTATAAATCGGTGGTAGTAATTTACCATACCGACGAATCGCTGTATGCTTTTTATTGAAGTAGGGGCTGGGAATTCCCTAATGGCGTTAATTCGTTCTTCAGACGGAGGCTTTGACTTTCGAGTCAGTCGGTTGTATATTTTTGTTATTTTTATAATTTTTCTGAATTTTTTTTAATTTTTTTTCTTTTTAACTAAAATGGCGAAATGCTACAACCAATCCAATGATCAGAGCTGCTCAACCAAATAAAATGAAAAATAGAAACAACCTTTGGAAAAAATGTAAAAGGCATGCAGCTTTTCTGGAAGAGGGCTGATTGTTACCAAGATTATTATTTGATAATCAAAAGTCGACGATGTAGTTCAATATTTTTACATTTATGAGCTAATTGTGCAGTCGATTAAGAAAATCAGCCGATTAGGAAAATCTTCTCCGTGTGAATGATATTTTCTGGTGATTTTGGGCTTCTGAAGGAGATTCAGGTGAATGGTGATGTTTCGGAATTGGTGTTAACCAACATTTCTAAACCAACAAGCCAATTTTTTTAATTATTTCAAATATCACCACTTTTGGTACACTTTATTGTGGATGAGCTCATATGCTCAAAATAGGGTGTACCAAAATATATGTAAATTAATAAGTCAATATAAATAAATAAATAAATAAATAAAGAATACCATTAGGGGTGATCTTGTGACTGAGGAAATCAAGAGTGGATGCGCCAAAGACGCATTTTGAACTCTTGATGTGAACATCAAACTGCATTAACCTGTGGAAGAGTTGTTCCAGGTGAAGTTTGTGTTGCTCCTCAGAATTCGAGGCCACAAGAATGTCGTCAATGTAGACGAAGACGAAGTCTAAATCGCGTACGACTTCGTTCATGAAAAGCTGAAACGTTTGCGCGGCATTGCGTAGTCCAAATGGCATTCGGGTGAATTCGAAGAGGCCAAATGGAGTAGTGATCGCCGTTTTGTGAACGTCTTCAGGTGCAATGGGAATAGATGGTAAGCTCTGACAAGATCGATTTTTGAAAAAAGTTTGCATCCATGCAAGTGCATGGAGAAATTTTTAATGTGGGGTATCGGATAACGATCAGGTGTTGTGACCGTGTTTAATCGACGATAACCGTGTCTAATCGATTCGGTCGCCAATCGTGATCTTTCTTTTTTACCATATGGAGCGGACAAGAGACAGGAGATGCGGATGGTCGGCAAATCCCTAATTCCACCATGTGCTGGAATTCTGTGTGTGCGGCTTTGTGCCAAACTGGATCTAGTCTTCGTGGTCTTGACACAGGCAGATGGCCTGCTGTGACAATGTGGTGGACCACGTTGTGTTGCACTGGCAAATTGTAGTTAGGCTCTGCAGTTAGTGAAGGAAATTGTTTGAGCAGTGCGCCGTAACTGTTGTTGACTGCGAAATGGATCGGTGTCGGTGTGTCGATGCGAACCATTGTGGCATTGATTGACAGCTTAGTCGCTGAATCAACCAGCCGTTTATTTTTGAGGTCAACAAGTAAGCCAAATTTGCACAAGAAATCGGCGCCAATGATCGGACGATTCACAGCAGCTAAGATGAAAGCATGCGTGAATGTTCTTTTTAGTCCGAGATCCACCTGAAGCAATTTTGTGCCGTAGGTGTGGATGGTTGTGCCATTGGCGGCCGAAAGAACTAGATTATTATTTCTGTTCATAAAAGTATATGATTGCTTGAAATAATTCGATGGAATAACCGAAAGGTCAGCGCCAGTGTCGATGAGAAATATATATTTATTGGTTTTGTCTAACACGAATAGACGGGTTGTGTTTTTAAAGGTGTCTGACGTTGTCGTCATTACCCGCTGGGGTTCATGTTTTTTTGGTTTGTGTCAACATCCATCTTGTTGATGTTGTGCGGTGCGACATGAAAAATGCATGGAGGTGTGCATTTGCGCGCCGATGCGCCGTGTTTGGTACGATACCAACATTTACCCATTCTGTTATTTATGCTTTGGTTACCATTGTTGTTGCGTGATTGAGAGCGTGATGCAGATCCTCGTCCCCTTGATCTACTGCGGCCGCTTCGAAATAAGCCTGCTAGCCGCGCCTCGATGCGCGCCAGGCGATCTTCGATCGAGTTTGTATTACGCGGGGGACGACGACTCTGTCTACTCGTGTGTGACTGATTATTATTTGGGTTAATTTGAATTGATTGGTTAGGTTGGTGTCGTTGAAGTGTTTGTGTTGTTTGAATTGCTTGAACCGATTGTACCGTGATAGCTTCGTACATCCTGTCCGCAACTTGGCCAGTTTTTCACTTGTCGTGGTGTCTGGTTGAGCGACGATCGCTATTCGTATGATTTCAGGCAGTTTTTTAATCCAGATTGCTCGGATCATTGTTTCGTTAACAGTGTTTGAGCCTGCGAGACATTTTAAATGTCGAAGTGCTTCAGACGGACGTCGATCGCCGAGCTGTTGGCCGGACAAAAGAGCTTCCAGTCGCCGTTCCTCCGACGGCGCTAATCGTTCAAGCAATGTACGTTTGAGTAGCGTGTAGTGGTTATCTTTTGGTGGAGTCTGAAGAAAATCAGATAAGACTTCACAGATGTCTGGGAAGAGCGTTGCCAACACGTGCGCGTATTTTGATTTCTCGGGCGTAATACTCCGAAGCTCAAACTGTATTTCAGCGAGCCTAAACCAATTGTCCGGTTGCTGTGGCCAGAATTGTTGTAGCTGTATTTTGGCATGGCCTGCGACTTCTTGGGTTGATGGACCCGGCTGGTGACGTTGGTCGCCCTTCATAGGATTGTCCTCGCTGTCTGACATAGGAATTGACTCTATTGAGTTGCGTTACTATAAGGGCGTTTTTTTATTCGCTCCGGATAGCTGCTATCGAGAGCCGTCATTTTTCTACGCCTAAATTTAAATTTGACGCGCATTTATTGGTAAACTAAACTTATTTAACATCAAACTATCATTTTTAATTCAATTGTTTAGCGAAAACTTGATATAAAAAATATTTGGCTCTACCTATTTATACGGAGCGCTATCCGAAGCCACTTTTCATATGACGGCTCTCGATAGCAGCTATCCGGAGCGAATAAAAAAACACTACATATATGTTTGTTATTCACTTCACAAAACCGAAACCGAATAATAATGTTCGAAATTCGATATTAAAAAAATGAATGGGTTTTTATAAAAAAAAAAAGATAAATAAAGTAAACAAGAATTGGTAAAAGTGAATCTAAATTTTTAGTGGAATGGTTACCATGTGAAAAAGCTAATGTGATAAGGGGCACCTGTTGCCGTCGAGATATCCTCCGATTAAGGGACGAGCGTGTCACTCGTATCAGAGGGGCTCGCTGAAGTTGTCAGTGAAAAAAATAAAAATAAAATGTGGAAAATAAGCACCCAAGAAGTGTACAATTGCTAATAAAAATGTATAAATATCAAAATATTCGATAAATAAATGATTGAAATATGACCAGATTTGATCACATGCGTCAGAAAAAGCAACCAATAACAAAACAATTCTATATTGTTTTGTTTTTTTTTACCGAAAAACAACAACAAAGCAAGAAAAAAAATGATATACCCGACCGATGTGGTGGAAAAAATTTTACATTAGAAAAATTGAACAATAATTTTGATATATGTATATGTATAAGTGTGAAATTTTGTTTATATAATATATTGATAATAAAAAAATAATAATTCGCAGAACGTGTAAAAAAAAATTTTCGTTTTTAGAAAACTATTCGAAATCAAAAAAAAACACAGCTGTTCACACAGCTGTTGTCCTTGTTGTCGCCGCTGCTGTTGATGATCCCTGTGTATACGTCGAAATTCTTCTATTTTGTTGTTGTTTATTTGTTAAATGTCGTTCGTGCTGATACCGCTACTGTTGATAATTATGTTGTTTGATATTCTAACTTTTGTCTAAATCCCCGTTGTTTATTGGTTTGATGTACGAGTATAGTCGGCACTGTATGTGTACGTGCGCTCTATTTGTGTTGCACCTGGGTGTGTTTGCTTCCAATATTTTGTATATTTTTATTTTTTTGTTGGTTGTATGTTGCACCATATGCGTAGGCACGCTGTATTTTGTTTATATACGCACTAATTTGTTTTTATACACCGATTTTGTTATTGCTCCGCAACGATGTACGTAAGAAAACGGAAATAGTTATTTGTGAATCAAGAGCGCAAAGTGCCAGTTTGTCACGCGAGAAAGGAAATTGCTGGCCGACGGGACGAAGGCCAGCAACCTTTCGAGCGTGACAAACAACTTTGCGGACGTGTTTCACACTTTATTTTTCCTACAATCATTTTAAAAAATATAATAAAAAGATAATTTTTTAGTAAAATTTACTATACTGACAATACGATTTTATTTTAGGACCGACATTTTGTTCAATCGAGTAGTCAAAGATTTTTTTTATTTTTCATAAAGAAAAACAAAAATTTGGTTTGATGTTTTATACAAACATTAGTCTTTCTTAAAAATTGACAATTTATTTTTTGCAACAAAAAACTAAAAAAAAATAATTACATCATAATTATGTGAAATTTCGCTTTTCAATACTCTTCTTTTACTCTTACTCTTCTTTTCATATGTTCAAATTTAGCGTGCGGTTTCAAGTTTTGTCACACGTTTCTAAGAGAAACGTGTGACAAAGTAATTTGTTTATTAACTGTCAAAAAAACAGACACTTTGGGCTTTGAAAACAGAGAAAAAAGCCTGCTTTTCACGGCGATTGTAGGAAATAGTTATTTGTGTATCAAGAGCGCAAAGTGCCAGTTTGTCACGCGAGAAAGGAAATTGCTGGCCGACGGGACGGAGGCCAGCAACCTTTCGAGCGTGACAAACAACTTTGCGGACGTGTTTCACACTTTATTTTTCCTACAATCATTTTAAAAAATATAATAAAAAGATAATTTTGTAGTAAAATTTACTATACTGACAATACGATTTTATTTTAGGACCGACATTTTGTTCAATCGAGTAGTCAAAGATTTTTTTTATTTTTCATAAAGAAAAACAAAAATTTGGTTTGATGTTTTATACAAACATTAGTCTTTCTTAAAAATTGACAATTTATTTTTTGCAACAAAAAACTAAAAAAAAATAATTACATCATAATTATGTGAAATTTCGCTTTTCAATACTCTTCTTTTACTCTTACTCTTCTTTTCATATGTTCAAATTTAGCGTGCGGTTTCAAGTTTTGTCACACGTTTCTAAGAGAAACGTGTGACAAAGTAATTTGTTTATTAACTGTCAAAAAAACAGACACTTTGGGCTTTGAAAACAGAGAAAAAAAGCCTGCTTTTCACGGCGATTGTAGGAAAAATATGTTTGTATCAAAATTTTGTGTGTTGTTTGTTTATGTGGTTATTTTACATACCATGTACCTGGATGCGAATTTCAGTCCAAAAATGTGCGACGCGCGAGTGCGAACCGGAAAGTAATAGTATTCGTAAAATATATGTGTATGCGAGCAAAAACATTTATCATATATGGAAAGAAAAGCAATACGAAATAGATGTAGTCTTATGCCGTGTACAGACACAAACATAATCGTGATTATCCATAATCGCGATTGGAAATGAAACGATTATAATCGCGATCTAAAAATTATTGAAACAGACACACAAGCTGGATTTTGGAATTCAGGCAAACTTCATTTGGTTTTTTGAAATGACATTTGCATTGGGTTAAACTTCTATCTATAATAAGCTGTCACAGTGTCAAACTCTATTGTTAAAAAAATTATAACAAAATATAAAATGAATACGGATGAAATTAATCGAATTGTTTTCATTATAAAACAAAACGAAGCGGTAATACGACAGTTAAATACCAGAAGAATTTTGTACGAAAACAGTGCCAGAAAAAGTTTAAATTTCTCACTGCTTTACATGGAGAAATACAGAAGGTTAAGAAAAAATAAAAATCGTTTAATCATCAAACAATTATGTGTATCTGCAACATCATTCATACCACGAAACAGAAATGTTTGGTGTTTTGTAAGTTTATATAATACAATAAAGTTGTTCTACCTTTAGACAAATTCTTTCTCATGTGATGTTTTATTTTATTTAAAGGAAACTTTTGGAGTTTTTTGGGAAAATGAGGTACCAAACTTTTCTAACAAAAAATTTAAAGATCGGTGTCGGATGGATAGGGAAACGTTTAATTTTATTTGTGATAAAGTGGGAGGTTTAATAAAGAAGGAAGACACAAATTGGAGAAAAGCTATCGTTGTACCAAAAAGAGTCGCTATTGCGTTATATTCATTAGCGTCATCGGCAGAATATGCTACTATTGCTCACCTCTTTGGAGTTGGCAAAAGTACTGTGGGGGAAATTACGTTAGAAGTTTGTGAGGCAATCAATACCTTACAGAACGAAGTTATAAATGGGTATCCCCCAACAGAGGAAAAAATTAGACAAAATATTAAAGGTTTTCATGACACTTGGGGATTTCCCCAGTGTTATTCAGCTATAGGTACTTGTATACATATTTTGTTAGTTTCGATACAGTAGTAACCTATTTTTTATTCAAAATTATAGATGGATGTCACATAGAGGTGAGCCCATGTGCCGAGGATGCTACGGATTACCATAATTATAAGGGGTGGTACTCCACTGTTTTGTTTGCGGCTGTAGATTATAGGTAATATTTTTAAAATAATGCTTAAATAATTATTCATATTAATCATTTAAATGCATTGTAGGTATCGGTTTACATATATAAATGTAGGCTCACCCGGCCGAAATAATGACGCATTTATCTTTGCAAATTCGCAATTAAAATTAATTCACACAACCGACCCTACGTTAAAAAAATTCACAAAAATGATTAATAATATAGAAGTACCAGTATTATTAATTGGCGACTCTGCTTTCCCTCTTTCAAATCACGTTATGAAACCTTTCCCATATAAAAATATTCGGGATGAAATAGAATTCAATTTTAATAAAGTATTGAGCCGATCAAGACGAGTGGTCGAAAATGCCTTTGGGCATTTAAAAGCCAGATTTAGGAGAATTGGAAAAGGATTGGAAGTGGATATTGGCAATACCAACACTATTATTAGAGCGTGTTGCGTTCTACATAATATATGTAATTGCAGAAATGATGCATTTAACGAGTGTTGGCTAATTGATGATGATGAAAAAACTCAACCAAATTTCGTAAGTACTGTAGGGGAACGGGTAACTAATGCTACCAATTTAAGGCGGACTTTAGCAGAGTACATTTTTACTAACGAAAGAGTTGAACAAAATTAAAATTTTTAATTCAAGTTTTATTATATCAAAAAAACTAATCAATAAAAACAATTAAATCAAAATTATAGTATTGCGTTTTATTAACTAACTAATCATAATCAGTCATTTATTTCATTATCACTTTATACGTAAAAATTCAATTTAATATAAATGTAAATAAATATAAAAAATAGCTTTAAAGAATTCATTCAAATGTTTGTAAAATTCATTCGCACACGATGCTGCAGTAATTTTAATTAAATTTATTTATTTCTGAGGGAATTAACTAGAATCTTCTGAAGTTTTAAATTATCTTCAGCCAGTAATAATGCTCTCTCTGAAATGTTATTCGCCATTTCTTGTTTATCTATACTATCTTTCATGAATTGTGAGCTTAATTCCAAATAACGTTCTTCCCGTTTGTTCCTATCTTCTTCAATTTTATTAGATTTTTTCATTTCCTCGAGCATTTCTTGGTGAATAAACACCATTTTTGCTTTACGATGCTTTGCCGGGTTTGATTTCTCAGCTCGTTCTGACGAAGACGTTGACGAAGTTGACGGAATATTCACCGTTTCGGAATCGCCCATAAAAGACAGCTCTAAATATTCAGCTTCATAGACCTCTTCATCTATTAATATAAAAGGTGCATATAAGTTATTCTATATTATGCTTTATATATTCGAAAATGTACCTGTATTTGGAAGGTTCTCGATGCTCTCTTCAATTAAATTTGAATTATTTACAGGAAATTTACCCAACATTTCATTGATTTGTTCAAACCATTTCCATTCTGATGGTTTGCCACCTGAAGGCCCAACAATTTTTTTCTCAGTTCTATAAAAAAAATTAAAAATATACCTGCATAATATATGTTAAATATAAATAATATGTCAAATTTTACCTGTATCTTTGAGTTAAATTTTTAATTTTATTTGTAATTTCAGATGTATCGCAGTATACTCCATAATCCTCCATTTTTTCTTTAATATCACCATATATATGAGAGTTGCGCTTGGCACGTCTTAAATCAGGAATAAATTCCTGCCAAATTGTTAACAAAACTTCCACAGATGCGTCGGACCATGTAAATTTCTTTTTATTACTGAAAAACAGATTAGATTACAACAATATAGTTTGCTAACCAAAAATATATTCCGTTTAGGTAGTATATTGTCCAATTCATTCACATTAAATTCTTATAATATATTTATTACCGGTTTTCCATTTTTAAAATATGTAAAAACAATTATTTTTTATTTTATTTAGTTGACTGTGTATTTAAATGTATATAAATAAATAATAATATTACATATTTTATCACAGCTATTAATTCACGTGCGGTATTTGATATTTTGACTCGCTTTAGAAATGACATTTATAAAAATATAGTACTGTCTCACTACATTTTCACTGTCTCTTTCATATTTCTGTTTCGTTGCCGAATTTGAACAACGCGATTGTGATTATCTCGTTATGAAAACGCAATAATCCTGTTTTCACAAAATCTTGTAAAGACAGACAGGCAAAAATAACTAGATAATGTAGAATATACGATTATCTTGTTTGTGTCTGTACACCGTATTACTTTGGGAATTTTACAACAACAATGCCGCATATTTTCATTCCGAAATGAATAGTTTCAAAGCAAGTTTTTGTAGGTATAGAACTATTCTAGTAATAATTTTGAATATTTTTGTTGTTTTTTTATTTAATTTTTAATGTCAATTGGTAAAAGTAAAAAGAAAATTATTTTCGGTTTTTATTTTGAGCATATAGTAATTTGCATTTTTTGCTAAAAAACAGATATTTGCAAAAACCAGACTAAAAAAATGTGATTGCCGTGAGCCAATCTCTCAAGTCCCGAAGCAAGTATTATGTACAACTGACTATGTGCTTATACACAATTATCTCGTTACATAAACGCCAGCATGGTGGCTTTTGATGAATAAAAATTACTTTAACTAATATTGGATATCAAGCCACAGGTAATCTGTGCGATCAACACACAGGTAACCTGTGGATCAGCGTGATAATTTATTATTCTTAAATAGTTGCAAATACTCTTCCTTTCTTATTTCGAATAGAAGAGTACCGAATATTTATTTATCAATTTATATTATTTGTAGTTTAGACATTAGAGCTGATAACGCTACGTTAGAGTTCGGATTGCGTTAAGGTATATTTGGGTAACGCAAGTCTAGTTGCAGGTGTTACTTTTCTAAATTTAAAAAAATTTACAACAGTACGATTGGCTGAAACTCACAGAGGTCCCGCATTCAATGTCGCAATGGGCACATGGCGCAAGCCAGTGATTCAAATCTAATAGACATAAGTGTACTGCATCCTTAGCTAGCAAACTGAATGAATTTGGACTAAGGCATGGGTGATAGACTAACGACCCATCAAGTTTAGAAAGTCTGGCGAGAACCATCCCTCGAAGGATAAACTAACCATAGAGAAAGAAAATGTGAAGTCAAATACGGGGGTCGCTCTAGCAATAGCTATGTAGATTTCTGGTATAATCGAGCTGTAATAATTGCGAATTTGTCTGTGCCGCACAATTCATCATCCAACACGCCGCGACCAACCGCCGAGTCCACGCCACAACCTACCGCAAATGTAATGTGCTAGAACAAGCAGTATCCAGAAGTAAAAACTGCAATTGGGGCTGCAACAGAATAGTCCTACAACAAATAACCTGTAGAATATTACGTTAAGCTGTAATAAATAAAATAATTTAATTTAAAAATTTATATTAAATTCAATAAACACCAAACACTTACCATTGTGAAGGATCTTCGATAATTGACTAATAAAAAAACAAAAATCATAACGCACCATAAAAAAAGCATGTGTGACTTGTGAAATTTGGGAATGTAAGCAGCAAAAAATTTGAACCGATTTCGCCCGATTCAATTGTTTTTGATACTTGCGATGACAAAAATGCACTAACACAAGTAAAATATTTGACACAACACAATCGGAAAAAGTATATTGTACACCGTGTACGTATACGAAACGCACATCGCACATAGCACATTTTTTGGACTGAAATACATGCCCTGGTACGCTTTTGGTACCAAGTAATCCGTAAATTATATATAGCGTTACATAAAAAAAAATGTAATTGTTGTCCAGGAAATTTTCCATAAAAATGGATGTCGAAGGTCACCAATAAAACATTTATTACTTTTATTTTATTAAAATATATTTTTGTAATTTATGTTATTTATTTTGTATAATTATTTTGAACAAATTATTTATGGATAATACAATTTATTTTGATTCGGTAATAATTTCCACCACAGATTAATTCGTAAAAAAATGATGCGTATTGAATGCGCATTAAGAAACGACTGGTTTTTCTACTGTCACTGTCATCCGAAAATCGGAGACGACGAATAAACGAAATGAAAAATGTTTGTAAATTGGTTGCTTGGATGAATCGATTGCGCTACTGTTTGTTGGTGAAGTTTTGCTGGTGAAAATGCAATTAAACAGGCGAGTTATAAATTTGAATTAGAGCGCGTGCCAAATATCAAATTAACCCTTTGTAGTGTATTTTAATTTAAATAAATAAATGTTTATTTATTTAAATGAAAATGCGTGAGGCGCTACAAAATATAAATAAACAAATAATTAAGCTGGTGCTGTTGTTGTTGTCCCGTTGTACTTCTTCGATATTTTGTATAAATTATCGTTGTAGGTTGGAGTTTTTGATTTTTGTATCTATGTTGATTTATCTTTTACCATATTTTTGTTGTGCCCTGTATAATGGCTAGTTGTCTTTCATGGTAATACGCTTTGGTTACCGCTGATTATTTTTGTTTAATTTTTGTTTTACCAATGTTTCCGAATCAATATAAATCATTCCGCTGTATATTGTTTTAACTGTCCGTTAAAATTTCCACTGATTTTAATTCTGATTTTTTTGGTCTTAACAAAATATATGCGTTTGTGAAAAAGCAAAATTTTAGGATGCACAAAATTAATGAAGTATTTGTTTAAAAAAAATTGTTCTGTTCCTAAAAAGGGCGTCGTGTGGTCACCAATATAAAGTTTATCTTATATATAAAATAAAAAACTTTGTATGTATTTTGATTTTAGAACAATAATAAATTCAATTTTATTTAGCAATTTCTTTTATGAATTTATTCGATTACACCAAATATTACTATGTATTACAAAATTAATGTATATATGTACATAGATATTAAATATTTTTCACCACTTTGTCTGATGCGCACCGAAAAATTATATTTTTATCGAATTTATTTTGTTTTCACGAGAATTATGTTTTCATGTGTTTATTTACACGACCATGCACAATTCTTGACCCTTTTCTAAAAATTGTATTTCGAGCGAATTCTTTGAAGCGGATGAATAAAAATACCGGGGAAACCAAAAATGAATCATTTTCGAATTGCTATTTTGCAGGATATATAAGGCATCTTCCTCCCTCTAGCGCTTTGCTTAAGTTGAGATGCGTGGATGCAGGATAAGTTGCAATTGAGTACATAAGTATTAACTATTCAATTTTAAAAATATGTAGACCTCTGTATATGTGTATTCATATTTTAAACAAATTATCATAAAATTATAAATAATTTTTACAAATGGTTTTGTATATCATTAGGTACCTAAATACCATGAAATTTTATTCTTCAATCCGATTTTGACATTAGATTTACTGGAGAATTCGCACGGCCACAAAGATTAATTTGTACTAAAGGTATATTTTACTGATCTAAATTATTTACCCGAGGTTTCGCCCACAGCCTTAGTATAATATTGTAGCTTCAAATAAAAACGATAGAACAGATTAATATTTATTTAAAACAATTTTATTACAAAACATG
This sequence comes from Tipula vernalis, assembly GCA_958295665.1. Taxonomy (NCBI): domain Eukaryota; kingdom Metazoa; phylum Arthropoda; class Insecta; order Diptera; family Tipulidae; genus Tipula; species Tipula vernalis. The sequence goes on along the minus strand of OY282559.1, from coordinate 199,925,705 downwards.
TGTACACATCATTTTAAAATAATTAGTGCCATAACTCATAAACACTGACTGACCCACCCTAACGTTGTTTTATGTGCAGAAAAATTTCATCTACTGGTCTTAATATCAACTCTGCACACAACTCGGGGCGTTCCGTATGATTGAAAGGTAGATATAATTCAAAATTTCTAACCACTTTTGACAAAATTGATTTCATTTCATAAATAGCAAATTTTTGACCAATGCAGTTTCGTGGCCCAGCACTGAATGGAATATAAGCAAAAGGGTTTAATTTCTCAGCACTATATTCAAAATCGAAGCGTTCTGGATTGAATTCTTTTGGGTTTTCAAATATGTTGTTATCACGTCCCATAAAATACGCCCCAATCACAACTTCAGAACCAGCTGGAAGTATTTTTCCGGCTAAAATAAGTTACAAGCAGTGATTACAAATTATTATATGTACTATTATGTAATGTTAATTATTCATACCAGATAGTTTTATGTCGGTGGTGACTTTCCGAGAAAATAAAGGCACGGAGGGATATAATCGTAAGGTTTCTTTTATAACGAAATCCATATAATGTAAATTATTGAGGTCGTTCATTGTTACTGGTTTAGTTAGATCTTCGCCCAAAACCGTATTAATTTCTTCAAACAATTTTAGTTGAACATCTCTATTTCGTGCTATTTCATATAAAGCGAATGAAATTGCGGAAGTTGTTGTATCATGCCCCTCAAACATAAAAGTGTCTACTTCTTCGCGAATATCTAAATCATTTAACGGATTTCCATCAATACTGGCTTGCAGCAAAACATCTAAAAGGCACATTTTTTTCTTTTCGCCAAATTCATCAATTTCTGAGTCATTTATATTTGGTGTAAGTAATTCTTTGCGGCGATTAATTATTACGTTCTCCGTAAATTCATGAAGAATTTTTAATGCGTTTGCCTGTATTTTAGCGCTTTTAGACAAATTAAAAATAAAATCTAATCGTAGAAAAACATCAAAAATACGTTGGTTGATTACTCCAGAAATTCTGTAAATAGAATGAAAATATTTTTTGTTTATATGTTTTGTTTAACAATGTTTCGCAAATGGTGTAAATTTAAATATGATGTGATGAATTTAGATCTTAATTCTGGATGACCAAAGCTCATTGCGTTGCACTAAATCTTTGACTTTTTCGTTTGAAAATGGAATTAGCGAATCGTAGAGAGAAGTACAGGAGTATTCCAAAAAATAAACGGAGATTGGAGTCATGATATTTTGTACTATATTTCGTCCGAATATACAAATTATCTAAAAGAGAAAAATAATATAAAACAAGTTTAATAAAAATAAACGTTGACCAAAAAATCAGGCTTCAGAGCAAAATAAAAATCAAGGTAAAAATGCCTTACAAAAAATACGGTCTACCAATAATAATAAATTTCTTATGTGTATTAAGTTTATACCAAGGTTGAGAAGTCTATTAGTAATCTTCAATCGTGGTTTATATACTTTTTATTCTACTACTGTAGAAATGTATGATACCTTGGGTACATATCGTAGTTTCAAAAATATTGAAGAGAGTGAAAAAAGTGCAGTGCATGTGATTAACAATTAAATTAATATTTAATTAATAAAATTGTTTCTTCAGTGTTAAAAGTGAATATAGTGAAAAAATGATATGCAAATAAATTTTAAATAAAAAAAATAACAAAAAAGATGATGATCAAAAAGTGTGGTGTTGTTGATTGTGTGGTGCTATAGCATATAAAATAAAATTTAAATTTATGTAGTGTTTTATCCATTCTGCGACCATTAAACGAGTAAAGGAATAAGCATGATCAAAAAATAAATAACGGTACTGCTTAGATACCGTTAGACAGGTAATTTCACATGCATCACATGCATTGTTAAGAATTTAATTTGTCTGTCTGTAATAAGTTGATTTTTCGGCATTTTTTATAGAGAAATATATTAATTGTTCATGGCAATCCCAATATTTTCGATTTGGTAAATCAGAAAAATACAGAGGCCAATCGCTCATAATATATCTTCTGAAAAAAAGTAGAAATATCTTCCCCCCTTCCCGTAATTCTGGCTGAAGGCCCAAAGAGTTATACCAATGTACCACTCTGCAAAAATGAGAACCCTCCATGAGTTCTTTCTGTTGGTAGTTTGGTTTCGTACTGAAAAGTATGGTCTATGTGTTTGGACTATATTTTGGTTTGTACTAGACCATACTTTTCAGTACGAAACCAAACTACCAACAGAAAGAACTCATGGAGGGTTCTCATTTTTGCAGAGTGGTACATTGGTATAACTCTTTGGGCCTTCAGCCAAAATTATGTGGAGGGGGGAAGATATTTCTACTTTTTTTCACTTGGCCTATGTATTTTACTGATTTACCAAATCGAAAATAATGGGATTGCCATGAACAATTAATATATTTGTCTATATGCCGAAAAATCAACTTATCACATGCATTGTGTATATATGATTGTGAAATTAGTAAACCACAAATTGTTTCATTTTATTTTGTTTTAAAAGGCGCATTGATTGCTTTGGTTAAAGAATTTTGATTATTGTAGCTGTTTCAGGGATCTTCAGCAAAAATTGGTTGTTTCTGTGAAACATTCTTGTCTTGTATGATGAAATAATTGTTGTATGTTTATCAAAGCAAAAGAGCAATAATTTATTTATTTATTAAAATTATACAATTTCTAGTGGTGGTGGTTTTTTGTATTGACACCGTATTGTTTTTCCAATTTTTATGCTACCTAAATAGTCATAATACAAAACATGAAAAAAAATATTATTTTATTTATTTCGTTAATACAATATAAATTGAAGAACATAATAAAAATCAATTGTTGCCCCCCCCCCCCATGTGATATGCGAACAATTTAATAAAAAGCGTGTTTCATTGGCGTGAGCAAACTACTCACAAGTACTTGTATATACTCTCAACTACTCAAATGGTGTAGTTGTTAGAAGCAGTTACGCAGAAAATTAACGGCAGATGGATTTTAATTTAAAAATTTCCAAACATGGATCTATACCAATTTTGGTTATGTGAAATGTCATTTTTTAAAAGCAAATACAAAATTTTTAATTATCATTAGCGGTATTTTGTTGAGAAAAATTTTAATTTATTTTTTGTTATTTTTCCTAACTACTACTATGATTTTAATAAAGAAAAATTGTTTTGCATTATTTAAATTGTGCGGTGCTTTATATCCAATGGAATTGTCGTTGTAACTTTGTCAAGGAAATTCGCTTATTGTCAAAATGTTTTCCCAGAAGTGTTTTTTGCTTCTGGTCTTAAAATACTCCTATCTCCTAGTGGCTTACGCATTGATCAACGTTTTGCGCTCATCATACGTCCAATTTTTAGTCATTTAAAGAGTAATGATTTTATAAATTACAAAAATATTAAAAAAATTGTTTATTATATTATCTAAAAAATGAAATATACACTTGTTGGTTTACTATGTTGTATTTTTATTATTCATTGTTTTAATACTTAATAATAATTGCCCGTCAAAACTGACGGATGGTTCTGAAAACTCAATACACCCTGAAAAGTAAAATATTTGTTTCTAGAAGAAAAACGAAATAAGATAATTTATTATTAATTCAATAATTTTTTTATCACAACGTTTCTTGTAAATGTATAGTTAATATTGCGCCTTAGTATGAGGAATTTATGATCAGTACTCCTCATATTTTAGTATAATAATGACATTTCAAAAGATTAAATATTGCTTACATTTATTAAGGGCTATCTATAACAAATCTATTTACACAACGTCTGTGGAAATTCGTTAGAAATTGAGCGAAAGTTTCGCACTAATTGTTCACACTTTAGCGCAATAATAAAAAACCTATCTTTAAATATAATAAAATGACACAATTTTCACAATTTTTTCACACAAAAGTTTTGATATACAGTGCTGGTAAAAAAAATTGGGCAAACAAATTTATTGCAAATTGGAGTTTTTTTTTGCTAAAATTACAAAACTTTTGAAAGCAATTGGTTTATTATTTCATTTTAAATACATGTGTGTCGTAATTTTTTGAAAAAAAAAAAATTGACCTGCAATTTAGGGGCAAAACACCGAAAAATGCCAAAATATTCAAAATACGTTGATTGGTGTTAAAGTAATGTAATAAATTAAACACTTATTTTTTATTTTTTTGTTTATAGAAGTTCAATCTTTAATATTAATATTTTGTTGGACCGCCTTTTGCTTTTATTACACCGGTACAACCTTGCAACTGATGTGCAAAAAAATTGGGCAAGCAATTATTTTTTTTTACGCCTACCGTTCTTGGCCGTCATTAGGGTGCAGATGTTTTATTGCCTGTAATTTATTTTTTGAGTGTAAATAGTGCATATTTTGTAAAATTAAGTTATTCTGTAAGTGATCCTAGACAAATAAAGAATAAAGTGCAATTTTAGTTAAAAAAATGGGAAAAGTTAGTGAGCAGTGTAAAAGCAATATGTTGATTTTGGCGCGAGAAAATTTAACCACGCGTGAAATAGGTGAAAGATTAAACATTCCTAAAAGTACTGTCGCGTGGAATATTAAAAAAAATCGAGAGATGGGAAAGAAAGAAAGGCTCTGGAAGGCCCAGAAAGACAACGCCAGTGGAAGATCGTTTTATACAGGGTGGCTGAGACCAAGTGTTACCAAATGAAAACGCTGTAATTTTTTTAATTTTGATTATTTTTTATTGAAATTTCGTGGAATATGTTGAAAACATATTACATTTTATGAAAAACATGTTACTGCTCGATATGACCTCCTTTGGCTTTGATTATTTGATTCAGTCTTCCATAGAAAGCATTGCATGCTGACCGAACGTGGGCTTGCGGAATTTTATTCCATTCTCGAACAAGAGCTGACTTCAATGCATCAACACTTTCGTATTTTTTAGTGGACACCTTACTCTCCAAAATGGACCATATGGAGAAATCCATGGGATTCAAGTCTGGTGAATATGGTGGCCATTCTTTCGACGAAATCAGCCGCGGAACGCAATTTTGTAAAAATTGCTGTGTCGCTCGAGCTTTGTGTGACGGTGCCGAGTCCTGTTGGAATGTCCAACGGTTCGTACCAAAGTGTTTACGTGCCCAAGGTAGCAAAGCATCGTTTAGGATCTTTTGGCGGTACATCTCTTGGTTTACCTTGACTCCATGTTCGATGAAAACCAGAGGAGTGCGTCCATCTGCAGTAACTGCAGCCCAAACCATAACATAAGCTGGTGATTGCTTGCGCATGGCAACTCTTGTGTCCAAATTATCGTTGGACTTGTCCTCTAACCAAACACGATCATTTTGTTTATTCACATGCTGTTGAATGGTGAAAATTTTCTCATCAGAAAAGACAATTTTTGGAATCTCATCACGTTCGGCCAAGGCCTTCAATGCTCGTGTTCTTTCAAGCCTAACTTTTTTTTGTGCCTCCGTAAGATCTTGAACTTTTTGTATCTTGTAGGGCTTCAAGTGTAGTTCATTTTTCAATATGGTTTGAATGCTGTATCGTGAAACATGTAGACGTGCGGCTAATTGATTGGCACTTTGACGAGGATTTCGTTGGATTCGTTTCTTCACCTTTCGTATCATTTCTTTTGATGTTGCTGTCTTTTTAGTACCGCCTCTGTTGCGTTTAGCGATGCTACCAGTTTCGTTGTATCGAGTTATGGTTCGATACACAAACATTTTATTCACATTCAAATGCTGGAGCTGACGAACTATTGCTGTTTGTGAATTTCCACCCAAATACAGTGCAATTACACTATTACGTTTGAATTCCATTACGATTTTTTTATTAAGATATTAATTTAGAACAATTATTTATTGACCACATATAAACAACTAACCAAACTTCAATCTGTCAAAAAATTAATGCGCGAAAATGACAACTACACAAATGACAGCAGAGTGAAGTTAGTAACATTTGGTCTCAGCCACCCTGTAGTTATATATTACAAAGTCGTCGGAACCGTTCTAAAACTTCATCGGACATAAGACAGGATCTTGAGCGAGCAACGGGAAAACAAATTTCAGCCGGCTTAGTGAGAAAAAGACTTGTTAAAGCTGGTTTGAGAGCACTTAAACCAGTCCAGAAGCCTGAGTTCACATTACGAGTGAAAAAAAAAACGTTTGCTATGGGCCCAGGAGCATGTTAATTGGACTCCAGAGATGTGGAATGATGTGATTTTCTCCGATGAATCAAAATTCAAGCTGCATGTTGGAGATGGAAGAATTCTCGTAAGGAGAAAACCTGGCGAGAGACTTAGCAACGAATGTCTTTTAAGACTTCCACCGAAAAAAGAAGGAGTTATGGTCTGGGGATGCCTTTCTGGAAATGAAACCGGTCGATTGTGCTTCCTTAGTTCCAGCGTTACAGCAGCTGTTTATCTGCAGGTCCTTCAGAACGAATTTGAGCCTTCTGCGTTAAAGCTTTTTGGCGAGACTTGCAAATTTATTTTTCAACAGGACAACGCTCCGTGCCATACCGCCAAAATTGTGAGTTATTAATTTTGAATTGTAGATAGACAAATTGGCTTTCAGATAAACATAAATAATTTGTTAAAAACTTGTTTTTTTTTCTTATCTCTTCATTTAAAGGTAAAAAAGTACTTCGCTGAAAAAAGTATCGATGTGTTGAGCTGGCCCCCGTATAGTCCAGACTTAAAACCAATTGAAAATATTTGGTCTATAATGAAGCTAGAAGTAGCAAGGAAGCGCCCAGAATCGATTGAAGCTTTAAAAAGTTTGTTGATGATGATTTGGGAATCCATATCTCGCCAACTTTTTTTTCGACCTGTCGGTTCCCATACTCGTGAAAATTCCGATTCCCGTATTGCAGATGAGTTTCAATTATAGTAAAATATTATAGCATGCGTTATTTGGTAAAAACAAAATTTTCAAAACACGTTTATTTTTTAGATTGACATAGGTCAAGCACAGGTTGTGCTTTTTGTATAAATATACAGAAAATTATAAATGAATAGGAGAATTAAAAGAAAATTTGTGACCGAAAATTTATAAATTTGTGTTACGAATTTAAAATTTAGTTGTAACAGTTCAATGTATTATCAAAATTCGTGCCTTGACATAATTTTTAAGTATTTCCACAGATTTTTCTCTGAACCTCCATTATAATTTAGAATACTATTTCGAAAGCAAACGACTCGCGTTTTATAAAAGTGTGTTGTCTTTAGACAATCTCAACAGCTGAGAATTTATTGTAAAAGATACATTTTAAAATATGTATATTGTTGTGTTTTGGAAGAACTGTGGCGGTCACGCATTTATACATGCGTTCACCGCCACAAGTCGAAGACAACGCGCACTGTCTGTCATCTTCAGGCGCAGGCGTACAACTACACAAAACAAAACAAAATACAAAACAACGAAAACGAAATCACAAAAGTACATTTACACAACAAAACAGTCTGCTCTCGATCTTCAACACGGCGACATGCCGACCACCATCGCGAGGTATAAAATGGCGGTGGAAAATAATAAATTAAAATATGTGTGGCGATAGCCACATGGAATGATATTGCGCGCTCAATTGGTTTGCATAATGCTAACTTTGGTTTAGTAAAAATTACACAGCCACATAGTTAAGTTAATGCTCCCGTCAGCATTAGTTTACCTCTTTGTGTCGATAATTCTAACCATCCAAGGTGATAATGAAGAGTTTATTACTTTTGTTGGTAAAACCAAAAATTGTTATTTTTTTATTGTCGAGGATTTTTTTTTGGTTTTTTTTTGATAATCGACTTTCATACGGGGCAGAAGGCCAAAAATAGCATGGTTTAAAGTGGCGTGATAGACGCTTTGTTTTTTGGTTTTTTTTTCTTAAAAAATATTTTGATTGGTAGTTTGATTAATTTTTAGAAATATAAGTTATAGTGAATAATAATATGTGAATAAAAATATAATTAATAGTAACATAATTAAGAAAATTAAAATTGAGAATTCGTGATTCTAAGTCGAAAGTTTAGTTAATATTAATAATTATATTTTAGTGTTAAATACTGTTATCCTATGCAAAGATTTAGATACAATTAATGATTCCTAAAAAATTCATAAAGACTAAGTTAATTAATTATAAGAAATATGTAATTTATAATATAGTGTAAATCCTAATAATTAAAGTAGTGTATAGTGTAAATTAAATTTAAAATAAACTGCATTGAAAGTTAAACTTACGAAATTTAATTGTAAGTTTGTTTCTAAGTGGACAAAAAAAAAACTAAATTCTAAGTGTCTATAAAATACTGAACGTCAATACTATCTTTAACATAAAAACTATCATAATTTTAAGTGAGTGTAAGATCAATCGACCGTTGTCTCTTTAATTTATACGAAAAAATCTTATTAAAGAAATTACAGTCAAACGGTGTAATCCGTGTAAGTGGTACTGTTCATGGCAGTTGATAAATCTATTTTACATGGATATGGTTTCATACGTATAGAGCATAATTGCCGCAACATAATAAATAGTAAACTTTAAAATAATACAAATAAATAAATAACGGTTATCATCAATTATTAAATCTAAAACTAAAATATAATAGTATAAGCCTTAATAATATATAAGTGTTAATAATAATTATAAATAAACGTTTCATAATTGCGAATTGTTCTATTGGCGTGATCTTATTAGCAATGTCACCTATAATCTTACCAAATACTGTATTGTAAATCGTCATCATTCAACATACTACTGGAAGTAGTACGTCATCAGTCAACATTCAGCTAAGTGAAATATTCAAACTTTTTCTATATTTTTTTTTAAATTTTTATTTCTTAATTATTTTCATTATTAATCTTAGTAATAGTATAATAGTATTAGATTTTTCTCATTATATAAATTTAGAATAGATAATAAGGGTATTAGGTGTAGTCGTAGTAGGGTGTAGCTAATTTCAATATTTCAATTAGTATACGGAATTTGTTTAACTTTTCTTTCGAATTTTTGTTCATTTATTGCATAATAAAACTCGAAGTTTAAGTTTATGAATTAATTATTTATGTTTTTATTCACAATAAAATGAGAAGCTAAAACTTGGTTAGAATTGAGGATGGTCATGGATATAGGTAAAGGGTAGAGGTAGGTTTATTGTAAGTGTTTTGTGTTGGTTCCTTTAAATTATTTCAATGCGGTCTAAGACTGATGGTTACAACTTTTGAAAACCCCACCCCAGTTCCCTGAGTATTAGCTAGTGCAAAATTGACCGCTCGAAAGCTCTGTAATCATATTTCTGTAAACGATTACTAGCTAGTCTAGCAATCGTGACAGTGGCGCCCAAAGGTAGGGGGCAAAATAGTATAAACCAGAATACCACCTTAGTATCCATTGCTTGTCGTAGGAGGCGACTAAACGGTTGGAGGTCGGCCTAACAAACCGCCTCCGTAAAATTTGTCATGTTCCCCATAGTTTTCTTTCAGTTTTTAAATTTTTAAATTTACTATTCCTAATACATGGATGTTGTAGACCACCATCGGTTTCCACTTTTAGTGTTTGATTGCGAGGGGTCTGCAACTTCCTTGGTTTAGGTTTAGAATTAGAGTTCCCGTTTCTTATCTCATTTTTATTTCCAATTTTTTTTTCTGTTCTTGAGGGTGGTGATTCCGGGATCCGCTTCTACTTCCGCTTTTAGTGTTTGACTTTAGAGTGAGATTCCGGATCACCAGCCTTGATGATGGACGTAGAGCTCAATTGGTTTTTTCCTTCCGTTCAGTTGAGAATGTTATTTGTTTGCTTTCAACATTTTAACTTAATTTCATTCATTCATTTTTATGTTTTTGATTATTTACTTGGTAGTTTTTTTTTTTTTCAATAATCTTTATTAATTTATTTTAAGATTTACTTAGTTACTAATCGATTTATTTTCTTTGTTATCCTACTTTAATATTTAGTTAGCATTAAACAAATATACCCTATATGACCCAATAATCTCTATAAAAACAAATTCCCTATAAGACAACCTTCATTATAAAACAAAACATTCCTATAAGACAAAATACTTTTATTTATTTAATTAATTAATTTTCTTAGGTTTAGCTAGTTGTTTAATTTTTTTTATTTTAGTAGTTAGTTTGTGATTAACAAAATTTTTCCTATACGACCAAATATTCCTGATTAGACTTAATATTCCCTATACAACATAATATACCCTATACGACCAAAATATTCTCTATACATCAATAAAATGCAATATAAATTATTATAATTTTGCATTGTTTTTGTTTATCTTTATTATTAGTTAGTTTTTAAACTTATTTAATTTGGTCGCACTGCAACTTCGTTACAGTGGCGCCCAAACGGTTCTCTTCGAATTTTTTTTTAATTTTTATTTTTTTTAGATATGTTTATGGAAAAAAATCAGTCTATAGAATACTAAATCCCGTTAGGTTTTGACTTAGTAATTTATAAGTACTGATTGATCAAAAATTTAAAATTTGCTCATTAATATTTATATCTTAGGTTTTTTTTTATATATTGGTTATGATGACAAGCTTGAATTAAGATTTACCTAATTCTAGGATAACCCTATTTTGTCGATTTTAACGTTCAACTTACTTTTTGCTGCCATCATTGCCTACTGTACTATTTCTATCCACGCGTGTTATTTCCCTAATTTTAGGTTTTGAGTGCATGTCGAATAAGGATATGTTTAGTATGTAATGAACTGAAATAATGACTATCCTATTGTTTAAGAATAGTTTTGAATTTCATTGGATTTCAGATTCATTATTTAATTTAATTTTTTTTTCATTTCCCGAATTAATTTCTTTTCACCCTTCCACCAACGAACACTGGCAATAAATTTTCCATAAATAAATTGGCAATTTAGCTTAATATAAAATTAGTTTTCTTTTACCGCGTTCATGATCATCCTCATTATTTTGTGAATTTTACAATTAATACAAATTTCATAGCGTTTAGTATAATACATTAATTAGATAATAGTTTTGAATGTCGATTATCAATTGCTGTTACGTAATTAATCATAAGCAAACTAGATTTTTCAGTCAGAAGTAATTGGTTCTTGAATAATTTTTTTTTACGGTCTATTTCTTACTTCATTTTATTTTAATAATTGAGAGTGAAAGCATTATGAATCCAGAACATTTAGCCCACGATGAGTTTGAGTTAGAATGTGCCGTTCGGCATATTAAGGATGATGATCCTCTGACTAAATTGGAGGAATTAACAAAACGATTGGAGAATGAAAAATCTCATCCCGTATTAACTCCCAACAGACCTCCGTTCGTTATTCGGAAAAACACACGACGGGAAGTTCATAAAATTTCTCTAAAATTTCGTGAGATCCATTCAGAAATACAAAGTGCTTTGGAAAATAAGAAAAATTCTCTGAGTGAAGATTTGCATGTATTTCATTCGCGACTTCTTCATATACAAGGACGACTGCATAGGGTTGAATATTCTAAAGTTGTAACTTCCGCTGTCACAGAGCTCAATGGAAAATGTGATCAGTTGATTAACTTTATTCTTAAGTGTATCGAGGAAGAGGGTGACTTGGATGATTCCATCACGCAATTAGAAGCCATGAATTTAGGAAATGATGATGAACCGCACATTAGTGACACTAGGCGACAGTCGGAAGTAGATTCTTCTGAAGAATCTCAAATGTCGCAAACGTCGGAAAAACGACCTAAGGGAAAATCAGATGTACCGGAAACGGGTAACCGAGCTGAAACACCTTATCCACTAAAGTCAAAACGTCAAATCCCTAACGACCCAAATCTTCAAATGCCTAATTCACAATCGCAGAATCAACCTGGTTTTTTCAATCAAATCCCAAATTTTCCACCTTTGAATAAGCCTATATTAAACCAAACACAAGGTTATTCACCTATTAATTATTTTGTACCCAACCGAAATGTTTCATTGCAACCCCAACAGTTTCATCCCATTCAGCGAGATCCCGCAAAATGGCCCATTTCTTTTGATGGCTCACCAACTGGTGTTCCCGTAAAAAAATTTATCCGCATGTTAGAACATCAATCCATGACCAATTGCATTCATCCACAGCAACTCGCGAATGACATGAGTTATTTTCTGAAAGGTATCGCTGCAGATTGGTACTGGAACTTTATTCAAAGATATGGTAACGTAGAATGGCATATGCTTAAAAATGAGCTAATCAAAAGGTTTGCTGACCGACGGACGGATCTAGAAATAAGGCGAGTTCTCGAATCGAAGAAACAACGACCGAATGAGAAATTCTTAGATTTTTATAATGCTGTTTTATCCATTTCATTGCAAATGGAAAATCCTATGCCAGACGCCGAATTAGTTTTTGTAATAACACAAAATATGCGCCCTGGGTTGCAAGATCGATTAGCAGTCACACAATTTACAACACTAGATGAATTGGTAAGACAGTGTGTTGCGTATGAGGACGCATGGGCACGGAATAGGATAGTTCCAGAAATATTTTGTGAAGCACGTAAACATGTCCATGAGCTACAAGTTGTAGAAGATCCCAATAGTTCGGTAAACTTGCATAATAATCAAACAATGTCATTTGGTTACAGCCCAAATTTAGCCACTTCTCAAAATATGCTACATTACCATAACCAGGCGTCAAATTTAACTTATCCCGCATTACAATATAACTATCCAGCTCAATCCTTTTCACAAACTTATCAACCCATAGATTATTCTGAACAACCTGTTGCCATGCATAACCCAACACCATTTCAACCAATGGTCAACGCAATTGCTCCAAATCGGGAAGTTCGATCTATTAAAACAGCCTCCACGAGTGGAACTCCCATAAAGCATTGTTGGAACTGTCGACAAACAGGACACTACTTTAAAAATTGCAATCATAGGATATTACACACTTTTTGTTTCGGATGTGGTACTCCAGAAGTTATTAAGAAACTCTGTCCTCATTGTTGTTCGATTTGGGGAAACTCGAAGGAGGGAGTGAACGTTCCAAGGACGCTTACTCCCATTACACAGACACCTCAAACAACTCAGAACAGGAACAGCGGGTATCATTCGATCCTAAAATAAAATCCAATGAAAAGTATAGTCTTTCAAAATTTTCTCAAATAAAAACCAACTATCCAATATTTCGTCGTAACAAAACTTCTCGAGCCATTCGCTACTTTCGACTAAGAAAATCATTTAAGTCACAAATTATTGAGTCCCTTATTACTGATGCCACGGATGGAAGACCTTATGCTGAGATCGAAGTCCTGGGTAAAAGAATTAAAGGGCTATTGGATAGCGGAGCCAATGTATCCATTCTTGGGAAAAATTGCGAGGAAATTTTGAAGGATCCTACAGTTAATTTTCGCCACCTTCCTTCCACCATTAAGACCGCAAACGGACACACGGAGCAAATAATTGGTCATATCAAGATTCCATTAACTTTTGCTGGTCAAACAAATTTTATCACATTACATCTGGCTCCAAATTTAAAACAAGAATTGTATCTGGGCATCGATTTCTGGCGAACATTTAACTTAAAAATATCTTATAACTCAGCACTTGATGATTTTTCTGCTCTATCCACAAATTACTTTTCTTCATGTGAGTTGTCAAAATCAGCTAGTTGTGATAGTAAATCTTCTCTCCATCAGTTAACCCTTTCTCAGCAACAGCAGTTGGAGACAGTTAAGCTAAAGTTTCCATCTTCCGCTAAGCTTGGTTTGGGTCGAACACAGTTAGTAAAACACGTCATTGACGTTGGCGATGCGAAACCCATCAAGCAGCGGTACTATGCTGTGTCTCCCGCTGTTGAAGCTGAGATAGGCAAGGAGCTTGATCGAATGCTCTCCTTAGGCGTCTTGAAAGAAAGCTGTAGCTCGTGGAGCTCGCCGATTGCTGTGGTACGTAAGGCTGATGGCAGAGTCCGGCTGTGTTTAGATGCGAGAAAATTAAACTCGGTGACGGTGAAGGATGCTTATCCTTTACCTCTCATAGAAGGCTTGCTGGGACGTCTAAATAATACCAAATTTATTTCTAGCCTTGATCTTAAAGACGCTTTCTGGCAAATACCGCTAGATGAGAGGTCAAGGGATAAGACAGCCTTCACCGTTCCAGGAAGACCATTGTACGAGTTTACCGTCATGCCTTTCGGACTCTGCAACGCGCCACAGACGATGTGTCGGTTGATGCATCGCGTTATACCCCATGAGTTGCACACACAAGTGTTCGTATACCTCGATGACCTCCTGATAGCCGCTGAGACATTCGACGAACATATTTTGCTCTTGGATCGAGTTGCTGAATTGTTAAGCAGAGCCGGTTTGACTATAAACTTAGAGAAGAGTAAGTTCCTGCTCAAAGAAATTCGCTATCTTGGTTACATAGTCGGGGACGGGGTACTTAAAGTAGACTCATCCAAAGTTTCTGCTATTACTTCTTATCCAACCCCTAAAACTGTGCGACAATTAAGAAGATTCCTGGGCATGTCAGGTTGGTATCGCAGGTTCATTCACCGATTTGCAGAACTGGCAACACCACTTACAAATCTTCTAAAGAAAAACCGCAAATTTGAATGGAATGATCTCGCACAGGAATCCTTTGAGAAGTTGAAACAAGCTCTTTCCTCCTCGCCTGTTCTTTGTAATCCTGATTGGAGTCAACCTTTTTTCATTCAGTGTGATGCCTCTATGACTGGCGTGGGAGCGGTCCTATTCCAAAGGTCACCCAGCGGCGAAGAACGTCCTATTGCTTTTATTTCTCAAAAACTTAATCCAGCGCAGCGTAACTACAGCATCACCGAGCTGGAATGTTACGCCGCTGTGTTAAGTGTTGAGAAGTTTAGACAATACGTAGAGGGCTACCCTTTTACCATTATCACCGATCACGCAAGTTTGAAGTGGTTAATGGGACAAAGGGATCTCTCTGGACGTCTCGCTCGCTGGAGCCTTAAATTGCAAGGGTTCAATTTTACAATTGAATATAGGAAAGGCAAGGATAACATCGTGCCGGATGCTCTCTCACGTCAGGCTGAGGCATTGACTCTGAGTGAATTTACTGATGATAATCATCTTGTATTTTTAGATCGTGATTCCTTTCATTTTCAAGATCCCGAATACCTTAACCGGATTATACTTCTCCAAAGTAGCCCTCTCATAAAATCTAATCTTCGCATTGATAATGGGAAAATTTTTATACGTCCTAATCCTGAGTCAAACTTATCTTCTGATATTCCGTCTTGGAAGATTTTTGTCCCGAATTCACTAATTCCTGTTCTATTAGAAAGAGCACACTCACCACCTAGTGCGGCTCATTTAGGAATACGCAAAACGTTGGAAATTTTGCGCCGATATTATCATTGGCCAAAAATGGCTATTGATGTTCATGATTTCGTATCCAATTGCCAGATATGTAAAGCTAACAAGGCATCGAACACTGTAACTCGTCCACCAATGGGTCAGTTTACGGAAATTTCAAGAATTTTTCAGCGCCTATATATTGACTTTATGGGACCATACCCACGCTCCAAGCTGGGAAATACTTATCTTTTCGTCGTATTGGACCACCTTAGTCGATTCGTTCTGCTTGAACCTATGAGGGATGCTACTAGTAAAAATGTCGTGAGGTTCCTAGAAAATCGAGTCCTTAATGTTTTTTCCGTACCAGAGCAAATTGTAAGCGATAATGGGAAACAATTTACCTCGAAAATATTCAACGAGTTCTTACGAAAATTTAACATTAGACAAATACTCACTCCAAAGTACTCTCCTCAAGCGAATGCATCAGAGCGAGTCAATCGAAGCATACTTTCAGCCATTCGTTCTTATATTCAAGAAGATCATACGACATGGGATGTTCATATCCATACTATAGCATCTGCGTTACGAAATGTCACTCATGAAAGCACTGATCGATCCCCTTATTTTACGGTCTTTGGACAACATTTTATTCCTGATGGATCTCATTATGATATGCTTCGTCAAATTAATAGTCTGGAAGATATTGAAACTCAGCTATTGAATACGGATAAATTAACCATAGCACAGAAAACTGTGTTGGAAAATTTACGTAAAGCTCATGCAAGAAACACAACCACTTATAATTTGAGAAGTCGGAATCGAAAGTTTTTTTCTGGTCAACAGGTATTTGTTCGCAATTTTTGCCAAAGTGAGGCAGCTCAGAAGTTTTCGGCAAAACTCGCTCCAAAATTCAAGTTGGCATTCATAAAGGAACCTGTTGGTAATGTTGCTTTCAAGCTAGTAGATAAAAATGGTAATCCTTTGGGAACCTATCATATTAAGGATATAAAAACTTAAAACTTAGATTCACCTATGGCGTGCTATTAATACTAATTATCAAATTAATTAGTTACAGTCCAATTATGTTTTTTTTTGTAACGGCACAGATACTACAACATGCCCGGCTTAGAGACATCTCTCATGGGGGTGTGGGACGTCCCCACGATTTGTGGCGATAGCCACATGGAATGATATTGCGCGCTCAATTGGTTTGCATAATGCTAACTTTGGTTTAGTAAAAATTACACAGCCACATAGTTAAGTTAATGCTCCCGTCAGCATTAGTTTACCTCTTTGTGTCGATAATTCTAACCATCCAAGGTGATAATGAAGAGTTTATTACTTTTGTTGGTAAAACCAAAAATTGTTATTTTTTTATTGTCGAGGATTTTTTTTTGGTTTTTTTTTGATAATCGACTTTCATACGGGGCAGAAGGCCAAAAATAGCATGGTTTAAAGTGGCGTGATAGACGCTTTGTTTTTTGGTTTTTTTTTCTTAAAAAATATTTTGATTGGTAGTTTGATTAATTTTTAGAAATATAAGTTATAGTGAATAATAATATGTGAATAAAAATATAATTAATAGTAACATAATTAAGAAAATTAAAATTGAGAATTCGTGATTCTAAGTCGAAAGTTTAGTTAATATTAATAATTATATTTTAGTGTTAAATACTGTTATCCTATGCAAAGATTTAGATACAATTAATGATTCCTAAAAAATTCATAAAGACTAAGTTAATTAATTATAAGAAATATGTAATTTATAATATAGTGTAAATCCTAATAATTAAAGTAGTGTATAGTGTAAATTAAATTTAAAATAAACTGCATTGAAAGTTAAACTTACGAAATTTAATTGTAAGTTTGTTTCTAAGTGGACAAAAAAAAAACTAAATTCTAAGTGTCTATAAAATACTGAACGTCAATACTATCTTTAACATAAAAACTATCATAATTTTAAGTGAGTGTAAGATCAATCGACCGTTGTCTCTTTAATTTATACGAAAAAATCTTATTAAAGAAATTACAGTCAAACGGTGTAATCCGTGTAAGTGGTACTGTTCATGGCAGTTGATAAATCTATTTTACATGGATATGGTTTCATACGTATAGAGCATAATTGCCGCAACATAATAAATAGTAAACTTTAAAATAATACAAATAAATAAATAACGGTTATCATCAATTATTAAATCTAAAACTAAAATATAATAGTATAAGCCTTAATAATATATAAGTGTTAATAATAATTATAAATAAACGTTTCATAATTGCGAATTGTTATATTGGCGTGATCTTATTAGCAATGTCACCTATAATCGTACCAAATACTGTATTGTAAATCGTCATCATTCAACATACTACTGGAAGTAGTACGTCATCAGTCAACATTCAGCTAAGTGAAATATTCAAACTTTTTCTATATTTTTTTTTAAATTTTTATTTCTTAATTATTTTCATTATTAATCTTAGTAATAGTATAATAGTATTAGATTTTTCTCATTATATAAATTTAGAATAGATAATAAGGGTATTAGGTGTAGTCGTAGTAGGGTGTAGCTAATTTCAATATTTCAATTAGTATACGGAATTTGTTTAACTTTTCTTTCGAATTTTTGTTCATTTATTGCATAATAAAACTCGAAGTTTAAGTTTATGAATTAATTATTTATGTTTTTATTCACAATAAAATGAGAAGCTAAAACTTGGTTAGAATTGAGGATGGTCATGGATATAGGTAAAGGGTAGAGGTAGGTTTATTGTAAGTGTTTTGTGTTGGTTCCTTTAAATTATTTCAATGCGGTCTAAGACTGATGGTTACAACTTTTGAAAACCCCACCCCAGTTCCCTGAGTATTAGCTAGTGCAAAATTGACCGCTCGAAAGCTCTGTAATCATATTTCTGTAAACGATTACTAGCTAGTCTAGCAATCGTGACATATGTTAATTAAAAATAAATTAAATGTGTTATTTTTTATTTGTGAACACGTTAGAACAAACATCTGTCTTATATAAACGTGAATCTCATTCGGGTCAATTTATTCCTTTTTGGTTTAGTTTGAGACAACACAATAAATTTAGGCCTCAACATTTTCATTGTGAGTTCTAAAAATTAAAAAAAAATTAAAAAAATTAAAACAATTTTTTATGCAATGTGCATAAAATTTATCTTACGATCTAAATAAGACATTTCTCACAGAAAAATATTTCATGGGCTTTTTTGACATTCTTTATGAGTTTTAATTTCTCAGTTATCAAACCGGAATCGCGTTTCCTGAGTTTTTATACCTTTAGGATTTTTTATACGAATAAAACCAATATGAGAAATTTGTCATCGAACCGGAATTCGGGTGCAGAACGGTATGTTTATACATTGCCCCGTCGTTATCACAACAACTATATTTAGGAACCGATTTCTGGCAGGTATTCAATCTTCAAATATCTGTATCACAGATAAGTGCGAAGAGCTTACCTCAAAATCCACTTGACCCCACATCAACTTGTAAAAACCTGACTAGCAGCCATCACATCTTATCTGAGGAACAACAGGGCATCCTAGACAAGGCTAAGGTCAAATTCCCTTCGTCGGAACAGCTTGGTTTAGGGCATACCCATTTGCTGGAGCATGATATTGATACGGGTGATGCCAAGCCCATAAAACAACGGTATTATACGATATCACCAGCAGTACAGAAAGATTTAGATTCAGAGATAGAGCGGATGCTAAAGCTAGGAGTAATAGAAGAATCTTGCAGCCCTTGGAGCTCGCCAATGGCAATAGTGCGTAAAAGTAATGGGAAGACAAGGCTATGCCTAGATGCTAGGAAGTTAAATGCGGTAACAGTGAAGGATGCATATCCATTACCAATAATCGATGGGCTCCTCAGTCGTTTAGATAATACCAAGTACATTTCGAGTATTGATCTTAAAGATGCTTTTTGGCAAATCCCACTAAATCCATCGGCTAGGGCAAAAACTGCATTTACTGTTCCCAAAAGACCACTATACCAATTCACGGTAATGCCTTTCGGTCTATGCAATGCAGCCCAAACAATGTGTAGGCTCATGCACAAGGTAATTCCGCATGAATTACACGACCGCGTATTTGTTTACCTGGATGATTTACTAGTCACTTCTCCAACATTCGAAGAACATATTAGCCTATTAGAACTAGTAGCGAGGCAGTTGAGTGAAGCTGGTCTCACCGTCAATGTGGAGAAATCCAAATTTCTTTTAAAACGACTTAAATATCTGGGACATGTTATCGAGGATGGAAGCATTAAGGTGGATCCAGAAAAAGTCGAGGCTATTCAAAACTTCCCGATCCCGAAGACAGTCAAACACATCAGACAGTTTCTCGGAATGAGTGGTTGGTATCGGAAGTTCATTCCGAATTATTCGTCAATCGCTTCACCGATCACTGATCTTTTAAAATCTAAAGGAAGTATCAAGTGGAATGAGCAAGCCCAACAATCGTTTGAACAATTAAAATCATGTTTATCCGAGGCGCCGGTATTAGTGCACCCGGATTATACGAGTACCTTCTATATCCAGGTAGACGCATCAAAAACAGGTGTGGGCGGTGTTATTTTTCAGAAGGATGAGGAAGGTAGAGAGCATCCAGTCTCTTTCATTTCACACAAACTGAATGGTGCGCAGAAAAACTATAGTGTCACCGAGCTTGAATGCTTAGCTGCAGTTCTCAGTATCAAAAAATTTAGAGCTTATGTGGAAGGATATGAGTTTGTATTAATAACAGACCATGCCAGCCTTCAGTGGCTAATGAACCAAGCTGATCTCTCAGGTCGTTTAGCACGTTGGAGTTTGAAACTCCAAGGTTACAAGTTCCGCATAGAGTATCGCAAGGGGGCACGAAATGTGGTTCCTGACGCGCTATCTCGAATACATACCGATGAGGTAGCAACTTTAAACCTAGTGGGGAATCATATTCACTTAGACCTACAAGCTCCTGACTTTGCCAGTCCAGACTATCAAGATCTGGCGAAAATCCTGATCAACACGAAGCCCATATCAGACAACATCAAGATTGTGGATGGGAAAATACTTATTCATAAGCCACCAAAAGATCCAGATACCGAGACCGATATTCCCAGTTGGAAACTTTGGGTTCCTAGTAGTCTAACCAGTAGCATTTTAATCCAAGCCCACGAACCACCAATTGCAGCACACATGGGCACAGGAAAAATGATTGAATTCATTCGACGTTATTATTTTTGACCATCACTGGTAAAAGATACAAGGAATTACGTGCGCCAGTGCCAGATGTGTTGTAACGGAATTAATTTACAATTCCGTTACCAATCCAAACCATAATTCTCAAAACGACAAATCGGCATACACTTCGAGGTAAAACCTCAAAACGATATCACAAATAATATCGGTTATTATCTCATTGAACGACCATGCCGAGATTCCACATTCTTTCTGTGTTTACGTCACTCCAATTACTGTATATGCTCATACGGTAGTTGAATAAACGTAAATACAAAAATAATGTAACACGATCCTTGTTTTTATGTAGATAAGAACAAATAATTTTCAAGGCAAAAGTGTAGCACGAGTAATGAACTTGGTTACTCGAAGCTACCGCTTAGTTTTGATGAATTTCATTTTTTTTTGTATTTTTTTTTGTTGTTTTTGTACTTTGGTTTTTAACAAAAAAAAGGTACAACAACAAAAACCTATGAAAATTGCCACTATCGTCTTACCAATATATTTTGTTGTCATCGAAGTGCATAAATTTTGATGATGGCGATGTCACGTTGTCCATGTCACGTTGTTGGACATTTTTTATGCACTTTTATGACGAATCGACAAGAAAAATTGGTATAAATAATGTACATTTTTTTTTGAAGAGGTCAGTCTTTTTGTGGAACCAAAAGGGGTGTTGGGAAAGTAAAAGCAAAAAAGAAAATTTTTCAGTTGGAATAAAGTAGAATTTCAAAGTAATTTTGTGTTTTTTTGTATTTTTTTTTTTTTTGGCTGCTTTGTGGAGAACAACACTGGGTAAGTATTGGGTTCTTAAGAACCCGTTTAGACTGAAAGGAGCTTGGTTGGTTTGCCTCTATTGAGGCGGGAGCATCGTGTGCTTCGACGCCATAGGCGTTGCACTCCCTTTCCAAACCAGCCACCTCCGAACGGTCGCAATAAACTAATTAACCAAAACTAGTCTCATACTAACCCGTGGGCTTGCTGCCCGAAATATCGCTGTTCCATTTATGTGTAGTTTAAGGTAGTCATGTTACCTTAAACAACACGATAAACAACCACGGGCGCGGACCTTATTCAGGGCATATGAACCACTAATTTGGGTCCTTTTACATTATTATATGTCCTAACCCCAATTCCCTTCCTTGATGGCATGATGTCATCACTGTCCCTTTTCAAACAAATGATGCGGTAATCAAGATTACCACTGGTACACCTCAACCACCCACGACCAAGCTACCCCTACCAGACTGAGCTGCAGGTAGCTAAGGCGCAGGGGATGTAGCCACCAGTGATAATAAATTCGAGAAGCGGGTTGCCTCAGCTAAGCTGAGGGAATTCGTTTCAAGTGGCGCCCAAAAGGAGCCAAAATTGGCCCAACAAAGCTGGTAAAATTTACCAAGAAGTCTATTTGTTTGAAGTGGTGTTCTGCGACTGAATTTGTACAATTGGACGGTGCTTGGGTAAGCACTGCATTGGTTCCTAGAATGTGCATATCTCTTTCCTGCCGACGAGTTGAGCGGATGGTAAAAGAGATGCACATGTTCAGGCAACCTAATGCAGGAGCCCATATCCGGCCAAGTATGGTTAAGTTGCACATCACTAAAAACATAGTTTATATCAAGTTGTACGGTTTTCGATACCATGTATAACTAATTCTATGGCATGAACTTAACCGTGAAGAATGGTATTGTCCCCCGAATTAATGCGCATCATCTCTTTCCGTACCGGCGTATACCGGAGAGGTATTAAGAGCTGCACATTTTCGGGTTAACTGACATGCCATTTGACATTGGGTGTTAGGGTGAAAGATGCGATCCCTGGCGTAATGTGCATCATCTCTTTCTGTACCGGCGTAGACCGGAGAGGTATTAAGAGCTGCACATTCCCAGTAAATTTGGAACATCTTTCCGCACCCGAGTTCATGCTGTGGAACTAACCTAACATCTAACCCACAGTTTAATTTGCACCGTTTATTACAGGCGGATGTAAAATCAATAATTTTAAAAATAAGGATTTCAAAGTCGCAGTGTATAGTTAGTTCTTGCGTAAATTCACTTCGTATTCTTTTAAAATTAATTTTCATCCTTCGGGATGGGGTTCGCAAGTCCTCCCATTGTTAGTTTTAGTCGCGTTCAGAGTATAATATGTTTAGCTGTTCAATCCGGTTTTCTATCAGTGAACGGATATTGATGAGGTCTTGGACATAAGCTAAACATCATTATACTACACACTGTGGAAATCCTTGGTGGTAACCGGCGAGTTATCATCCCTAATAGACAGCCATAGCAGCTGATGTTAGAGTGTCTGTAAAGGCCTCATAAATATCAGTTGACTTACATGGTAATGTTTCGGTCACCCTCGCAGGTGAGCTCCTCTGAAGTCAGAGTAAGACTGCTAACTGCGGCTAAGGGGGCAAGAATTTTGCCATGGTCTATTGGGTGCCATTTATGTTACCTGGTTTCAAGTTCACCATAGTAGCGAGGATCACCTTCATAGGTTAAGACGACCGCTGCGAGATTGGGAACAAGGAAACAGGTTCATCAAAATTTTTTTTTTAGTATTCAATTCCCTTTCCTTTCCTTGTCTGACCCAAATTAGGTGGATTTATGTCTCGGGATAAGGGTAATGTTCCCGTGGTTGTTTTAACTCATTTTAGTACATACAAAACAAACCAGTAGTTAGTTATTATTTTAATTCATCCATAGATAGTATATCAAGAAAATGGATCACAAATACAATTAAAAAGTTAGGGTAGGTTAATCAGAATTTTTAGTTTAGGTTAATTTTTAGTGCAACATAGCACCCAGGGGTAAACTGAAAAGAGGCAAGATGAAGCTAGTTGAGGCTCTGGTAGTGGATACAGTAAGCTCAAACGAGAGTACGGAACATGAGATTGCAACCTGTCAAAAGGAGTTATGGCTGGTGCAGCAGTTCTGGTTAAAACAGATCAGGACAGGTGCTTCAGTGGATGATGTATATTCTGATATTAGAGCCAGGTTAATGCACATCCATGGGACGTGGTACCGCTATAGCAATGTAACATGCCCAATATTACGAACACGGTTACAGCGCGTATATATAACGGTGCGCATGCTGCGTCAGATGAATATTGATTTATATAAAGACGTGAGTTCACCGAGCGATGTAGCTGCCAAACTATCCAGGCTGGTAATAATATGTGAAAAGCCAGCAGAACAGAAAGAAGATCAGGGAGATGGAGAGATAGAATCAAATGTAGCGAAAATTGGTGAAGTTGAACTTTTGAAAGAAATAGAGTTCAAGAAGGCAGAAGAAGTGCAAGAGGAAGATCATGCACAAGCGGAGCTAGTGGTCAATCCCATTGAGACAAGTAAATCACAGAGTGCCAACACAAATAATGTGTTGCAAGTGGATCATTCGGAACCCGAGCTATCAGGTGGCGCATGCTTCGCTGTAAACCAGAAACACTTTGCGTTGTGTAAGGTGGCTACTAAGACCATTGGTAAGAACAGAGGCCAAATTAGGACCGTTTCCGATAAGCGCGTGTACAAATCTCGGCTGCGGCGCAGAGCAAGGGCGTGGGGCTGTTTGAAGAGGTTCCGCGGCGCCCGCATAGTTGAGCAATCTCAAATAAAGATTAAAAGGCAGAGGGATGACAGAGCGTGGGGCTGGTTAAGGAGACTAAGCTGCGCTCGCACGAAGGCTGAGACCCACGCGTTGATTGAATGGCTAGTGATGCCATTACAAATACCAGTAAATCATCTATTAGGTGCTCTGGATTTGCGATTAGAGGATGAGGTGCTGGCCAGGTTGAATCGGCGACTGGTTTCAGCAAAAATATAAATTTTTCGTGGTTACCATTTTACTTTTACAATACCTACCCACTAGTACTTAGGTGATGTAAAGGTAAAATGAAGGCTGGTATGTTTCTGGTTTATCGCCATACACCAAGAAACACCAGTACTTAGTATTAAGAGTTTATTAGTATTAGGAATTAGTTAAGTTTAGAGAGGGAGTCGAAGAAATAATAACATAACATAGGAAATAGAGTAGGGATACTAATGTAAATAATAAGTTAGGCAATAATGAATTAGGTTTTATTAACTAGGATTGGTTCACCATTGTTTTGTTTTGAAAATCAAGTAGGGATAATATCTGTGTGGTGCTATTTGGTAGATGGGTATCCGCAGATTGAAGAAATACAAACCAAATCACTTCATGTGTACCTGCTAAGATGACAACCAACGTGGCCTGGAAGTAACAAGAGCAGAGACAACAGTATTACTTCCGGTTCCAAACAATGATAAGATCACGAACTAATCACGCCGAATTAGCTGTCATCGAACTCTAACCAACCTCTAACCATGATGTCCGAAGAAATACGACAGGCGAACATCGATGTAAAGGTGAACACACAAGAACAATACGAGAACTGTTAATTCCAATCCAGCTGAAGCAAACGCATTTTGAGCACAATTAATGGGTACTTCGAATAAGGTTATAAGTAGTTGACATCCTGCGGGCGAGACACACCTAGTAAATAAATACTTAAGTTTCGAATCAAAGATTCCATTGATGACAACAATACTCCAAGATGAAATGCTACAACCTACTTCAGATATAACACGAGTATATCTCAAAGAAAGATGGTATTATCAGATGAGGATAACCGAGGAGGTGCTAAACCGTTGTGGGGCAAATTTTACGACCAGCTGAGCAGTGGCGGATACACTTCATAATAACGCAAAAGGATCTAGTTGAACACATAAGTAATATCTTTCAGCCAAACAAAAACTAGAGATCCGGAGCATCATTGGCAACAATATGTTACAACACCTCACTTTACCGGGAAGTGTGTGGTTGAACTTTGGACCACAGTAGTTTTTTTGGAAATAAAGAATAAATACACCGGGGTATTAACCCCAGCACGTCACAGCAGCCTGGGTGATCATGTTGTTTTTCCGTTTTATCAATTTAATCTGAGAAATATGCCACACTGTCAATGAAACTAGAAGCCAACAACCTAGAGGTAGGAGTGCACAATATGGTCGAGACGGTCTGAAAACTACAGTCAACTGGTTGAATATTCACCACATCCATGCAGTATGATTGATTCAGCGGTGTCATCATCTCAGTCGTGATCTTATTCGTTGCTTGGCGGAGGGGGTAAACAGCCGGTACAGTTGCTCTACAATCTATCATCCAGAACCGACCAGCCAATTTCGTCATGATTCAGCGACCACAAAGATCTTGCCGTTTTTCTTAGAAAAGAAAGGACACAGTAAATGTAAAGTTGAATTTTACAAGACAAATATTTTTTTCATAATGAGTTGGTAGGGAATGAGGTTGACTCAATCCTCACACTTGTAAAACAGGTTTGACTCAACGCCACCCGTAAAATAAAAATTAGAAGGCATTAAGGTATAAGGGAAAGGTAATAAGAAAAAAAAAATAAATAAAAATAAAAAAAAAATATATAAAAAAAAAAAAAAGGAAAACCTTCCCCTATTAGGATAGGCCCATAGTGTAAGACCGTAATAGTTTAGGTTGAAAATTGGAAGAAAAAAAAAAAAGGGTAAAAAAATAAAAATAATAAAACAAGTCCCAATTTTCAACATTAGTCATGTAGGTTTAGTAATTAAAGATATTCTTGTATAAAATACAGTTGCCCGGCTCTGAGACTAGTTCAGGGTGTGGGGCGTCCGCCACGTTGGACTACTTAAAGGCTGATCAACTCCACCCGTCCTTCCCATCAATAAGGCATGAGATCCTTTTTATCTCAGGGTTTGGGTTTTCCCCACGCTGTAACGGAATTAATTTACAATTCCGTTACCAATTCAAACCATAATTCTCAAAACGACAAATCGGCATACACTTCGAGGTAAAACCTCAAAACGATATCACAAATAATATCGGTTATTATCTCATTGAACGACCATGCCGAGATCCCACATTCTTTCTGTGTTTACGTCACTCCAATTACTGTATATGCTCATACGGTAGTTGAATAAACGTAAATACAAAAATAATGTAACACGATCCTTGTTTTTATGTAGATAAGAACAAATAATTTTCAAGGCAAAAGTGTAGCACGAGTAATGAACTTGGTTACTCGAAGCTACCGCTTAGTTTTGATGAATTTCATTTTTTTTTGTATTTTTTTTTGTTGTTTTTGTACTTTGGTTTTTAACAAAAAAAAGGTACAACAACAAACACCTATGAAAATTGCCACTATCGTCTTACCAATATATTTTGTTGTCATCGAAGTGCATAAATTTTGATGATGGCGATGTCACGTTGTCCATGTCACGTTGTTGGACATTTTTTATGCACTTTTATGACGAATCGACAAGAAAAATTGGTATAAATAATGTACATTTTTTTTTGAAGAGGTCAGTCTTTTTGTGGAACCAAAAGGGGTGTTGGGAAAGTAAAAGCAAAAAAGAAAATTTTTCAGTTGGAATAAAGTAGAATTTCAAAGTAATTTTGTGTTTTTTTGTATTTTTTTTTTTTTTGGCTGCTTTGTGGAGAACAACACTGGGTAAGTATTGGGTTCTTAAGAACCCGTTTAGACTGAAAGGAGCTTGGTTGGTTTGCCTCTATTGAGGCGGGAGCATCGTGTGCTTCGACGCCATAGGCGTTGCACTCCCTTTCCAAACCAGCCACCTCCGAACGGTCGCAATAAACTAATTAACCAAAACTAGTCTCATACTAACCCGTGGGCTTGCTGCCCGAAATATCGCTGTTCCATTTATGTGTAGTTTAAGGTAGTCATGTTACCTTAAACAACACGATAAACAACCACGGGCGCGGACCTTATTCAGGGCATATGAACCACTAATTTGGGTCCTTTTACATTATTATATGTCCTAACCCCAATTCCCTTCCTTGATGGCATGATGTCATCACTGTCCCTTTTCAAACAAATGATGCGGTAATCAAGATTACAACTGGTACACCCCAACCACCCACGACCAAGCTACCCCTACCAGACTGAGCTGCAGGTAGCTAAGCCGCAGGGGATGTAGCCACCAGTGATAATAAATTCGAGAAGCGGGTTGCCTCAGCTAAGCTGAGGGAATTCGTTTCAGTGTAAGCTGACCAAAGCCACAAATACCCTTCTGAGACCAAAAATGGGGGAGTATGTGGAATACGTTAGGCCTTTCCAGAAGTTGTATTTGGATTTCCTAGGACCATACCCCAGGTCCAAGAGGGGCAACACTTACATCCTCATCATACTGGACCAATATTCTAAATTCGTTCTACTATAGCCACTACGGGAAGTAACGGCCAGCAAGATCGTGGAGTACTTGGAAAAGGAGGTGTTCCCAGTGTTTTCAGTGCCTGAAGTGATTCACACAGACAATGGCAAACAGTTCAAGTCGAATTTGTTCGAGAACTGTTTAGCCAACTTGGGAGTTAAACACGTTTTCACCCCAGTGTACTCCCCACAAGCCAATGCATCGGAACGTGTAAATAGGTCGGTGCTAGCGGCAATCCGGGCCTAGATAAAGCGAGACCAGCGTACGTAGGATGAGCATCTGAGTGCGATTGCGAGTGCTCTGAGAAATACAGCACATTCCTCCATGGATTACGTACCATCCTACTTAGTATTCGGTCAACATACGGTTAACCACGGTTCACAGTATGAATTACTGCGTCTGTTAGGCGATCAAAGTTTAGATACCTTCACGGTAAATGCTAAAAACAATCGACTGGAATTGGCTAGGGAGTTAGTTCTAACACACCTCCGGCAGGCTCACGAGAAAATCACACATCAGTACAACCTGCGATCGGCGGATCGTGTATTGGGTGTGGGTCAGGAGGTGTATGTGCGAAATTTCTCACAGAGCAAGGCAGCACAGAACTACTCCGTGAAGTTGGACAAGAAGTTCGTACCTGTAAGAGTACACCGGCGTGTTGGCCAAGTTGCATATGAATTAGTGGATAATGATGGTAAAATCTTGGGCGTGTACCATGCAAAAGATATTAGAAGTAAACCAACTAGTCTTGCAAACCAATAAAGAGGATGAGGCGCTTGCCAGGTCGAACCGGCGACTGGTCTTGGCGAAAATATAGTTTTCCCGCGTTTACCATTTTCCCTTTACAATACCTACATATTTGTAAATGGGTAATGTAAAGGTAAGATGAAGACTGATAGATTTTTGGTTTATCGAAGTAAGCCAATAAACATCAGTAACTAGTTTAGATGATTAGTTAAGTTAGATAGGAGATAGAATAAAGTTTTGTATTTTGATAATTATAAAAAAAAATTTAGAAATAACCAATAACTTGTAGAAATTGATAAAATTTGTAACTCATATCTACTTTACCCCTGAAAAAAAAAGTAAGCAAAAACAGCAAACAAGAACGTGATAAGCCTTCTGTTTGGGTGATCTACGGGTTGGAAATTTATGCCGCATCAACCGAGAGAAAGGTAACATATGAAGGATTCGTCAGTCTCAGTCAACCAAGAACCTATCTAAAGAAAGTAGGGCGAGCATACCTGACACACGATGACGCAAGCTAATGTTATGTTACGGCCTCAACAATACTGATATGAGTGAGAGGGCTGACCTGCATTATGAACTGAATGGTCACTGCGTGTCACTTCCGAAGAACCTGCAGGGACGTTAATCAAAATAACACTCAACCGGAAGAACAACAGTCAGACTGCGGCCCACTGCTAAAGTACATTCAATTTAGAATTATACAGATGGCGGGGATAAAGTACCGTATTTAATATTTAATCCGGTTGCAAGGGCGCGACTGGCACCATCAGGGTTCGTGTGAGCTTTCCTGAATGAAGCTTTTGCAGTACAAGACTAAAGAGGACAATTCAGTACGAGAATTAAATCGAAGAACTCCAAGTGGGTCGTGCTACTTGGGTAAAAGACACTACAAATACAACAATAAACTAACGTTTTGGAGGTTACTGCAAATCTGTTTCGAAAACAATAAGACCAGATTCTGATACTGTGCCATCAAAATCAGATTGAAATATGATTACTATCCAATCATGCTGAATTCATGGGTGGTACTCCAGTTAAACACGCTCCTTCCATTATTCAAATAGACGTTAGATGCGATACAAATTTACCACCAGGAGGAGACATGGTACCATCTGAACATCCATGAATATATACCAGTATATTCACCTGTCAGGTATTTTCATCTTTTTTTTTGGTAATGCAGTTGTTTACGACTTGGTGGAAACGACCCAGCAGGGACAATTGATACATCATCCGTCCAAAACAGAACGGCTAACGCCATCACTGCGCAGTGACACGCAACGTCACATCGCCAAACTTGTTGGAAATACTAACCAGTAGTAAAGTAGATTGCAGGTTGAAGCTTCAGTTATAGGTAGTTAATAATAAAATATAATAAGTTTTGAGTTTTTTGTTATAAAGGTAATAAGGGGAGAAATATTAATTAAGTTAAAATTAAGTGAGAAACAAAAAAAAAAAAAAAAAAACAAATTGCACGAAAAAAGAAAAAAAAAATAATAATAATAAAGAAAAATATGTATCTAGTAATAAGGGTATAGTAGCTAGATAGTAATATAAGTAGATAGTTAAGAGATATTTTTAGCTTTAGTTAACTATAGAAACCGCCTGGCTGGCTCAGTGAAGAGTGAATAGAGCTTTGAAGTTGTCAGGGTGTGGGGCGTCCTCACGTTGGGCGCTTAAGAGACAAACTTACCAAACCATGTCCCTTTCTAATAGAGCATGAGATCTCTTTTCATCTCAGGGATTAGGTTTTCCCCACGCTGTAACGAAATTTTTATCTAAAGAGAAATTCCATTACTAACCTAGCCCAGCAAAAATGTAATTTAGTGATCAGCATGACATTGAAGATTACATCTTCACCTAAATCTCATTAATATATAGGTCATGCTGAATTTTCTCTTTACATTTTTTTTTCTTATACACTTATTTAATTGAAGGTCATCATATTAATTCATAATAAATTCATATGAGCCTCAGTTGAATAAATGTAAATATGTTTTGTAATATGATTACACCTTTTTTTTTTTCATTTTCAATGGCATATATGCACATGTTGAATGCAGGTGTTGTTGTTTTATATAGTATAAGTAAATGACCGATACTATATAGAATTGTGAACTCTGTATTTGAGGTATATGTACGAAGAATGGAAATGTTTAACACGCGCGGTAATTGATGCCGATTTTTGGTTTATCAGCAGAAAAAGCAAATTTTTAATAATTGATTGAAAGTTCATTTTCAATTTTGCTGAGAAAAAAAAAATAAAAATTCCCCTGACTTTCGATCAAATATTTTTTCTGTTTTTTTTTTTTGAAAAAAGAGGTTATCGCGTGGAGTTTGGTTTTGGCGGTTGGTTTTGGAGTTTAGCCAAGTGTGGTTAAAGTTAGTAAAGTTTTAAGAGTTGTTTTTTGGAGTTGATGAGGGTTAAACGTGCCGCGTCGTACTTTCGTCTAAAGTTTTTGTTTATAAGATATTCGATCGGTTTTTTTATGTTGTAATTAAATAGTTTTATATTTTTGGGGATTTTTGATGTTGAAAATCATAGTGTTTTGATGAATTAATTATACAATATTTTTGTGATGACCATTATAAAAATTTGTGCAAATTATAAAGTGAATTGAGGAAATTTTTATTTTGATTTTATCGGGAAACAGTTGGCCGATTTTCTTTGAATTTTTTTTCATTTCAGTTTTTTTTTTGTTTTGTTTCTAATTAAAAATTCATAATAAACTATTTTCGTTGTGTTTTGTTTTTATATTATGTGAAAATCGTTTGTTTTTCAATAAATTGTAGTGCAAATAATTTGCCTCCCGACTTTTCAATAATATTTTATATTGTGTGTCAATTAGAAGTTTTTTTTTAATTTTAGTAAAATAAATAATAGTTTTAATTTATTTTGGGTGATTTACATAAGTGTTGATTTATTTTATAAGTAGTAAGTAATTTTTATATGGAAAATATATTCCAATTTAACCAAAAACAATTTATTTAATTTTTTGTGTGAAGGGATAGACGAGAGATACTGGTAAGTAGAAGAGTTGAGGCGTTAACATAACACACTAAATAAAGGCCATTTTACCCTACTAACAAACGATAGGGCCTTTAGACTTTTTAATTTAGTTAGGTAGGGCATGAATACAAAAATAAAAAAAATGTTCGGCTAGAGAGCCAAAACATACAACCATGGTCAGCGTTTGACCAATCTTCCGCGATGGGCTGGTTGCCCAACTCACTATTGAAGGGTCCGATGCCCTCACTTTATCCCCAAAGTAGTTTTTTTTTACCTTAGGCGGTAATCTAGGCCACTATCCTTACGTCCCCATCCCCACTACCAATTTAACCTCACCGCTAGAGCTAGCTGGTTAATGCCGCCTGTGGGATGTGCAAAAGGATAGAGGCAACAAAATAAGTGTAACTGGGTTTGCCCTATAAACTATAGAGGCTTACCTAGCATTACAACTTATAACATGTTATTTATAATTTATGACAGATTGATTGAAAAACATATGTAAATTGATTGAAATGTAGCTAGATGAATAACGAAAACAGATTTGTATATTGTTTTCAGATATAAATTTTGATTTTTATTTTGAGTTGTATTTTATTATTTTCGAGCTGAAATTCTTTTATTTGTCGTCATATTTTAAAATATGAACGTCTGAAAAAATAATGACCAAAAATCTTGTTCCGGGAATTGTTTCGTCTCTCAGTTGGCCAATAAGCTGGGTGGCCAGTAGATATGGGTACTATTTTTTCATTTTGCATACATTCGCACAGTTGTTTTCTTTTCGAAAATATTAGTCTGCAGCCCACTGGATGTGTTTGGCGTTATAGTCACCTACCGCAAGGAACTTATCTCCTAGAGCTTTGAAGTAATTTGCAAACTGATATATTTTCAGTAAATGTCTCGGTGAACAATAAACTACAGATATGGTACATTTTCCTATCCATTCCTCCAGACATCTGTCTGGACCTTTAATAATCGCTCAACCAAAGCTATAGACCTTTAATAATCGCCAAACTAGCAGATGCTAGTTGCTTGTAAATGCTCCTCACTATATTTTTGGAGATCATAATGTCTTATTCTGTTCTTGATAAGGATATTAGTTCCCTAAGTGATTTTCCGCTACGATGCGTAGTACCATAAACGGATCCTTTGATTTTGATTAAATGTGTTTCAGAAATCAGCATCCCTTGCATGAGAAGTTGCATGAGGGTATTCATGTTTTGCAGCATGAGACTTATATTGGTTTTCATCATTTTCATGAACTTATTCATCAATTCATTGAGGGTATTAATCATTTTATAAATTCCCTGGACCTCTGACGGCTTCCGCGTATAATATTTTTCGATTGATTGTAGCAGACATTTGACCCGCATTGTTTCGACTTTTGAAAATATGGTTTAGTGCTTGCTGTTCTGCTCGATTTATAATGTTAATTACGCTTTTCACCTTGAAGTTCATTTTTGTTAGCTCTTCGCTTATTTCCTCTGGCTGCACAGTGAACTCGACCCCTTTTATCACGACCCTGATTCCTTTTGTGCTCTTTCAACGGTATGTGTAAAATTTTTTTCTATTTTGTTCAAGATCGGCTACAATTTTTCTGTATCCGTCGACGTTTTAGGCTTGAACCCTGGCTTCGTCGATGTGACCTCGTTTAATGTGTACAACAAAAATGTCTCACTTGTTTCTGCATTTAGTATTGACAGTAACAGTTTTAATTGTGCCCCTATTAAGTATATTGGAGCATGTCTCTCTTTAGGTTCTTCCTCCCCATCTTTGTTATCACCTTCCACTTGTGGAACTTCGAATGGGTTACCAGATATTATTCCAGATTAATTTAGCTTTACGCTCTTTAGGTTTGAAACCGCCTCCTCTGGAGATTTTGGGTTTCTTTTTATTTTTGACGTCACCGTAACATAACGTTCAATTACCTTTTGCACTAATGTTTGTAGTAGAGATACATTTTCATTATCTTCATTTTCAATCAATTTTATTACTTGTGTCACTCATATTACTTTCGTTTTCATTCATTGCAACGTTTGATGAGCTAGCAATTTTTAATTGGAATTTTTATATTTCAATTAAATTTGTAAACACGGCATTGTTGTTGTGACCGTAGGTCGATGTTCTTGGGCAATTCTCGTTGCCGTTAATTCTATGTTCATTTAAGTTTACAGTTGACTGTGATGTCCAGCTAGAATATTTTTCGGAGAAAAAAGACCCATTGTCATGATTTACACATTTTAACTGGACGACGATTTAAATTCTAGTAGATTTTAATAAACCATTCAATTAGGTTAGAAATATGTTGTTATTGTGTTGCTAACTATTGGCAATACTTAGGTATCTGTAATCAGGTCAATTTCTATGATTACTAACTAAACCTATCCAAATCCTCTTTATGTTGTATGTAACAGGGTGCTTAGTGAGGCTCGGCCATCTCCGGGCGTTCTGGCATAAAGCTTGGTCGAACACTTCAATCAATCAATCAATAAATGTTTCCAGCTAGGTCGGTTCAAGAGGTGTTCACATTTAAAAATTAAGTTATAAGCCATGTTGTGGGATAAGTAAAAGAAACTCAGCC
This sequence comes from Tipula vernalis, assembly GCA_958295665.1. Classification (NCBI taxonomy): domain Eukaryota; kingdom Metazoa; phylum Arthropoda; class Insecta; order Diptera; family Tipulidae; genus Tipula; species Tipula vernalis. The sequence goes on along the minus strand of OY282559.1, from coordinate 199,891,626 downwards.
ACATGATTAGACAAAGTATGTTATGGCAATATTTTCTAAGATTGTTTTGAATAATCTTGGTTTTTGTTTCATGTTTCCAGCTAGTGCCGTTCAAAATATATTCGCATCAACAAACAAATTTTTTTTAAGGTGACCCGTTTTGTATGACGTTATAGTTGAAGTAATATTCTTTGTGTTGCTCTGCAAAGATTCAAAAAACTCTCGAGAGAATATTTTAATAGGCTTTGATATTAAATTAATTTTTTTGATTTTTCATAGAAACATCATGTTACAATTCAAAATAAAGATGGTGGCTAATTTGGCAGTCTATAGTATGGTGGAAGATGGAAAATCTGCTGGTTTAAGATATAGCGAGCCGGAGGGCACAGTTATATGGTGCGCCATTCTTCTGAAACCAAATACTTTCAGGTAATTCTATTTTTCGGAGAGCATCAACAACTTCGATTTGGAAATGCTCCAAATACTTTTGTCCTGTTGAGGTACAATTTAGGAAAGGGTTCAATAATACCACACCATCCAATGCCAGCATATTTAAATTTTGTTAAAGGGTTTGGTTTTGATAATTACGACAATAAATAACTTTTAAACTATATTGCCGTGTGTATTTGTTTTTTACTTTTTACTAATTCCACCTCGTTTCCAAGTAGTAAAAATTAGTTCTTAATGAAACTATACACTAATTAATAAATTTTGCTGTTGAAATTTACATACTTTTTAACCGCTCGAACATAACCCGAATTAGAATCATTTTGAGCATTTATATATACTCCCATGGCAGTTTCTGAAAATAAATAGATATTAAATTAATAAATGTTTATGTGGTAAATTATAGGAAATTCAGTAAAAACTGAAGTTTGGTTTGTTGCTTTATTAGAATTTGTTTGTAGAAGTACATGAAATCTATAGTATCACATGGGATCATGCTGAACCCTACATCCAACATTGTTAATCTGCTTCATGACTACTTCTCCCTTTCCAACTCTGTTGTAAGGATTCCATGACATTTGCTCGAAAAACATTTCCTCGAAAAACATTTTCTCGAAAAACATTTGCCCGAAAACATTTGCTCGAACAACAATTACTCAAACGTCATTTCTGGTAAAATTAATAATCGAAAAATTCTTCAAAAAAATCGCGCGATTTTTTTGAAGAATTTTTCGATTATTAATTTTACCAGAAAATGATTATTGAATATTAATTAAATGCTATTTTGTTTTTAACTTTTTTTAGATTTTTAATTAAATATTTAAATTTTTTTGGTTACTTTTATAATACAGTATTGTATGCAATTGCAGTTAAATAATCGGTGATTTCCATAATTGAATATTTCTCAGCAACATTTTTGATTCTTTTATCTAAATCCCGATATTTTTTGTGTTTTGGAGGCATTGGAGTTCCAGCAAAAATTTGCTCGAGAACTATTTCATTTTTTGATTGTTCTAGTTGAATTTTTTCAAAAAAAAAAATCAACAGATGGATGTTCACAACCAACTAACCGGGAAAATCCATTATGCCAACCTTCAACGCAGTTATTTGTTCGAGCAGAATCTTCTAGTGTTGCAGTATAAACATTCCACGATTCAATACAATACCTGGGATTGCGCCTACCAGTTTCATTTTTAGACCGCACATCAAATCTGCCGATTTAATTATCCTCAAAATAATCCAATATTTCATTAGCTTCTTCTGGGATAACATTGATTTCAGTTAAAGATTGGAAAGCGTTAATAACATCGGCCGGCGGCACAAATGCAACTGATAAAATCATACGAATTTTATGAGCGAACACTGCATCCTGGTCATATTGAGCTTTTAAGCCCACCTGACATATTTTGCGGTATAAACTCTGGCCTAAATGAAAGAAGCAAAATTTTTGTTGAGCATCTGGAAAAGATACGGAAACTGCGTTTATAATAGCTTGTTCAAAATCTGACATTAAATGCAATGGTTTTAAATAAACATTTAACAATTTTAACTGTTCGAATGCCCTTTTGTATGATTCAGTTAATTTGTTCGGTAATAAGACATACACTAATGGTAAAGATTGCTTTTCTTTTATCCCATGTATGGTAAAAAGTTGATTAAAAATTAACGGTACTGTTTTAAAAGTACCATCAACGAACCACATGTCAGATTGCGCCAAAAAGTGAAGATTTCGTTGGGTTGAGAATATCAAAATTCGAGTTTCGGTAGGCCCTGAATCATACAGCAAAAATGGATCACCCTGAAGAGTAACATTAAATTTTTCTTGTATAATTAAATCAATTAACGATTTTGGAATAACAGCATTTCCTTGTCTTTGTCTGTGAATTGTGCGCTGCATGGATGGAATAGACGGCATATGGACTCTTACTGGATTATTTATGGCAACAGTAGATTCAGCAATAATATGTTGTGTATTACTATTTGTAGATATAGCTCTCTTTTTAATTTCAGTAAGGGTTTTTCTAACACCAACATTTGCTGAATTGCCAGCATGATTATGCTCTCCAACTTTCTTTATAATAACATCACCTTTGGTATTAATTCGTGCTTTACATCGATTTTTCCGATTATTCGTGCCAACCCAGTACGTAACATCATTATGCTGTTTATTTTTAATAAATACATAACCATCTACTAGGAAGCAAGGCTTATTTTTTGTTGTTTTTAAATTATCCATACTGGTCATCTACAAGGTTAGAAATTTTATTTTATTTTATTAAGTTTATTCTATTTTAAAGTTTGTATAATTATCCTTACCAACATTGTTTAATTTTTATATGTTTAAATAGTAAACATTATTGTTGAACTAATAAATATTTTGGTTGAATGACATTTCAATTGTTTTGGTTGAAAACATAGACTACTTATTTCAAGTTTTTTTCGAGAAAATGTTTTTTGAGTAAATGTTCTTAGAGCAAATGTGGTTTTATTCATATTAGTGAAAGTGTTTTTCGAGTAAATGTTTTTCGAGCACATAATTTTCGAGTAAATGTTTTTATAGAATATTTTTTCCGAGTAAGTGTCTGGGTACCGTTGTAAGTTCAGAGATTTTCCTTTTTTTTGGGATTGTACCGAGATGCTAAATCTCCCCTCTCAAATCCCTTATATTCTATCACAGGTTCAACTTTCTTGAAAGTAATATTAGAGTTCATTTTACGTTTCTTAGACTTTCATGTTTACTTATCTATCCAAAATAGGGATATTTTTAGTAACAAAGAGAGTAAATTTCAAGTATTCCCAACTTTGAAAAATTAGTTGAAAGTACAGTGAAATTCACTTATAACGCCCTCGGATATAACGACATTTCCCTTATGATTTGCTATGTTACTCGTATAACTAAAATCCATATATTACGACATTCGATTATAGCAACGGGTTCTCAATGTCGTTATAAATGAATTTCACTGTACTATTAGTAAAAATTCTAAATATTTACAGTAATAGTAGTTGTTTTCTAAAACATTTCCGCCATGTCAAACAAAAATTTTGAACACAAAATTCAATATTTTTGACACGAAAAATTAATTTGTTTCAATTTAAATAAACATTTTATGTGTTTATTTTTTGAAATTCAGATTTGATTTTGTTTTGACGATAAATTATTTTCGCATTACATTTACCACAAATGTAGCTAAATAATGGTAATATTTTATACTCAAAATATATGTAAAATAAAAATAACATAAAATCTAAAACAAAAATGTATTCATTAAAATGTTTCAATTTTAATCTTTTGAACTACAAAACATTTGGATAACATTTTATATTTTAATAAATTTAAAAAATTTTTTAATTTTATATACAGTGCTGGTAAAAAAAAATTGGGCAAACATATTTTGTTACAAATTGGAGTCTTTTTTTGCTAAAATTACAAAACTTTTGAAAGCAATTGGCTTATTGTTTCATTATAAATACATGTATGACCTAATTTTTTGAAAAAAAAAAAATTTACCTGCAATTTAGGGGGAAAACCCGAAAAATGCCAAAATATTCAAAATACGCTGATTGGAGTTAAAGTAATGGAATAAATTAAACACTTATTATTTAATTTTTTTTTTGTTTTTTACTGATTTATAGAAATTCTATATTTAATATTAATATTTTGTTGGACCGCCATTTGCATTTATTACAGCGATACACCTCTGATTCATTGAATTTGGTAAATTTTTAGAGATTTTAGAATTTTTAATACTACAATGTCGTCGGAACCGTTTTAAAACTTCATCGGACATAAGAGGGGATCTTGAGCGAGCAACGGGAAAACAAATTTCAGCCAGCTTAGTGAGAAAAAAACTTGTTAAAGCTGGTTTGAAAGCACTTAAACCAGTCCACAAGCCTGAGTTCACATTACGAGTGACAAAAAAAACGTTTGCTATGGGCCCAGGAGCATGTTTCTTGGACTCAAGAGATGTGGAATGATATGATTTTCTCCGATGAATCAAAATTCAAGCTGCATGTTGGAGATGGAAGAATTCTCAAAGGAGAGAATCTCGCGAGAGGCTTAGCAACGAATGTCTTTTAAGACTTCCACCGAAAAATGAAGGAGTTATTGTCTCGGGATGCCTTTCTGGAAGATAAACCGGTCGATTGTGCTTCATTAGTTCCAAAATTACAGCAGCTGTTTATCTGCAGGTCCTACATAACGAATTTAAGCCTTCTATGTTAAAGCTTTTTGGCGAGACTTGCAGATTTATTTTTCCACAGGACAACGCTCCGTGCCTTAGCGCCAAAGTTGGGATTTATTCATTTTGAATTGTAGATAGAAAAATTGCCTTTCAGATAAACATAAATAATTTGCTAAAAACTTGTTTTTTTTTCTTATCTCTTCATTTAAAGGTAAAAAAGCACTTCGTAGAAAAAATATCGATGTGTTGGGCTGGCCCCCGTGCAGTCCAGACTTAATTCCCATAGAAAATATTTGGTCTATAATGAAGCTAGAAGTAGCAAGAAAGCGCCCAGCATCAATTCAAGCTTGAAAAAGTTTGTTAATGACGATTTGGGAATCCATGCCTTCTACGACTTTGAAAAATTTATCAAATTCAATGAATCAGAGGTGTATCGCTGTAATAAAAGCAAATGGCGGTGCAACAAAATATTAATATTAAAGATAGAATTTCTATAAATCAGTAAAAAACAAAAAAAAAATTAAATAATAAGTGTTTAATTTATTAACTTACTTTAACTCTGATCAGCGTATTTTGCATATTTTGCAAGGTAAATTGCAGGTAATTTTTTTTTTTTTTTAAATATTAGATCATACATGTGTTTAAAATGAAACAATAAGCCAATTGCTTTCAAAAGTTTTGTAATTTTAGCAAAAAAAGACTCCAATTTGTAACAAAATATGTTTGCCCAATTTTTTTTTACCAGCACTGTATCTATTTATTTATAAAAGTTGTATTTAAAAATAGTTTACCTTTCCAACTTTCTGTTCATTTAAAGGAAATATTACGACAAAATGAAGAAAACGTCGACGTCGCCGAAACCCCACTAAAACATCGCAGGAAACCAAAAATCATTTCATCATCCCCATTTAGGTAGGAAACCCGGGGCACACCAATTTTCGACGGTCGCTTGATTTTTTCATTTGTGGCGAGAACTACCCGATTACTTAAAATGTTGCTTGGAAATTCTATAAGGTGAAGCTATATCATATATCTTGTTATTTCCGTTTTAGTTGAATAGAAGTAGACAAATGTGTCACTTTTCATTCGTCAACTATTTGTTTAGAGTTAGGAGTTTACTAGTTCCATCTCACGGCAAGCGCACTAATACTTTAACTAATATAATAACACAATAAATGAGTGATTTGGCAAGCTTGTATGAATCAGTTTCAAGTACTAGGTGGTTAGTAATTTCAGTAACCCAATCATCGGAGAATGTTAAATAGCAAATTAGAAACCTTTAAAGATCTTATACATGAATGTTAAAAATTATATTCAATTCGCCGTGATAATTATTACTATCTTGATCTACATAGGGCTAGCATCAAAAGATTTCTAACGGCAGTCACTCTATTTATGTATGGCATTTGGAAGTCAGCAAATATTAAATTTGCCACTAGCGATATAACAACTACTTGGATGACCTTTCCAACAGTACCACCTCCAAGTCTGTAAGAAATTCAACGTAACCAAATGCGCCATAACACTGAATTTCATAACTAACATGGCAATTGTTTCATTCTTTAAGACATAACGACATGCTACACGGTTAAACCCGACCGAAAAAATTAATGTTCTCTTCCTCTTAGTGGATTTGTACAGAAAAACTAAAAAAAGAATGGTGAACTTGATAAGTTCCAGATATAAAATTGATGCGTTCTTCAAGACTTTACAACGAATTACAGTAAGGTTATATTCAAGTGGAATAAGGGTTTTCACCGCACCGTGCTAAATATTTGTAGGGACGGTGAAAAAGTTTTTAATTTTTTGCATCTCTCTGGAAGACTTTTATAACAGTATCACTTTCAAGTGCACATCTGCAAGTGCTTTAGAGGTAAATCAACCAACAGCACCGTTACGGAAAAATGCTAACGAAAATATCACAAATAAAATTGTTGCATTCTTCAAGAACTTTACGACGATTCATTTTCTCCTAGCCTCATGACTCCTTAATGCCTCTGAAACGGGCAATTCTGCCGTTTCTTGTCATCATTTTTTTTTTGTTTTCTTAAATATTAATTATGTTCCTCATTATAAATGAGGAATAAAAGAAAATACTATTTTACGTTGCAAGAAGTTTTTTTGTATGTGTAATGCAATTAGATCTTAAAGGATCATTTAACAGCTGCAAAAAAACATAAACTATTTTACGTTGAAATAAGTTTTTTGTATGTGTAATGCAATTAGATCTTAAAGGATCATTTGACAGCTGCAAAAACCATAAACTATTTTACGTAGCAATAAGTTTTTTTTATGTGTATTGCAATTAGATCTTAAAGGATCATTTGACAGCTGCAAAAAACTATAAACTATTTTTCGTAGCAATAAGTTTATTTTACGTAGCAATAATTTTTTTATATAAATATGTATTTAGATAGTAAGATTCAATAAAAAAATAATAGTTAAAATAGGGATAAGAAACCTTACCATAAAACGTTCAATAGCAATACAAAAATTAAAAATAAAATAATAATATTTTAACAATAACATAGAGAGTACCCAATGAAGACCCTTATTTGACAACTATGCCAAAAATCGTAGATTGATTGAGTAAATTGTTTTTTAGAAGTAACCATCCCACTCGAAAAATAAATAAATTAAATGTTTTTTTTAGAAAGAGGATCAGTGATCGAATAGTCAAAGCACAGTCACATTTCTAAAGTGATAGTATATTACGTGATACAAAAAAATATAATTATTTAAGTAAAAATAACCAATTAATAATTCATAATCAATAAAAAACATTATAGAAATCCACCGTTTATTTAAAAAAAAAAATATAACAAAAATATATGGAAGAGAGAGAAAAATTATTAATCATATATGAATTATCATCAACAAATAAAAATTAATTAAAAGTTAATGTATATTTTGTGATCGTTAAAATAAAAATACAAAGAAAAAAGAAACCAATAAACGTTTTCTTTATTTGAAAAGTTTGACCGTGAGTTTGATACCGTTTTGTTATGTCTTGAATAAACAATTTTTTTGGTGTAGTGTGTAAAAATAAAACTTAGACAGAAATTGATACGAATTTTGAATTTTTTTGGTTTTGTCAGACGATTCATAAAGCCAAAAACAAATGTTTGTGAAAATATTGTGAAAAATTATTTACGCAAAAAGTGAGGAAATAAATTATTGGTGGTGTATTTTATTGTGTTATTGGAAGCTGATTAGTAACCCACGCCCGCGCTGAGAAGAAATTAGCCAGCAAACTAAGCCAGGTTGCGCAATTCGTAACACCTCTACGAAAACTACAAGCCGATAACATACAGTTTGTCCTCCAGCTCCATAAACAAAATTTTACCCGCCTTATTGATAGAAGTAAGATTGCTACATTTTGCTGAATTAAGTAATTGATGAAAATCTGGAGGTAGTTTTGGAATGGTGAAAATACATTTGTAGTGAATGGTTTGTTCGAAGGTCCTGAAGTGCTTTTTTCATAGCTTCAATATGTTTATTCAGAACTTTAGTAAAGCAACAAACTGGAAATTCACCAAAGGTAAAATTCAAAATCATTTAGGAACAATGCTTTTAGTAATGTCAAAGCAGTCCTACAGGAGGTTTTTCGGGCCTTGGATTGCCATACAAACAGACATGCCTTTGTTCAGCAATCAAGAAAGATTTGCTCGATTATTGACATTGTAATTTAACACCCGCAGATTGTCGTTAATGTTGTTTCTTTGGAGAAGAACGAGAGCAGCGTTAAAGTTGTTTGGTGAAATCAATTTGCAAAATTGAATTACCCTTCTTACCCAGGATATGTATTCTAATTGTAGGTATCGTGAAACGTAATACAAAACAATCGTACTTGCAAAGTATATAAACACCGACTGGCGACAACTGTGTTTTGTTGCGGGGCTTTTGGATTTGCTGGGGCTTTTGTAGTTTAAATTAATGTGAACTTTTTGGTTACTTTCAGGACGGACACTTCCGTTAAAAACTGTCGGGTAGCCCTCGTTGTTTGGGAAACGAGGATTTTTCATACTGTCTTCTAGATGCTGATAACTTCTATCATGTTTTCTATAAATTGAATATTTTTCAGTTGTTTGCAAAACAAATTTTCTGGGTCACAGAAGCTGGAGCTGTTATCTCAAAATTTATGAAAAAAGTTTAAACATGAAGTTGCAGTTTGACTGGTTAAACCATCTGGTTTGACTGGTTGAACAAACTGATAGACATATAGATCAACAAACACCACTTCGACCTTAAAAATCTCTTGGTCGAATATATAAATATACCTGATACTTTTTGAGATATGTATGTTATTTGCAAAATAAATTTTATCGCCCAAGGAAGTGATCACTTCCGGGTGGCCCATTTTCACTAAAATTCACTGGGACCTCTCAATTTATGATTAAATATGAACTTTCGTTCAATTGAGTAAACCATCTGGGATGTAGAAAGCACGCAGACAGATTGAAAGAAAAATTAAAAACTTAAAAATAAAATAAAAGAATAGAAAAGAATAAATTTATAAAAAATTTGCATAATAAATTTCTCAAAATTCCCTGGTGGTAAAACAAAGTGTGTTGGCCACACTTCAATTTTTTTTTTTTTTTAGAAATATTTTCTATATAATAGTTTTCCTGTAAACCCTATACTTTCTAAAATTGCAAAGTTAATTTTTGGGCTCAAGGGAGATACCAGTTCCGGTTGGCCGATTTGGACCAAAATGTACTGGAACCTGTCAATTTATGAAAAAAGGTTAAATATAAAGTTTCAGTTCGATTGTTCAAACCATCTCGGCTGTAGAGAGAAAACAGACTGACAGACTGACAGATACCATTTCGAAACACCCTTTTTTGGACTCGGGAGACCGCAAGACAGATAAATCTCCATAAAACTGGATTGGATTGTAAAGTGGTCTAAAATTGTAACTAATTTCTAAAATTGTAAATAATCGCCAACACACACAGAGATAGATGTACTCTTGACTACGTAACTTTTGCAAATGTCAAGCTATGACACTAAGATTTAGAGGGAATATCAACAACAGATGTACCAACTTAACAAAAAAACAGAACTGAAATCGGAACGATGGGAGCGCCACACGGTGGTTATTCCGGGAACTTGTTGATCAAGGTAGTTTACCACATATTATATTAAGGTACAAATATTTGTTTTTCAATATAATAAATTTGACAAAATAGCGTCACAGTGCAGAATTTAAAAATGCATCTTTTTAAAAAAGATCTTCGGGCCCTGCAGCATATCTTCATTAAATTTGACCCTGCAACGAAAAACAAAATTTCTACTTAATCTACACAAATGTCATGCTTTTGAAAAAAAATTCGATTTTCGCGGATAAAATTTACAGATATTTGTTAATAGCATTTACAATTTTTACTATTTTGCAAAATCCGTATGTATTTCTCTTCAAAATATAATACGGAAGATACATTTCAATAATTGCTTTTTTAAAAAAAAACATTTAACTCTCCTTCACTTTTAATCTCTTTAATAGTTAATTTTCCTTTTTCAACTTTCTCACCAACTTCATTATTAATAATACATTTTTTTGGCCTTATTCCTTCAGAAGCAAGTATTCTGAACGTATTTTTTCAAATGGATTTTTGCATAAGTTGAAAAATGTATCGATGACTTGATTTTATCATCCTCACAACTCATCTGGTAGGTTCTGATGTTGGAAACTATTACGCTCACAAGTTCTTGTACCTCGTCTATGATTTTCGAGAAAGTTGATGTTAGTAATCCTTTTAAGCTATATAATTTTGTTACAAATTTTAAGGCGGATTTATCTATACATGTTTATATATAGTATTGTTTAATTCTTCCGCATTTGTGTTTAATTTCGTTTGGTAAGACGTTTGTTTTGGGGGGACACTTTTATTGCAGACATCATTTCCTATTTGAACTGCAAACATTTGAAATTAAAAACAATAAAAAATGTACTGCAACATAATTAACATTACCGGGAACACAACCATCACCAGTCTGTTTAATTTTTATCCATATTTGTCAAATGTATTTTTTTTTCTCTTTTATAGTGATTTCAAAATTTCATTTCGCGATGTTTTTTTACAACTTCCGACGTGGATTAACTCAACAACTAATGAACTTAATTCAACTTTTCCCGATGAAGCACCATCAAGGACCAGTGTTTATCGATGGTTTACAGAATTTAATCGTGACCGCAGTTCGCTCAACGATGAATTTCGTGAAGGTAGTCCAAAATCGGTTGTTGTTCCGAAAAATATTGTTGCTGTGCATGAACTTGTAACGAATTTTTTGTTACAAGTTTAACATCGCTGCATTAATACTTTGCAATTTTGATTTGCCCCTCTGATCAGATTTTCAATGCGTAACGATCGGTTTCCCCTTATTTGGTTTGGTACGCGAGTCAAATGTTTTGTTTTTTGGAATGTTAATCGGTGGTAATTGAGGAGGTCAGTTTATCTTGTGCTGTGAAATAGATCGGATTAAATAATTATCTTTTATTTTTGAGATATTTTTGTCGAGAACTTTGTTAAAAATTAAATTAGTTTTTGAGATGACGTGTCGTGAAATATTGTGAAATCCATAGAATATTTTAGAACATTCTTTAAAAAAAAATATAACTAAAATTCTATTTAATATTCCGACACATGAAATACCGTTCTTTAGTTTTTTTATACCGAAGTGCTTTTGAATAATTTCTTATATGGCGAGAACTAATTTTTTAAGTAAACTATTTGTTTTTTTTTTGTTTTTTTATTTAATGTTACAACTGATTTATAAATCATTTAGTAATTTATCTTTCTTAAATAAAGATTCACATTTGACGGGCAGTAGCTCAATGATTACTCCCGTTTGAATTTACGTAGTAATTATTTTTCTCTATCCTAATTAAATACAACTGCCCAATTCCAAAGGTTTATGCCTTTGAAGTTTTCTTACTGCATTGGTGGTATCCAACAAACTTCGTATGTCTGCATTTTGGTGCCGAGATATCCGCTGAATGTGTTTCTTCGCATGATTTTGTATTTCTTCACTTACATATTCCATGTTTAAGTCCCTATGGAGGTTATCATTTCTAATGTACCATGGTGCGTTTAGAATGCCACGCAGCACTTTGTTTTGAAAACATTGAATAATTTGTATTGGGTGTACAAATAAATTTCCGACCTTTTTTACTGAAATAAAAGACATTAGTTGTGTAGAAAATGAAAGAATGTTTTATTCAAAGTATGCTCCTTCGGAAGCTATAACCTTCGCCCATCGTTCAGGCAATAAACGGATTTCCCGAAGAAAGAAGTCTGGTGGTTTCGAGGCGACCAGTCATCGACCCATTTTTTGACGTTTACATATGAAGTGAACTGCTGCTGTGCCAGGGCTGGTTGCATCGACCGGAACAAGTGGTAATCAGAGGGAGCAATGTCTGGTAAATACGGCGGGTGGGGTAGAATTGCCCAGTTCTGCCTGTCGTAGTAGTTTTCGACAGGTATAGCAACATGTGGCCTAGCGTTGTCATGTTGCAAAATAATATTATTGTGCCTTTTGTCCCATTCCGGTCGTTTTGCAGCTAGAGCTTACTTTAAAGCCATCAGTTGTCATCGATAAACGTTGTTTTCAGCTGCTCATAATAGACGACACTCTTCATATCCCACAAAATACGAAGCATCACCTTCGAACCATGGATATTTGCTTTTGGCGGCGACGGCCCTGGTTTACCCGGCTTGACCAACGCTGGTTTGCGCTTTGGACTGTCATAATAGATCCATTTTTCATCCCCAGTGATGATCCGATGCAAAAACCCCTTCCTTTGTTGTCGTTGAAGCAACAATTCGCTCATGGTTTTCCGACGTTCCATGTCCCTTTCTTTTAATTTGTGTGGCACCGAATTTCCCAGCTTCTGAACCAATCCCATTGCATGTAGACGTTGCGAAACAAATTGTTGGGTAATAATCAACTCTTCTGCCAATTGTTTTTCAGTCTGACAAGGGTCCACATCAAGCAATTCTTCCAATTCAGTATCTTCAAATTTTCTTGGTCTGCCTTCACGTTCTTTGTAATTCAACGAAACCGACTAATAGACGTAATTCTATTTATTTAATTATATGATTTTAATACGAGTATGTTCCGAAGATTGTAAGAGAATTCAATCCAGTTTCGAACTGATGAGCTTATGATTATGAAAAAATCAATCTTCTCATCAGGCCGCGGCGACTGGACTGATTATACCATACCTGAGAAATTCATCTGTATTAGTTATGATTCGCTAATACTTAAATGCACAGCACATTCTGTATATATAGAATGTAAATTGTGGAATTTTTATAATCGAATTGAGTATAATCAACTAATAATAAGAAAATGAATCTGTATATTTTTAGAATAATAATAAATTTGATATGTTCATTTGAATGTAATTTGAAAGTAAATTTGGCATATTTTTTAGTGTTAATTTCCTTGAAGGTTTTTTCCGATGGGCTAAAGATGAAATTTATGACCATATATATATATACAAGAATGCATGAATGAGGTTTATAAATATTGATATATATATATATATATATATATATATATATATATATATATATATATATGTATATTTATATATATATATATATATATATATATATATATATATATTTATATATATATATATATATATATATATATATATATATATATATATATATATATATATATATATTCATATATATATATATATATATATATATATATATATATATATATATATTCATAGATATATATATATATATATATATATATATATATATATATATATATATATATATATATATATATATATATAATATAATATATATTCACAAAATGTATAATCTGGTTCATAAGATTAATAAACATCGTTCATGCTTTCATGTAATATGGTCATTAATTTTATAATCCGAATTCGTAAATTTCATTACTGCGTTCACAAAATGTATAATCTGGTTCATAAGATTAATAAACATCGTTCATGCTTTCATGTAATATGGTCATCAATTTTATAATCCGAATTCGTAAATTTCATTACTGCGTTCACAAAATGTATAATCTGGTTCATAAGATTAATAAACATCGTTCATGCTTTCATGTAATAAGATCATCAATTTTATAATCTAAATTCGTAAATTTCATTACTGCGTTAATAAAATTTATAATTTGGTTCATAAGATTGATGAATATCGTTCACGCTTTCATGTATATCGTTCATGCTTTCTTGGATAAGGTCACAAATTTTATAATTCAAATTAGTAAATTTCTAACTATTTTTATAAAATTCATTATCTCGATCATAAATTTAATAAACGTTCTTCATGATTTCTAGTATAAGGTCATGAATTTTATAATTAAATTCATGCATTTCATTAATACGTTCGTGCATTTTTTACGTTTTTTTATGATTAAAATTATTAATTGATAATTATATTCATGACTTTATGAATATTTTATTAATTTATTTGTATTAATACTTTATGTATTTTTACATTAACTGATGAATGTTTTTATCATTTAATAATTTCGTTAATACTTGTATAAAATATTATTTATATATTATATAAACTGATTTTATTAGGACAATGTCATTAAAAAAAGTTATATAATTAACGAATTATTTCGTTGATTTTACGTAGGTTTTTTTTCAGTGTATGGTTTAGCGAGGCCCGCCGACGCGTTTATCATCCTAAGCGTCAACATCATCCATAACCATTCTCCAAGTCATCCTCTTCTTCAAGCGAATAATATCATGCAACTTCATCCATTAATAATAATTTGTATTTGATTCAGCAGGAGTAACTTCACCTACGTTCGATCTCGACAGGTTTAAGTTGTGCAAAATGTACGTTTGTTTTTCTGCACGAAAGTCAAAAGTAAATGGATCACGTGTTGAGCTATGTGTATAAAACCATAGGTACTGAATGTGCTTTCCATTGCAGCTCTCGATGCAGGCATGCTCAAAATATCAACCGCCAAGGACTTAAAGATGAAGTAGAATACACTACCGCCGACCAAATTTCATCAGAGTACTGCTCATTTGGAACCACAAACGGTCGTGAAAAAAGTTCACTTCGAACATTGTAATGCGCCAAGGACTCATATATTTTTTTGCCCTTCTATTTTTGTCCTTATATTTTGTGTGAAGTTCTGCAACATTAAAAATAAATTCAGTCGCTTCAAGTTTCTGTGATTCCGAAAGACTCTTTCCTCGAATAGCTGGTTCAAGCAAATTTCAGAATACTTATCTTCTTAATGGGCGCAATTATTTTGTTCAAAAGTTTGTTTTATATTAACAAAACAGTACACCACTTTAGACAAAACAGCAAACTCTCAAAAGAAGATGGCCATTTAGCAATCGGAGGTAATACACGGTGAACAATTTTGAATAGGAGATCGTAGATGCCTTCATAACTGATTTTACTTCGTCGAAACCTTCCGTTCGACTGATTGAAAATTTTAAACTATTGATAGACTAAATTTTGAAGATATCGATAATGAGCAAGTTAAGTCCATGGCAGATGCACCCATACTCGGTAATACAGGGATAGCTTTTGTTAACCATTTTTCGGGACGCTTTATTGCTCGTTCCATTGTCAGTAATAAGTACAATAAATTTATAAATCTCGACGTCTTTTAACACCGCTTTAACTTTCTCGAAAAGCAACTTTAAAAGCCAAATACCGATTTTCCTTAGTGAGTAGATTTATAGAAAAAGGCTTTGGGTGTATTATATTGATGACATAATTTGTTATGATGTCCCTGCGTATGTTCGACCAAGCATTGGTCTGCAACGTCAGATGCGCCGGCAATTTTTGGTAAGGCTGACCCTTCTACGCGATGGTAATCAAGGTCCAACAATTGATTGGAAAGTTGGTATCTCGAAGGAAGTTTATAGAACGGTCACAATTTCTTGAACAAATCAATACAAGCCGACATTATGGTTGAGCCTATAATGGAGCACCAGAAACGAAAATTGCTACTTTGGTCTCACGTTGTCAACGAAATGCCAGCATACAAGAGCTTTTCATCGTTTTTTTTTCAGACAGAGCGATTGAATATATAAGGTCAGATTCCCGCTCTATTACGTATTTGCCAAATGAATATGTCAATGAAACAGGAAAAAGGTGTAGATTATTATATTTTACAGCAAAAATTTGGTGTAGTAGGTTAATAATACATAAGGAAGTATAATGCAGTGGTGTCACAACTTTTTTCCATTTAGACTAGATGAGTTGATTGGAAAAAACATTTTTAATTTATGTTACCGATATTACCATGGTAACACCACTTTGGGTACATTACCTAAAATTACCTATTTTACCTTTACATTTACATCAATACCCATAATGATGACATCATTAATCAACTCTCTCTGTTTAAGATATAGATGTTCCGATTTCAAGTTGTTTAATTCTTGATTAATTCTTGATTAAATTAATATTAATTATTATATTTAAAATATTAATAATTTAGTTCGATTCACTCTTCAAAAAGGAACACTTCACTGGCGGCCATTTGCAAAAAAAAACAAACTTCGACGAAAAGAATGTATATTAGTAGGAAGACAGGAACACATAGTGTATGTGTTTGTATAATTCATCAAAATAATAATTTATTATGTCCAGTGATATCCAAAAAATTTACAATTGGATATTAAAAGTGAAAGGGAATTGCTACAACACGTATCTTGCGAAAATTTGAGTTGGAGCTGCTGTGAAGGTACAATTTTATAATGTAAAAAGTAATTTACAAATGTAGCCAATTTAATAATTCTTGTCATTTTACTCTCCAATTTAATAAATTATCGAAATTTTATCAGACTCTTCAAAGTTTTGTTTGGCAGCATTACGTAAATACGATTACATTGCTAGAGAACAATCAAACTATCTACAGATAGTAAAAATTAATCTTCAAGATGGGAAATATGTTGTAATTTTGAATTTTTTGGAGAACTACTGTATACAAAAAGCTACATTATTTCCAATGGTTGCTTATATTATCGCAGATCAAGCAAATATAATTTCTTATGTCATAATATCAGAAGAAGAAACACATGAAACTGTAGCTGTATATGGTTTTGAAAAGAAATTTATTAAATTTCTAAAAAGCAAAAAGTCTGTATATCCTGCTCCAAAGAAAATTATTATTTTTCGGATGGAGGTATTGAATATCAATGGATATTAAAGTTGACTGCGAATGAAACTTCTTCGCTACAAGCCAAAGCAACGAAATTTCAGATGGTGTTGTTGGTACCATTAATAGGTTAGCTAGAGCAATTTTCTTGAGAAGCGTAGCTTTATATAATTATAATTAGTTCAAAGCTGTTAAAACTTCGATAATTATTAAAATGTCGTTATTATTATTAGTTATTATATTATTTTTTGGTTTGGATAAATAATTCATGTCTGTAAATTTTTTTTTAGTTTTAAATAAACTGGTACGTAATTGAATGTCACAAATAAATAAAAAACATTTTGGAATAATATTTTAGATAGCGTGTATATTGTAATTTAAATAAGTACAATGTATATAAGATTAGCTTAACTTTTTTAACCAATGGAAAGAGATTCTACAAAAAAATGAACAAAGTAAAAACAATATTTACAAAATAAAAAAAAAATTTTATGTGCATACATAAATTTAATCACTTTTTTTACAAAAATAAAAATAATAATTAATTTCTTAAAATCAAATTTTACCACATTCAAATATAAATTTGCACAAATCAACTTTTTTTGTGTATAATCACAATCAGCAAACATTTTTATGTAAATCATGTTAGACATGATGTAATCACACTTAACACGTTCGCCACTCAGTGTCACATGTGTCATGCTACTTTTACCAGAAACTCATGTCACACATTTGTGACACAGATTATATGAAATTTATTTAGAATAACTTTGCAGTAGTCCTTGTTACAATTATTTGCTATATGGATGATTTTCTAGGAGTATCTATCACTTATTTGTGTCGAGTACTTTCACTGGAAGCTTAGCCGATAGAGAGATTTTCACATTAATATTTTAATACGTGAGTTTTTCCTGAACACCATAAAAATTGCTTGAGTTGCGAACGTGTTAAAATTATATTGCGCTTATTGTTTGAGTTAAAACAAACTAAAACAAATACAAAAATTCTTGAAATATCTCAAAAGTGAAATGCCCATCAACTTTCAAATTTTAGTGCGTTTATATTTTTAGCGTGGAAAACAGACAATGTCCAGCCCGACCAAAAAAAAATTGAAAGATGAAGAATTTGAAGCATTTATCAATCTAAAGCTTATCAAACGCTTCAAGAGTTCTCTAGCACATTGAATGCTGATATATCTGCTGTTGGTAGGCGTCTTCGTGCAATGGCAGTGGCACAAAATGGAAGGTAATTGCACACGAATTGGCAGAAAAAGGTAAGAAAAGGGTTTTTGGCATCGAATTGTTACTGATTATGAAAAGTGGATTTACTACGATAATCCTAAACGTCTGAATGCATCGGTAAAGATAATCGAGTTCATTATTGCCAAAACGGAACATTCGTAGTTCAATGGTTGTCCTGTGCTGTGCATCTGATGGAACTGGCAAGTTGTGGCGTACTACGAGCTGAAATCTAATCAGACTATCAATGCTGAACATTACTTTTGATTATTTTCTTGCAATTAAGCTTATATTCAAGACCAGTTCGGAACACTTTACAATGTGTTGTATGTGTACACTTTACAATGTGTGTTATTCCACCCACCATATTCACAAGGTAAAGTAGACTCTCCGTTAGACTACCATATATTCCAGTTAGATCTTTCTCTAGGTAGATTACCGTTGTGTTCTAGGTAGATTCCGGTTATGTAAAACTGCATTATTGATAATACTAATATCTTTACCGGCTAGTTTACTATGGAAAGTACAGCGCTATCCTTAGTATTATAATTTATTTGGTGCTGAGAAACCAAAACAAAAATATTAATTCATTTTTCATTTTTATTCATCCTCACAAAATTCTTTTTTCAATCGAACTACTTGCAAAGTTCTACAACGAAAATAAAATGAAATAAAACACACCATGTTGCGTTGCAACGCGTTTATTTGGATTACAACAGTGGTGATTAATAAATAAATTTCAACAATAAATAATTAAAAAATAGTCTAACTAAATTCTAAAAATTAATTTATGAAGACTAGTAAATTGTAAATACATATAAGTCAGTTTAATAAAATTATAAGTGTCGTTTTTAATTTAATAAATATAGGATAGCACTGGAATTTTAGTTACTGCAGTACTTGAAACAGTGTAGGGAAATCAGGGAAAATTAGCTAATGTATTTGTACAAATTAACTTCTATTAATTTTAGGAGTGAAGGGCGAAACTGAGGACGAACGGGAAGTAGGCGTCTGTGCTAAATAATAAGTTTATTAGAAAATAATTAGTATAATAGTGAAATTACTAATTATTTGAATTTATGTTTTTCACAAAGTTTATAGTTAAGTTTCGCGATATACTTTCACTTCAGATAGTTTCTTTGTTTTCATCCTTCGCGATAGGTTTATCCAGTTCACTCATTAGTTTTAGGTTCATCCAGGAAGTAGGGAGAACCAATGAGCAAACGACCGTTCTGCCTTGTGGATGAGCATGGCTGCGGGTTTGTCTCATCAGTTGGTTACCTCTTACTTCGTGAATTGAGGAAATTCACAGGAACAACCGGTGTGTTGTTGTTCTGGTGGTAGGAAGGACAATGTTTATTCTGCCGAGAGTGGCATATGAAATAAACTATTTTTAACGTGAGTGGTGGACGACTTGCCTCCTACACATTCCGTTGTCTTCCAGCATATGGAAATGAATCCGGTACTGTGGCAATGAGAGTGCAAGTGTGCCACAAGTTGTGTGGAAGTTTGGTCTTGGACACACCAGCGGTGAAGCTCACTTACGCTGTATAAGTTTTGACTGCCCATTGCAAAGTTGGGTCAGAGGTCCGAAATCCCATGAAATTTTATTTTATCCCTATCCTTTCCTTTTTGTTACCCAAGATGTGAGTCCAATAGTACTCGATGATGGGAGGGGAGGTGAAAACAGTAAAATTCCTGTCTTTTTAAAACAAAAAAAAAGTGTTGATTTATGTTTGCGATGATTTTTGTGAATATAATTGTAATGTAAGTGTTTTAGCGTAAAATTGTATTTTTTCGAATCGTTGTCTCGCCACTAGAAGTCTTAGACTAGCCGGCAATATATTATTGTACCTCTCTTTTAGATTTAAGTATTGATTTTTTTTTGTGAAGGATGGATGAAGAGTTACTAGGATATGACGAGCTCCTGGTAGAATTGGAGGTGCGAGGCTTAATAAACTCGCCGAAGGCATGGTAACCTCTGAACTTAAGGAGGCTCTGATAAGAAAGCTCAATGTTTCTGGTACAATCCTGAAGCCTCATAAGGAAGCAGTACTGCGATCAGAGCGTGAGATGACAATCTGCCAAATGAAGCTATGGATGGTGCAGGAACAACTGTTAGTACAACTTTGGACTGGTAAGTCGGTGATGGATCAGAGGATAAAGAATAGACTATGCACGTTCAGGGAAGGGTTGACCACAGTGCTGCATGTCCGGCACTGAGAACGCGATACACAAGCGTTTATATAGGGTTAAGGATACTCTGGAGGATGGTCCGGAATTTGGATGAAGGCGTGAGTTCACCGAGTGAAGTGGCTGCCAAACTGAATAGGGTAGTCGTAAGAATTGAACGGCCCATGAACGAAAGACCAGTATGGGAAGTAAATGAGGTGAGTGGTCTGCAAGTTGAAGTCGAGAAGCCAGAGGAACAGAGGGTATACATTCAAGATCAAGGACTAGTACGCGATGAAACAAAAATTTGGCATGTCAAAATTGAGCAAGAGAAGTGGAAGCCAGAACTAGTGGAAGAAGATCTGACACAGGAGAATAAAAAAATTCAGGTAGAGGAGCCAACTCCTATAGTGATACCGAAGAGGAATCCACCGAAATGGAGCCTGTGATGTATACTAACACAGTTAGTAACACTGCAGGGTGCCGACAAAGAAACTGTGGCGCAGGTGGGTCATTCGGTATCTGAGCCACCAGAGTGCATTTTCTCTTCGGGAAAGGAAAATCGTGTTCTGATATGTAAGGCGTCTAATAAGATCGAAGACAGGTTTAGAACTAAGATTAGGGGCAATTACAAAGCCCAATGCAGGAGTGAGTAGGATAGGCGCGTGCGCAAATCGTGGTTGCGGCGCAAGGCGAAAGCGAGAATCTGTTGGAAGAGGATTCGCGGCGCTGGTTTAGTTGCGGGATTCTGAGAGTGGGCCAATCGGCATACGGCGCAAGTTCAAGTTCCTGTAGATCATTTATCTGGTGTATTAGATTTGCGTTTAGAGGACGAGATGCTGGCCAGGTCCAATCGGCGACTGGGTTCAGCAAGGTTTTAATTTTCTGCGGTTACCATTTTCCAGTTACAATGCCTACAACATTGTAACTGATGTTAACAGTAGGTAATGTAAAAGGAAAATGAAGACTGGTATGTTTCTGGTTTATCGCCATAAACCAAGAAACAACAGTATTTAGGTCTAAGAATTTATTAGGATTAGGAAATAGTTAGGTTTAGATAGGACTACTAAGATAAAATAGGAGTTAGATTAGGGATACTAACCTAGAAAGTAAGTAGAATAGGAAATATCATTAGTAGGTTAGCAACAACCCACATCCAAGTATTTGGTTTGGTCTACGGGGAAGCAGCTGAAGGTTACCGAGTGCAACCTTGGTACTTAAAGGTGGAACTTATACCATTATACAAGTTATTAGCACGAATAGGAACATCCGCAGTAAACACACCACCGTCTTACAAAATTCCTGATTTATATAAATGTTACCGTATAAATCCATAACGATAAGTAATGATCCAGCCAAAATGCACTAAAATACCATCATCAGCAGCCACAGTTAGCAAATAGGACTTTAGATACATGAATACTAGATCCTGACTATCAAACCTAGGAACATTCAGGAGAAGGCCATCTTCGAAATCCAGTTAACGTTATTGCACGGAGACAAGTTTAACATCATTTATGTACTCATCCAGGAGTAAGATAAATTTGTGTCCAAAAATATTTTAGTAAACAAACATCGGACAGGGGACTATCCAATCTTTGAAGAATCATTAAAAGAGGATACAACCTTAGGGGAGGTCCACTAATCTGTACACAGGAAGGCTGATATGATATTCAGTCGCCCGAAACTCGTTGTGAAGTGATTAATTGACACATGCGGAGTCACCAGCTAGTCAATGCCGAATTAGATCGATATTACCAACACCGGATTTTCGACATGGGTTCAATAACTGTACTGTTGAGAGTGCAGAATCCATGGGCCGACCCACCTTTCATGTCAGCACCATAAGCTGGCATGAAGCAATGCAATGTGCAGGTGGTTTAAACAAAAGCGGGTCTATAGCCGTACGTCCTCGATTTGGCTACTGCGGCGTAAAGTAGGACGGGAAAATGAACTGCAAAAAAGTTGGGAGTGCCTTGAGCCCCAAAAAAGATTGCATAGATGAAAACAAAAACAAAAAAAAAACTGAAAAACAACTACTAGATCATGGTACATCCGAAGGGGACGAGGTTTTGAATTATATTGCAAACAACAAATCCAGAGTGTAACAAGAAGACAAACCCGCAGGAGATTGAAACCCATAGGGTTATTGTAAGCTCTGCAGATATTAATGAAGATATCACCGGACCGAACTGAACGAAAGTGAACACTGGTTAGCGGGAGATTAATCCCCACGTAACTCATTGTGCGACAATCGAAAAGGATTATATTATGATAAGAGAAAATTGGTTCATCTTTATAGAAAAAAAATTTTTTTGTTCAGTTATAAAAAATTACTTGTGGTTTGTTTAACTTTCACTTTTAAAAATAGTAATGTAGGTTATAATAAGGTATACAGTGCTGGGGAAAAAAAGTTGGGCAAACATATTTTATTATAAATTGGAGTCTTTTTTGCTAAAATTACAAAACTTTTGAAAGCAATTGACTTAATGTTTTATTTTAAATACTGTAACGGAATTCTTATCTAAAGAGAAATTCCATTACTAACCTAGCCCAGCAAAAATTTAATTTAGTGATCAGCATGACATTGAAAATTACAGTCAGTCAAGTAAGAGCGTGGTCGTCATTACCGACAGGTAATGAAAGATTTCGCTCTAATTCCTTTGCGAGCCGATAGAGGGAAGCTTTGTCCTTGATGCATTGTCAACAAAGATTCAGTTGTCGTTGATCTTTTGAAAGAGAATCACGTTAAGCGCCATGAGTGCTTAATACGCGTCGCGCTACGAGGCTGTGTTCCTTTGCACCCACCCGAAAGGTCCCAAAATGTCGCAATCAGCGGCTGCTAAATATATGAGAAAGTCGAAGGCATTTGTACATAAGTGGGTACAGCGATATAAAGTGGCTAAAAATGTCGATGATTTACCAGAACGTGGCTCGATAGGAAAAGTGGACAAAAAAGATGAAAAAAGAATAGTGAATCTGTTTTCGCGGAATCCTGGTTTAACACTGCGGCAAGGACAAGCAAAATTAAAGGCAAAAGGTTTAGATATATCCTACGAAACTATCCGAACCCATCTCCGTACTCATGACCTGAAATGGCGCAACACAATGAAGAAGCCTCTGTTGACTGGAAAACATGTGAAAAAGCGACTCGCTTGGGCGCATGAGAATATCGATAGAGATTTTGAAAATGTCATTTTTACTGATGAATGTTCTGTATGGGCACGTTGTGTCCTCACGCGAGCCTGGTCAACTTCCACCAATAGGCTTGTTCAGCGGACCGTAAAACACGTAATAAAGGTGCATCTTTGGGGCTGCTTCTCAAAGCAGGGATTCGGCACTTTGTACCTCTTTACAGACAACCTAAATGCCGAAAAATGATTAAAATCTACAAAAAGGCTTTACTGCCATCTGCCAAACGTTGGTTCATCAGCAAAAATGAAGATTGGATTCTGCAAGAGGACAACGATCCTAAACACCTCAGCAAGCTCTGTACTGAGTGGAAGACTGAATCTGGCATCGTTACATTGGATTGGCCGTCGCAGTCGCCTGATGCAAACCCTATTGAAAATGTGTGGGCATATATTAAACAGAAACTTCGTGGAAGACGCACACACACTTTGAAGCAGCTATCTTGCGATCTGGAGATCGTTGCCACTAGAATACGCCGTCAAATTAGTAGAAAGCATGCCTAGGAGATGTCAGGCAATTATCGACGCCGATGGTGACTGGACACAATATTAACCGAATTGCATCATCGTTTGTAATGTGTACAATATATTTATAAATATGAAAGTTTCATCAAATAAATTTTTTTATAAATTAACCCGACCACGCTCTTACTTGACTGACTGTACATCTTCACCTAAATCTCATTAATATACTATATATGTAGGTCATGCTGAATTTTCCGTTTACATTTTTTTTTCTTATACACTTATTTAATTGAAGGTCAGCATATTAATTCATAATAAATTGAATAAACGTAAATATGTTTTGTAATTTGATTACACCTTTTTCTTTCATTTTCAATGGCATATACATGTTGAATGCAGGTGTGGTTGTTTTATATAGTATAAGTAAATGACCGATACTATATAGAATTGTGAACTCTGTATTTGAGGTATATGTACGAAGAATGGAAATGTTTAACACGCGCGGTAATTGATGCCGATTGTTGGTTTATCAGCAGAAAAAGAAAATTTTTAGTAATTGATTGAAAGTGCATTTTCAATTTTGCTGAGCAAAAATAAAAATTCCCCAGCAATAAAAATCATGTTTATCCGAGCCGCAGGTATTAGTGCACCCGGATTATACGAGTACTTTCTATATCCATGTAGACGCATCAAAAAATGGGGTGTGGGCGGTGTTATTTTTCAGATGGATGAGGAAGGTGGAGAGCATCCAATCTCTTTTTTTCACACAAACTGAATTAATCCAAGCCTACGAACCACCAATTGCAGCACATATGGGCACAGAAAAAATGATTGAATTCATTCGACGTTATTATTTTTGGCCATCACAGGTAAAAGATACAAGGAATTACGTGCGCCAGTGCCAGTTGTGTAAGCTGACTAAAGCCACAAATACCCTTCTGAGACCAAAAATGGGGGAGTATGTGGAATACGTTAGGCCTTTCCAGAAGTTGTATTTGGATTTCCTAGGACCAAACCCCAGGTACAAGAGGGGCAACACTTACATCCTCATCATACTGGACCAATATTCTAAATTCGTTCTACTAAAGCCACTACGGGAAGCAACGGCCAGCAAGATCGTGGAGTACTTGGAAAAAGAGGTGTTCCCAGTGTTTTCAGTGCCTGAAGTGATTCACACAGACAATGGCAAACAGTTCAAGTCGAATTTGTTCGAGAACTGTTTAGCCAACCTGGGAGTTAAACACGTTTTCACCCCAGTGTACTCCCCACAAGCCAATGCATCTGAACGTGTAAATAGATCGGTGCTAGCGGCAATCCGGGCCTATATAAAGGGAGACCAGCGTACGTGGGATGAGCATCTGAGTGCAATTGCGAGTGCTCTGAGAAATACAGCACATTTCTCCACGGATTACGCACCATCCTACTTAGTATTCGGTCAACATACGGTTAACCACGGTTCACAGTATGAATTACTGCGACTGTTAGGCGATCAAAGTTTAGATACCTTCACGGTAAATGCTAAAAACAATCGACTGGAATTGGCTAGGGAGTTAGTTCTAACACACCTCCGGCAGGCCCACAAGAAAATTACACATCAGTACAACCTGCGATCGGCGGATCGTGTTTTGGGTGTGGGTCAGGAGGTGTATGTGCGAAATTTCTCACAGAGCAAGGCAGCACAGAACTACTCCGTGAAGTTGGACAAGAAGTTCGTACCTGTAAGAGTACACCTGCGTGTTGGCCAAGTTGTATATGAATTAGTGGATAATGATGGTAAAATCTTGGGCGTGTACCATGCAAAAGATATTAGAAGCAAACCAACAAGTCTTGCAAATCAATAAAGAGGAGAAGAAGAAGGCGGGAAGAAAGAGAAATGAAAAAGAAGGAAGTGACGGTTAGTAGTAGCGGGAATAATAAGGAATTCGTTATCGCGGACCATTCTGTCGTTACACCACCTACGCAGTACTAGATGCCTGAATAGATGATGTAATGACAGGGTGAAGACTGGTACTGCGGGTACCAGTGTTAATTAAGTAGTTAAGATCTGGTAGAAATTTGAAAATAGGGTATAGGGTAAACTTAGGGTACAATTTGTTATAGATAGTTTAGAGTCTAGGATTAGGTAAACAATTTGATCTGGGTATAAAATATCATTTGTAGTATTACGTTTTCTCTATCCATAAAGAACATACACGATATCATGGAGTGGATCAGTGTATTGCTATACATTAGTTTGCTTGGTCAGGCGTCAGCAGCGGGAGCTAGCTTCGAGCCATTCGTACACCAACCCGGTATATTTCTTGAGCAAGTAAGGCAGGCCTATTTGACCCATGAGAACTGGAAGCTGATATTACATTACAACCTTATGAATTTCTGGCATGAATGGAATCGCATTAGCGCCACGGTTTCGCAATTGGCTAGATGGTGCACTAAGTGTGACTGGAGACAGAGCAGTAGGAACCCAAAAAGCACCACCCAAGGTTGCGGGATACTGATAGGATCGATCGAACATGTGATGGATGAGATGGAGATCGCAATCGGTTATTAAGAGATCCTAGCCGGAAGAGACGTGCCCCGTTCGAGTTCATATGGCGGACCTGTTTGGGGTAATGGACCAAAGAGACGCTGAGAAGTACGCAAAACAAATTGATGAGTTGCAGGCGGGATCATTGCAAATGAGGGACCTGATTAGCAAACAAACCCACGTGTTGGATGTGACATCAAACATTATCCGCAAACAACACGAACAAATAACGAGCCAGTATCAGGCAACACAGCAGAATATCTTGGCACTCTACCAGCACAGTGACTTCATCGATGCAGCACTACAGTTAACGATAAATATAAATATTTTTAAATAAGTGCAAGAAGCCTTGATAGATGTAATGACCGATCTGCACAAGGGACTTATTAATACGCAACTAATAACACCACCACAGCTCAAAGAACAGCTGAAGAGGTTGCGTCTATGGGTGTCTGATCGACGCCTGATCGACGACCAAATAATTTTCGAGCTCAACATACCATTACTAGAGCAGTCAACGTTCCAAATATATCGAGTTCATCCACTGCCTACCGCCCACAAGGATCGCATGGTATACGTCCAACCATCATTTGCAATGTTTCTGGTCGATCTTCAGAGAATCTGGTACTACTCTATTACACCCGAAGAGTTGAGGCACTGCCAGCAATGCATGCCATCGCAAGTGATATGCATGCAACAAAACGCTATATACACGGTTCAGGGAGACCAGCAACCCTACGAACTCCGGTTACTACAACATCAGGAGAAAGCTTTGGATAACTGCCAAGTACGGACAACGCTGCCGAGCACAGTAATTACCCCACTGAGCACCATCAACCAGTGGATAGTGTCAGTACCAAATAAAGAGGTGTACAACGTAATATGCAAAACTACGGTAGAACCAGTCACTATCTATGGAAGCGGCATTCTGCGGTTGTCTCCAGATTGCGAAATCAAAACCACGAATTATTTGCTGCGAAGTCAGAAGAGCCATGAAACAAAGGGGAGTGTGTTGTTCCTACCGTCTTTCAACCTGACGCAGGAGGTTAACGCTGAGAAGATGCCCATGGTAATCAATGAACTAGACGATGATATGGAGAGGTTGTCGACGGCGGTAAAGGACCTTCATTCCCAGGAGGTATGGACCACGATAAACTTAAATGACATTCCGCACTACGCCACGTCTACAATAGTGTTGGTGTTAGTAGTAATCGTTTGGCTGATTTGGTGGAGGCGTCGTAGACAGAGCAAACTAATATATCAGCTGAGGGGAAACCAACAGTCAACACTAGATGCAAGAAGGCCAGTTTCGAGGAGGAGAATTAGTTGTTAAGAACCTATTTGACTGGTGTGTTTTTCTTTTTGGTGATGTAATAAATAAATAAATAAAAAAAATAAAAATAAATAAATAAAAAAAAAAAAAAATAAAAAATAAAAAAAAAATATGTATCTAGTAATAAGGGTATAGTAGCTAGATAGTAAGATAAGTAGATAGTTAAGAGATATTTTTAGCTTTAGTTAACTATAGAAACCGCCTGGCTGGCTCAGTGAATAGAGCTTTGAAGTTGTCAGGGTGTGGGCGTCCTCACGTTGGGCGATTAAGAGACAAACTTACCAAACCATGTTCCTTTCTAATAGAGCATGAGATCTCTTTTCATCTCAGGGATTAGGTTTTCCCCACGCTGTAACGGAATTCTTATCTTAAGAGAAATTCCATTACTAACCTAGCCCAGCAAAAATTTAATTTAGTGATCAGCATGACATTGAAGATTACATCTTCATCTAAATCTCATTAATATATCTGTACTTAAAAGCAAAAGTCGCTTAAGTGACTTTAAGCGGTTTTAATGAATTTCGCATAAATAATTAAATTTGTTCACTATTTAAATTGTACCAAATTTTGGTAAAAATCGCTTAAAAAATAAAAAAGTTATGAGGTAATATATAAAATACTCTCAATGTATTTCCATTTGATTTTAAAACTTTAACCTTCATTTTCTCAAAACTACTAAAATGCAGATAAGCGATTTTTGATTTTTAGTACAGAATTAGGTCATGCTGAATTTTCCGTTTACATTTTTTATTTCTTATACACTTATTTAATTGAAGGTCAGCATATTAGTTCATAATAAATTCATATGAGCCTCAGTTGAATAAACGTAAATATGTTTTGTAATTTGATTACACCTTTTTCTTTCATTTTCATTGGCATATACATGTTGAGTGCAGGTGTTGTTGTTTTATTTAGTGTAAGTAAATGATCGATACTATTAGAATTGTGAACTCTGTATTTGAGGTATATGTACGAAGAATGGAAATGTTTAACACGCGCGGTAATTGATGCCGATTTTTGGTTTATCAGCAGAAAAAGAAAATTTTTAGTAATTGATTGAAAGTGCATTTTCAATTTTGCTGAGCAAAAATAAAAATTCCCCTGACTTTCGATCAAACATTTTTTCTGTTTTTTTTTGTTTTGAAAAAAAAAGTTATCGCGAGGAGTTTTTTTTTGGTAGTTGGTTTTTGAGTTTAGCCAAGTGTGGCTAAAGATAGTAAGGTTTTATTTTTTTGTGAAGAAAGTTTGGTTTTAATTTAGAATTGAAGTTGTTTTATTGGACGGTATCTTTATCATTTGTTTTTTGTGAAATAATTTTGAGTTAAATTAAACATTGTAGTAAAATAATACTTAAGTTTCAAATCAGTGTTATTTTAGTAAATCATTTTACCGGCCGGTGTTTTAATTGTGAAAATATATTACCTAGCCAAGAACATAGTTAGATTGTTTTTACTTTCTTTTACTCTAGTGAAATAAAGTATAGTAATCATGAAAATTTTGTACCTTGAGATTTTTAGAGATTTATTTGTTTTGAGGTCCGCTGAGTCCGAAAAAGTGGGTTTCGAAATGGTGTCTGTCTGTCTGTCAGTCCGTCAGTCTGTCAGTCTGTCAGTCTGTCAGTCTGTCAGTCTGTCAGTCTGTCAGTCTGTCAGTCTGTCAGTCTGTCAGTCTGTCAGTCTGTCAGTCTGTCAGTCTGTCAGTCTGTCAGTCTGTCAGTCTGTCAGTCTGTCAGTCTGTCAGTCTGTCAGTCTGTCAGTCTGTCAGTCTGTCAGTCTGTCAGTCTGTCAGTCTGTCAGTCTGTCAGTCTGTCAGTCTGTCAGTCTGTCAGTCTGTCAGTCTGTCAGTCTGTCAGTCTGTCAGTCTGTCAGTCTGTCAATCTGTCAGTCTGTCAGTCTGTCAGTCTGTCAGTCTGTCAGTCTGTCAGTCTGTCAGTCTGTCAGTCTGTCAGTCTGTCAGTCTGTCAGTCTGTCAGTCTGTCAGTCTGTCAGTCTGTCAGTCTGTCAGTCTGTCAGTCTGTCAGTCTGTCAGTCTGTCAGTCTGTCAGTCTGTCAGTCTGTCAGTCTGTCAGTCTGTCAGTCTGTCAGTCTGTCAGTCTGTCAGTCTGTCAGTCTGTCAGTCTGTCAGTCTGTCAGTCTGTCAGTCTGTCAGTCTGTCAGTCTGTCAGTCTGTCAGTCTGTCAGTCTGTCAGTCTGTCAGTCTGTCAGTCTGTCAGTCTGTCAGTCTGTCAGTCTGTCAGTCTGTCAGTCTGTCAGTCTGTCAGTCTGTCAGTCTGTCAGTCTGTCAGTCTGTCAGTCTGTCAGTCTGTCAGTCTGTCAGTCTGTCAGTCTGTCAGTTTGTCAGTCTGTCAGTCTGTCAGTCTGTCAGTCTGTCAGTCTGTCAGTCTGTCAGTCTGTCAGTCTGTCAGTCTGTCAGTCTGTCAGTCTGTCAGTCTGTCAGTCTGTCAGTCTGTCAGTCTGTCAGTCTATCAGTCTGTCAGTCTGTCAGTCTGTCAGTCTGTCAGTCTGTCAGTCTGTCAGTCTGTCAGTCTGTCAGTCTGTCAGTCTGCCAGTCTGCCAGTCTGTCAGTCTGTCAGTCTGTCAATCTGTCAGTCTGTCAGTCTGTCAGTCTGTCAGTCTGTCAGTCTGTCAGTCGGTCAGTCGGTCAGTCGGTCAGTCTATCAGTCTGTCAGTCTGTCTGTGTCCTCTCTACAGCCCAGATGGTTTAACCAATCGAACTGAAACTTCAGATTTAAGCTTTTTTGATAAATTGGGAGGTCCCAGTAAATTTTACTCCAAATCGGCTAACCGGAAGTGGCCACTCCCTTGGTCCAGAAAATTTATTTTGCAAATATTTTAAAAAGTACAAGGTTTACAAAAAACTACTTAATACAAAAAGTTTCCAAAAATTAAAAACAAATAAAAATAAAACTTGTCACTCAAGGTTCCTATCACTGGATTGTGAATAATACAAAATCAATTTAATTTATCTCCAACGAATTTATTTATTTCACAAAATTTATTACAACACAGTTTATCAATAAAAATTCACAAAATCACTTTAAATAATTTTTACACAATTTTACTATTCACTTATAATTTTTATTTCGCACTATAACACTTTTTAAATCACTTTTTAATTACCTTTTAATCTTCACACTGTCGCTTTCCAAATACTACTACTAATCTTACAAGTTCACTCTATCCAAATACTAATCACCCAATTCGATCTTGTTGTTGAAAATGATGACCACGAAAATTTCTTGCTTTTTTTATTTTTTTTGTGTGTTTGTTTTTAAAATCAATTTAATTGGTAATCAGAAATATGATTTTGAAAATTCGGCATAAAATATTCAAGTGGTTTTTCAAAGCAGATTGTCATCAGAGTAAAATAAATAGTCAAAATATCAATAAATATTAAATTCAAGTAAAATTTGTCATTTTATTTTTTTGGTATCTCAACAATCAGGTAAATATGACCACCCATCCTTCTTACTAACACCAGGGCTCCGACTGGTAGCAGGTCTGTAGACAGCCTCGCAAGAGGCAGCAAGGGAAAATGTGGTGTTAACTACCATACCCGCTTTTCTGTCGACAACGTCTGCCAGTCTTAACTAAACTAACACCATTAGAGACCAATGGCCACTATAACCACGGTCAGTGGTCAGATTTTAATTATTTCACCCTCCCTAAAGCTTAGTTTTCTAGCAGGCAGTCCTGCCTTTTCACGGGGTAGAAAAAAACAACAAAAATAAATAGATACATTACCTTCGACATAGAGTTACAAATGTATAAGTTCTCTTTACTATAGTTTAGTTGTGTATATACGGTTACACGGTTATCTTTTGTATTATTCACACAATAGAAGTCGAATTTTCATGTCAAATTTATAACAAAATTATTTTCTGTGCAGAGTTTTAAAAAATAAATAAAAAATATTTGGAGTCGTTTGATTTTGTTCAAAAAATTACTGTATTGAATTTTTCGGATATTTTATAGACAAATATATTAATTGTTCATGGCAATTCTAATATTTGCTTTTTGGTAAATCAGAAAAATAAAGAGGCCAGTCCATAACATATCTACTGAAAAAAAGTAAAAATATCATTCCCCCTCCCCGTAATTTTGGCCCAAGGCCCAAAGAGTTATACCAATGTATTACTCTGCAAAAATGAGAACCCTCCATGAGTTCTGTATGTTGGTAGTTTGGTTTCGTACTGAAAAGTTGGACTACTCATCAGGCAGATACGACCAAACTACAAAAAATTCCACTCTAGCCACTGTAACGGGCGCTTGTCATGCCCGTTACAAAATATACCTAATTTCCCAAAAAAAATCTATGAATACTGCATCCCACCTTTGAAAAAATTAAAATTTTTGCAAATAACCAAATTAATATTGAGGGGGGTAGGAATGCGTTTTTCGGTTGATTGATCGATGTAGAAAATAATTTTTCTATAAATATTAAAAAGTTCGAGTAAAATTTGTGTTTATTTTTATTTTTTTGTTTGGGATAACAGAATCAGGTAAATATGACTTACTAACTAAAGGGCACCCATTGGTCGGAGGTCTGTTGACAGCCTCGCAAGAGGCGGCAAAGGAACAAATGGGTTAGGGACCAATGGCTATTATAACCACGGCCAGTGGTTAAATTCTAAGTTTACTATTTCATTCACACTCACTGTAAAGCTTAGGATAGCCATGCTATCCTTAGTCACAATTTTTTTTTTACTGTTTTCACCCTCATTTTTCCGAGTTGCAATTAGCAGCTCACGTTTTGGGTGCTTTAGCCCCATCAACAACATCATCCAAAATTGAGCAATGTGCTCACAATGTTCCTTAGGCGGTGAACTAGATCTTACTTGTGGTACTTTACCCACACCAAAATACCCTACCTGGCTAAACTAAAGGAATCATGCCGCCCGGTATCACTATAAGCAAGTAAGATACATTCTATGTAAAGAGTAGATACTCATTACACCAGTTACATTCAGTATCTGGTCAGTACATCAAATATCAAGAACCCATGGAGAAACCTCATTTGTGTCTGTAATCAATTGATTTTTTTGGCTTTTTTATAGACAAATATATTAATTGTTCATGGCAATTCTAATATTTTCTATTTGGTAAATCAGAAAAATAAAGAGACCAGTCCCTCATAATATATCTACTGAAAAAAAGTATAAATATCATTCCCCCCTCCCTGTAATTTTGGCCCAAGGCACAAAGAGTTATACCAATGTATTACTCTGCAAAAATGAGAACCCTCCATGAGTTCTTTATGTTAGTAGTTTGGTTTCGTACTGAAAAGTTGGTTTACTCATCAGGGAGCTACGACCAAACTACAAAAAATTCCACTCTAGCCACTTACATTAAGCATCTGGCCAGAACGTACTGACATAGCGAATTATTATTTATTAGATCAAATATCAAAAACCCATGGAGAAACCTCATTTGTGTGTGTATTATGCCCACACGAATTATTTATTAAGACTTTAATTTGTCTGTCTGCAATAAATTGATTTTTTCGGCTTTTTTATAGACAAACATGTTAATTGTTCATGATAATCCCAATATTTTCGATTTGGTAAATCAGAACAAAGCACAACCGTTATTGAAGCTCCCGAAGAAACCTGCAAAGCGGTCCTAGCTTGCAAACAAATAATGGTGGGTTTACTGCTACAAACATTGACTTGTAGTCAACAGAATTTTCAAAGATATCTTGGAGAAAAAAAAATCTTGTTCTTTATCGAAATGAAATTGTGTTCAGGGGTGACTCGAAACTTCCAGAGAGTTTTAACGATCTCAAGATGCCTTATTCCTGTTTTAATTATTATTTTAGGAATGAGTCTTTCGAAAAAAATAGCAGAAGAAACCAACTTGAATGCTCTCCAACAGGACAGTCAAACCAAATTTTCTGTAAATTATGTTGACATTAAAAAATATATCGACATTTTGATATATATGTATATTTA
Source organism: Tipula vernalis (assembly GCA_958295665.1). Classification (NCBI taxonomy): domain Eukaryota; kingdom Metazoa; phylum Arthropoda; class Insecta; order Diptera; family Tipulidae; genus Tipula; species Tipula vernalis. The sequence continues at coordinate 199,858,002 of OY282559.1, read as the reverse complement.
CCGTTATCCCAGTCTGGAGCGTTACTGGGGGCAACATTCATTCGAGGCAATAAGGAATACAGTGACGTCAAAGTGATTTTACGAAATACGGCGCTACGTTTCAATAACATCATTCTTAGAAAGAAAAATTGCGAAGACGGTTACGACCCGCTATTTAAAATTAGGCCAGGGTGGTCATTTTGTGGTGCTATATCACATTTGGTGATAAAACTGTGATAAACTGACATTTGTCGTAGCTTACTGCGGTCCCATCTTGGATGAACAAGGTCACGTCGTATAATGATTTGAATGAAAATGACCACAATATCTTCCGTCTTACTTCTACAAGTGGAAAAAATTGTTTATTTTGTTGTTTAAATTTTTTTTATATGGAGTTTGGTTAAAAACACCTCTAATCAAAATTCCAAAAAATGAATGAAATTTACATTGACGCTAATGATAAATAAATGATATTTATTAACAAAATAATCATTTATATATTAATGATATAAAATTGATGGATTATTGTTAAATTTACAGGAAAACGGAATATAAAAATCAACAATTATTTTAGTTTTGTGTTGTAAATTGTATGTTAAAAGAACCATTCTAGTAGCCTAGAATAACAAATTTCATAAAAACAATCATCCTCCTAATAGAAATGGACAAAAAATAAGCAATTCTTAAATGAAAATCAACATAAACCATCTGACATAACCTCACAAAATGCAAATAATGGTCGGTGTTTAAACATGAAATTCTAATAAACCAAAGGGTTTTCTAGTTATGTTAACTTAAAAATATAATAATTAGTCTTTTGTTAATAAACAATTTTGTTTTGCACTTCATATTATGGCAATTTTCATTAATTTTTTAAAAATTGAAATTAATTTTTTTCTATCAACCTATATGGAGTTTGATCGAAAGCAACTAAATTAAAGTTTAAAAAAATGAATGAAAATTACTGTGATACGAACTGCAAAACAAAATTGTTGATTAACAAAAGACTAATTATTATATTTTTAAGTTAACATAACTAGAATAGACAAGCCTTTGGTTTATTAGAATTTCAAGTTTAAACACCGAACATTATATGCATTTTGTGAAGTTATGTCAGATGGTTTATGTTGATTTTCGTTTAAGAATTGCTTATTTTTTGTCCATTTCTGTTAGGAGGATGATTGTTTCTGTGAAATTTGTTATTCTAGGCTACTAGAATGGTTCTTTAAACATACAATTTAATACACAAAACTAAAATAATTGTTGATTTTTATATTACATAGTAAAGGCTTTGCCACAGCTAATTTTCGTGCGATGCGATTTCTTTTTCTTTTCAAATTCTACTGCAATTAGAATAGATCTGATACTAAATATATGAAAAAACTATCAAATATCATTATAATCTTTAAATCCTATACATGTGTCTTTTGAAATATAATAATTTTAATTCATATAAAATTCATTTTATATTATATCGTGCGAAGTTTGCAATTTCGCAATTGGAGAAAAAACTTTTTTCGCGTTTGGCGACTTTCCACATACATACGAATTTTTTTATCGCATCTTTTAACGTCACTTTTTTGAGAAGACATGGAACTGTACAATAGAAAATGATCGAAAAATTCGCAATAAGTAAATATTTTGATGTACATATGTGCAATACACAATTATTAAATAAATAAAATAAATAAAAATAATTAAAATTTGGGGAAAAAACTACAAAATAATTTCAACCAATGACTATGACAGTTGTTACGAAAAAACTCGCGTCGCTATTAAAGCGTGATTTAGCGTCAAAAAAAACATCAATTTGGTTCCGTGTACTTTTCGCACCACAAAATTTACATTGATTTGAAAAAACGAAAAGAATTCGACATTAATCTAAATATCAAAAATTGAGGTTACGTGTCTAATCATCACTTTGATTCATTCCTTTCCCCTTAAAATTCATTTTGCAGTGTTGTCATTTTGTGATGATATATCACATGTGGCGATACTGTGCGAAAAATAAATTGTCGTAGCTAACTATGGTGTTGTCATGGATGAATATCGTCATATCGCATAATGATTTAAATGAAAAAGACCACAACTTCTTCCGTCTTACTTTTACAAGTGGAACAAAAAAAAAATTATTTTCTTGTTTACATTTGTTTTATATGGAGTTTAGTTAAAAAAAGCTCTAATAAAAATATCAAAAAATGAATGAAAATTACATTGACGCGAAATATAAATGAATGATATTTATTAACTAAATGATCATTTATATATTTTTGAAATAAAATTAATGGGTTATTGTTAAATTTACAAGAAAAACGAAATACAAAAATCAACAATTATTTTAATTTTGTGTAGTAAATTATTTGTTAAAAATAACATTCTAGTTACCTAGAATAACAAATTTCATCGGGAGCTCTAAAAAGCAAAGGACAAAAAAAATTCTTAAACAAAAATCAACATAAACCATCTGACATAACCCCACAAAATGCAAATATTGGTCAATGTTTAAACATAAAATTCTAACAAACCAAAGGCTTTTCTAGTTATGTTATGTTAAAAATATATTAATTGGTCTTTTTTCAATCGACAATTTTATTTTGCACTTGGTTTCATGATAATTTTTATTCATTTTTGTGAAACTTTAATTTAGTTGTTTTTGATCAAACTCCAAATAGTTTGATGGAAAACAACTAAATTGGGGTTTTAAAAAAATGAATGAAAATTATCATGAAACCAAGTGCAAAATAAAATTGTTGATTGACAAAGGACTGATTATTATATTTTTAACATTTTATTTAAATAATAAACACCTTTGCATTAAAGTATTACTTTATCACCACACAAATAGCACTTCGTATAAAATTTTCATATAATGTCATTTGAGGTTATGTGGAAACGTCAACTTATCACTTTGATTCATCATTTTCCCCTTAAAATTCATTTTGCAGGGATGTGTTTGTAGACTTTCTCCATTTTTTTATATCACACAAAAAAAGTCTCCACTAGTGATATAAAGGTGTGATATAGCACCACAAAATGACCACCCAGTTGTTGATCATTTGAATCGCAGGTTTGATTTAATTCCAAAAATGCGCGATTATGCGTGGATGAGCAAATGTGTGGTACTAAAATGAAATCGTGATTTCGTTAGCATATGCCAAACAAGCCGCATAAGTGGGGCATACAATTTTTTGTTTTATGTGATTCGTACGACTTTTCGTATAAGTTCGAAATATAAACTGGATCAGGAGATAATGTAGTACTTCCAAATACACCAAATTTAGGGGCTTGTATTAACGTTGTTGTTCGCTTGTCACAGTCAATTACGTACTGACTTTAAATATCATATCCATTATTTTGATAATTTTTATACATCGCTACCACTGCTAGTGTATCTACGAAGTCGAGGAATATATTCATTAGCACAATTCGCACCAGTCGCATAAACAACTTCAAACTTCCAAGTGACAGAGACAAGGAGCTTCAAAGAAAGCCTAGAGGGTACTCAGTGGGGTATGTGGGACGTCCTTGTGGAGTTGATTTAACAGCTGTTTTATGGAAAGACACAAAAAATGTAAGACTAGCTTCAACTTATTTTAGAATAATTCCATTCAAATCCGCAGTCGAACCGCGACCAGTTGAGGATGAGAAGTTATTCATTGAGACTATTTTATCATTTAATTGATATGACAATAGTAAATGCTTATCTTCTCCACCGACGCATTCACAAAGGATTCACTTCATAAGAACCTGCTGATTTTCGATCGGAAATTGGTGATGTTTTGTGTCGTTTCCAACAACAACAGCAAAAAAGGCCATTGGGAGGCCATCTCAAAACTCGCAAAAACCAATGACTGAATATGCTGCTTCTTCGAAGAAAGTATATGCGCCACCGCGTGATATTCGATTTAAAGGTGTTGGTTGTTGGCCTGATATGTTAGACAGAACAGGCAAAAAACTGTGTAAATTACCTGGTTGCAAATCCGAGACGCAAATGTTTTGCGTAAAATGCAAATTGAATCTATGTTTGTCGCCAGCCAAAAAGTGCTTCCAAATATTCCATAACGTTATATAGATGTATTGTACACAATAAATGTGTATTATTTTTTTTTTTTGAATAATTTTACTAACAAATATTTGAAAAATTAAGTTATAAATTTGTATTATTTCTCCCGTGTGACGGCCTTTTGGCGGCCTACCAATTTTCGGCCCTGGCACTCGTAGTTTTTATCTGAAATAATTTTTTACTTCGTTTTCGAATTTTTTACATTAAAATAACCCTACCATTATTATCTCAGCCAAAAAAAATTGGCCGGCTAGAGGGTTAGGGTAGCTATACGAAAAGCGAATATGAATTTTTTTCTTAAGTTCTTTTTGGGTTGGTTACGTTTTATTTTATTATTTTCTTTTAGAAATTTTAACCACGCGTTAAAAAACTAGACATTTTACATTTCAAATTGGACATACAAGCCGAATTTCAACATAATCGGTTGATAAAATTTATTAAAGTTCCATCTTACTTAGTCATATTCTAGAAATTCATCCAAAAACCATTTTAAAATCCCATTTCCAAAGCACAAGCCGAAATTCATCATAATTGGTTGAGAAATAGGCAAGTTCCCTCGAACTTGGCCGTATTCCAAAACTTTATTCAAAAATCATTTTAAAATCCCATTTCCAACGCACACGCTAAATTTCATCATAATCGGTTGAGAAATAGGCAAATTCCATCTTATTAGGCCATATTCCAGAACTTTCCAAAAATCATTTTAGAATCCAATTTCCAGCGTACATATCAAATTTAATAATAATCGGTTGAGAAATAGACAAGTTCCATCATACTTGTCTATATTCCAGAACTTCATCCAAAAATCATTTTAAAATCTAATTTCGAAATCGGATGTCAAATTTCATTAAAATCAGTTAAGAAATAGATAAGTTCCATCCTAATTGGCCATTCATTTAATTTGCTCAAAGTTTAATTTGAAATGTAAAAAGTTCAATTTGAGGTTTGAGATATTAACAGATACACATATACTGTACATACATACAAACATTCACTTTATTTTATAGAATGCTCAACTGCTCACTAAACACTGGTCCAACATCATCTCAACCCCAATTCAACCCGCAAATGGCCCCCAACTCAACCCTCAACCCAACCGCAAACTGTCTTTCAACTCAATCCTCAAACCAGCATATATAAAAAATTGGTCAACTGCTCACTATATCTTAACCAACCCCAACTCAACTCCGACTCAACTTGAACTCAACCCGTAAATTGTCCCCTAAGTTAACCTTCAACTCAACCCCAAACTCAATACCCAACTCAATATTCAAACCAGCATATATACAAAATTGGTAAATATTTCTATACCCAGGTATATTGGGTCAATTCGTTTGGCTGATACCCGACCCTTTTGACACACAGGTTCCAAAAGCTTTTCAAATTTAGGCCTTGACCATAGAAACAGATTGGCAAAAAAAAATTTAAATCGAACAAGCCGTTCTTGAGATACCATGGGTACAGGCATCCAGACATCCAGACATCCAAACAGACGGACGGACATTTTGTTTTTTGCTTTTTTAGACTCAGGGCAAAGAAAAAAATAACAAATACAGAAGAAAACCTTTCGAATAAAATATTGTCCTTTTTTTCTGGGGGTTATGTCGTTGGTTTGGGGTTATCTCAGAAAATACGAGAATAAGAATTTTAAATATGTAAATAAATTTTACACTCTCGACATAGCTCTCTCATTCTTGCGTTTAATGTATTTTAGCAGTTATGTATGTACATATATGCGTTGTTGGAACTCGTGTGTATCATAAAGAAAAGATTATACTTGTGTGTGTTTAAGCGTTGACGATCAAAACCAACAACAAAGTATAAAATTGTACATTGTTGTTGGATTTGCGAAGATTGTTTTGGATGATATTATATTGTATGTGTATGCATTTGTTTTAAATTTTAATAATAAACCAAATAAAAAAACAACAAAGCGTTAAGGAAACAACCGTATGTACTTAGAAAAATTAAAAAAAAACAGATGGATTTTAAAGTAATTAATTTTATTTATGATGCCTTATCTTGGTCGACTATATACGTATGTAGCTCGAATATGAGTATTAAATATATATTTCATATTTAAAAAAATAGGTATATTATTTGCGATATTATATTATACAAGTAGGTATAGATAATAAAACAAAAATATTCAATGCAAATAATTTTGTATTTTATTTTGAACTTTCTTGTCATAAAACCATTTGGTGTGCTTTCTTAAAAGCACTATTATTAAGAAATCTAGTAACTTATAATTATGTTCAGAACAAGGATTTGTTGAACAACAGCAATATTTATGTATTGAATTTCCGTTAGAGTAATCAATACATCGATCAATAATTAGTTGCTTTAGATTATTTGAATTGCAATATTCGTTAAATGTTTCTTCAAATATTTGAATATGCGGTTTACATAAATCAAATAATAATTCCGTTGGAGCGCGCAGGGAACCAAAATTATTGTTACTAACATAGTTCTTCATAAATATAAAATATTCAGAAGATATTGTTATATTAGCATCATTGTCTTTTTTGACCCATTTAGTTTCGCAATATTGGCAATATCTTCGTCCCAAACATTTAAATATACATAGCATATCCTAAGTAATATCTTATAGCACAGTCGTCAAAATTTAAAATTGTGTTCGCGTTTGATAGTACATGGTCCAACAGTTCATGGTTAACTTCTGATTGGTTACAGATGGCTGAGGCTGGTTTCTCTGTAAAATCATCTACATTATCACTGTCTTCAATTAATGTTAATTCCAATGGTGCTTTGGATGGTAAATCACTCGTAGTTACGAAATCTTGGGTTAGCATTTCATCGTCGTCTTCATAACAATTCGTTAAAGCTGAGTTTCTTAAAAATTTTATTGTCATTATTTGTCCCAATAAATTATTAAACTCATTTACAGTTGGATTTCGCCTATTACCTACTCCTCTTCTTTGCCTAATTAAACCAAAAAGATTTTCTATTGGATCCTGGTGTAATCTAACTGTAAGTATGAAAAATATTTGACTATTTTCTAACATCAAACTATTTAATAATTGTAATACGGCATTAATAGTTTAGATAAGCCCTTTGAAGCAATACATAGTTTTTTTTTGCACCGGTTCGATTGATTTGATGTATGGCAACATTTCTAACATGTTTAAATAAACTCGTTTGTTAACTTGAATTGCACTTTTATGTTGGTTCTTATCATTTAAGACTCGACTATTTAAATTGTCAAACAACCTGTCCATTTTTTCGACAAAATTTGCGGTTGATAACGAAGCATCTTGAACGATCGGTGAACACTGGTTAAATTGACTCATCATTCGAAAAGCACAGGCAACTGTCCAGCTGAAAACTTGTGTTGCGTAGCTGACGCGCATTTTTTCAAACTTTTTAGGGCTGATATGTCTAGGTGTTGGTTTCGAACATAATCTAGTTGTATTTGTGGTGTCACAAGAATATAATTCGCTAGGTACTCTCCAATTTACAATACCATCATTGGTTTTAAGATCAGAACTCATCAAATTATTACGTACAGATTTAATTAAATGGGGTACATCGTATAATGCAAATATTTTTTGTTCGTGTACGTAAAAGAACGGATTTTCTGGTTCCACGCCTAAAATCTTAAAGGCAAGCCGATTATTTGAACCCTGGTCACATACAACACACTTCACACTAAACCCTATTTCGGAAAGAACGGTAATATTTTTTTTTATAATGTCTATTAAATCGCTACCTATGATGTTTGTAGCATTGGTGAAATATGATAAAACATAATTATAGTTTAAAAATAATCCTCTAATTAAAAATACACAAATATTTTTGGCTAAATCTTTTGAGCGTAAGTCCCCCGAATCTGCAAACCCATCAATCTCATCTTTAACTGAATCATACTCTAATGATTGACGGATCATAACTTCATCAAACACTAACACAATATTTGAATATCTAGTCCACATTTAGATAACCAAGTGGAAAATTCGGGACTCTCGCGATCAGGAAAACTATAAAACTTACGGTCAGGGAAGCACCTTTTGCCGGCCAAACATGTTGGAACTGCACAAACAATCCCTGATAATCGTTTATTACCCTTTTTTGGTGAAAGTAGAATTATAAAATTTGTAGTTACAGTATTTTTATATGGTTAGTTCACAAAAAATACACACAATAACACACAAGATTTATAGCGAATACAAAAAAAACCGTTAATATTCTTATCTCTGCTATATGTATGTTTACTTATATACTGGCTAGTGATGTTCGAACTGAGTCGAACCGAATACTTTTAACCTGATACTCAAAAGGTTCGAAGTATCAATTGATTACTTTTCAAAGTATCAGGTAAAAAGTATCAACTCATACATTCGACATATATGCTTCTCATTCTCACAAATAATATTATCAATGCACCAAAGCAGATCGAACATATATATATTCACGTTTTCGTTTCACATTGAACTGATACTTCCCTCTAAACAAAAAAAGCGATTCGTAAATTACGATACGATTAGGATACATAAACGATATATATTTTTTAAAATGACACACGTACATATACACATTTCCTTTTCTAGTACTGCATCTACACCCTCCTCTTGCCATTTCAATTTAAGTTTCATCTAAAACAAAAGCGTTTATTTTGTTGTGAGTGAGGTTCGCAAAGTAAGTAAATACCTACAAATTAATGATAAGTTTATTATACAATATATGAAAAAAAAAAATTTACCGAAGAAGAAAATAAACAAGCAAATTTATATAAAATAGGTAAAAAATGTATTGATTCATCTACTCTAAATAAATAGAAAAATTTAATCATATTATAAAAGGCGCTTTTTATTTTTGCTAATAACCATCACAATCGACACGCAAAATACGATTTGTAAACATATCGCATAATTAGGTCTGTTTACGAAAAATAAGCACGTTTCGTAAAAATCGGTATATTCCGAATCGTAAAAAATTCTAATTATCATGGGATGTAATCCGTTTATTATTATAAATATGTATATAAGTGTAGTAGATGAAGATGTATATACTCATTATCCCTAATTGTTTTTTTTTCAATTGATCAATATATTAAAATACGAATGTCGTATATATAGCAATTATTTACAGTCTATAGGCATGTTGTGTACGTAAGCACGAGTATAAACTAAAACAGCCAAACAAACAAAATAAAACCACAAAAAAAAGTACTTATTGGTAATTCTGGAACATACGGAGTTTAATCTATTTAAATGTCCAGATTATGTATTGAAACCATTTCGTGAGAGAAGCTTGAGTACTAAACTTTAAAATATATTACCTTGATCAACAAGTTCCCGGAATAACCATCGTGTGGCGCTCCCATCGTTCCGATTTGAGTTCTGTTTTTTTTTGTTAAGTTGGTACATCTGCTGTTGATATTCCCTCTAAATCTTAGCGTCATAGCTTGACATTTGCAAAAGTTACGTAGTCAAGAGTACATCTATCTCTGTATGTGTTGGCGATTATTTAATATTTTAGAAATTATTTACAATTTTAGACATGATTTGCGAGGCTGAATCCGATCCTACATTCATCAAAAGGATCATTACTGGAGACGAGACGTGGGCTTATGAGTACGACACGAAATCCAGACATCAGGCAAGTGAATGGTGTTCACCAAAAAAACCACGTCGTTTTCAGTCAAAAAAGAAGGCAATGCTCACGGTTTTCATGGATTACAATGGTGTAGTGCATCATGAATTTTTGCCAGAAGGGCAGACCGTAAACAAAGAGTATTATTTGGCCGTTATGAGATGTTTGCGTAGAGCAATTCGCCGAAAGAGACCAGAATTGTGGGCAGAAAACTGGTGGATTTTGCACCATGATAACGCACCGTCGCACAGTGCCATCATTATTCGTAATTTTTTGACGAAAAATGCAACAAATACCTGTGACTTCTTTCTGTTCAATCGAGTTAAAAACCCATTACGGGGAACGTGTTTCAGCAGCCGAGAGGAAATAATGGAAAAATCGCCAACACACACAGAGTAGATGTACTCTTGACTACGTAACTTTTGCAAATGTTAAGCTATGACGCTAAGATTTAAAGGGAATATGAACAACAGATGTACCAACTTAACAAAAAAAACAGAACTCAAATCGGAACGATGGGAGCGCCACACGGTGGTTATTCCGGGAACTTGTTGATCAAGGTAGTATTCGAAATTTATTAATTTTGGTAAAAAAGATTTGACTTTTTTTTTACATACTCAACGTAATTGGAATAAATAGTTGTGTCTAAGAGTATTGCAGAGTGCGTCGTTGTGCCACTGCATTCTAAAAATTTGTTTTTGACCCAACGGAGGAGTGTATAATTTCTTGTAAGTTCTTTTTAATTAATGATTAACACGCAAACTATTTTTATTGGGTTTTTATTCTCCAATTGTACAGACATTTCTGGAGGAATTATATAAGGACATCAATTGATACCGAAATAGTTATATAGCTAATGAGTCGCTGCATTAGCGGTACAGCGTGACCTCACTTATTTATATAAATACAGTTAAGTGATTTTTGGTTGCGTAATTCCTTGGGCATTGTATTTGCTATTAAATAACAACTGTACCGAATGGAAAATTAAGTCTACTCCCATATTTAACGGGACTCCATAAAGTGCCAGTGTCGCGCTTTATCAACAAGTTTTTATTTTTATTTTTGAATAAAAAAAGAAAATTTAACTGAAGGTGCAATAGTGATGATCAAAAATATAATTTTTTGTTAAAATAGTGTTAAGTTTACCCATCGAAATATATGGTATACTCGTATATATGTAATAGTGTTCAGTTAACAATCCTGAGTTGTCTGATTTATCTTCTGTACTATAGGAGAATTAAAAACAAAGTTTATGAGGAGCAATTCAGTTTACAAATTTAATTTTCAGCTTTCTTTGGCGGTCTTTTGGTAAGTCTTTTTATATATTATTTTCGTCAGGGCTTGTGCCCAAGTGGAACGCTCCCATCATAATTTTGTGCTAGTTTTTTGAGTTTTTTTCTTTACATTTTTATTTTGTTGAATATCCGCGTACAAACATATGTATAATATACAAATATTTTTTCTTTAGGTAATAAGATTTCTTAGAGACTTGTTGTAGAAATATTGGATTTATTTTTTCTAATTTTTTTTAATAAATGGTTTAAATAATATGGAACAGTAAGCGTTTAATTGATATAAGATTCTGCGTTGATTACCGAAAACTCAATGCTGTGACGAAAAAAGATAGCTACCCACTGCAAAGGATCGATGACACGCTAGACACGTTATCGGGAGCTCGAATATTTTCGACATTAGATTTACAAAGCGGCGATTGGCTAGTGGAAGTCTGAAGATCGCGAGAAAACAACGTTCAGTGTGGGTAACGGACTTTGGCAATTTAATTTTATGCCGTTCGGATTATGTAATGCTTCTGTGACTTTTTAACGATTAATGGACCGCGTGCTAAACGGATTACATTGGACATTATCGTCATGGGTAAGGATTTCGGCGAGCATCTAAGGAACTTGGCAAAGGTTTTAGATTGGATACAGGCCGCCTGGTTAAAGTTAAGTCCAAAGAAGTGTAATCTGCTCAGAACTGAAGTAAAATTTCTGGGTCATCTGGTAACGATTCACACCGACGAAGAAAAGATCGCAGCGGAAAGGATTGGCCGTGACCTAAAAAGGTACACAAGTTACGGAGCTTTCTGGGATGGTGCACTTATTCCCGAAGATTCGTGCCGGGATTCGCCAACGTCGCAAAGAGTTTACCCGAGTTAACCAGGAAAAATAAGGCATTCGAATGGAAGAATGACCAGGAAGAAGCATTCGTGGAATTAAGGAGACGATTATGCGTCGTACCAAACATAGCAGACCCTATACCCAAAAGGAAATTTATTTTGGATACCGAAGGTATAGTAGGAGTGTTATAACAGAAAACGGATGGCCAAGAACGAGTTATTGCATACTACTCCAAAACATTATCAAAACCAGAGAGTAAATATTGCGTAACACGAAGAGGATTTTTAGCTTTAGTGGAATGCGTTAAGCATTTCCATAAGTACTCTTATGGCCGAAAATTCCATTTACGAACTGACCACGGCACTTTATGGTGGCGGTTGCAATCCAAGAATCCAGAGGGACAGGTAGCACGCTGGATCGAACGTCTTCAATGCTACAATTTCCAGATCGAACATCGGAAAGGAAGCGCATACGGAAATGCCTAGGCATTATCAAGACGACCATGTCCAATAGAATGTAAACTTTGTGGTCACGTTGAAGCAAAGGAATGCATCATCGACGTTAGGCTTACGTAAGTGCTGCCTGATGAGGAGTGGGCCGACGAAATGATCAGGAAAGAGCAATGGGACGATACGTATTTATCAGCTATCATGGAGTTGAAGGAAAACGAACGTCGGCCACCACTTGGAGCGAGATCACGAACAAAACTCCCATGAGAGAGTCGGTGCTTATTTCATTAGGTTTTCTTTTTCAATAGCAACCGTTAATACATTTTTTAGAGAATGAGAATTTTAATTCGAAGTCTGGATTTAGAATCTGATGAATTCGATTTGTAATGTGAAGTGGGGAACTTAGAAGGGTGTCTTCCTGACGAAGAGCTAGAAAATCCAGCATTATTACTTGTTCGTGCTGAAAATCGAGCAAACAAGGGCCTTCGAAAAGAGGTCGCAATTTGTACTAATAAATTAAGGTCTTTGCATGTAACTATACAGGCAAATCTAAAGTCTGATGCCGACCTAAATACCGAGCTATTTACCATCGTAACTTCTCGCACCGATCGGCTCAAATAAAACCAACTACGCAGGCCAAACAGAACCACAAAACGAACAATTTAGTGACAAACACGTACAATTTAGTGAGAGTTGTCCCAGGGAGTTCGCCGTTAAAGGACATTACCCCTCCGCAATATAAATTTGATTATGCAAATTCATTATCCAATGCATCTCAAATTTCAGCTCAAGCAAATCTACTTCCCCCAAATTCATATATACGAGTTTCATTTCCGATAACACCAACAACCCTTTCACAATAACTGGAAATGAATCAGATAAAGGGTCCGCCTTTGGAAAATATCATCGTGAATGCTGCCTGGCCGTCTAATATTTATCAACTCAACATGAACTATTTGCTTTGGCTTCTAAAACACGCGTTCCCACCTCCACGGTTTTATAGTCCCCGGTCGGATATAACCACCTACCTCCGGCAGTAGATGTTCAAAAATGGAATATATCTTTTGATGGATCGACTAGCGGGATAGCAATTGAGAAATTTTTCCTTAGAGTAGAGGTAATGGTAGAAACTCATAGAATCCCATTCGATGCATTGGTGCACGATATCGGATCGTTAGTGCATGGCGTTATTCAATAACATTATTGGATTTTTCTTGAACGCAATCTAAGACGAATTATATGCTGGAATTGCGATCAACCTCTTCAAAAAAATGCATTGTTTTGTGGTGCACTTCCAGCAGCCAGCGATATTGCCTCCCTGACCGAATGCAATGGAATCGACGGCAAACACTGATCCGGAGTTGCATGTCTTGCAAAGACACAAATAATAAATAACAACACATCATCATATAAGTTCTCTTTCGACCAATATACAGCTATCCAAAATCATAAGCTCCGATCTATTAAATACTTCCGGAAAAAGAGATTATTACACAAGAAACTCACAAAAGCCAAGTTAGCCTCAGTATAGCGTTGAAACGGCGGTTTGTTCGATATTGGAGCGATCATTAGTGCTTTGGGGAAAAATGGTGCATAATTTATCGAGAACCATAAGCTGCGCTTTTTTCCTATTTTCGCATCCGTACGGACAGCGAACGGTGATAAACCATAGATAATTGGCTAATATGTTTGTGTTTTTGTGTTTTTGTACCAGTTCTTTACAACGGAGAGGCCATTAAAATGCAACAATTTTTAATTCCAGATTTAGAGCAAGAGTTGTATTTACGGTTTGATTTTTGAACTACATTTGGGATCAAACCTACCCTGTTAGAGAAATTAGTTGGTCCAAGTTCTGAAAACGAGATTCCGAACATCATAAAACACCACGCACGTTCTTAGTAAGGATCAGTCAGAAAAGTGGAACAAGTAGTCAGTCTCTTTCCTAGCTCGGAGAAACTTGGCTTAGGCAGAACATCCTTAGTGACACATGTAATTGACACGGAAGATGCAATTTCCGTAAAGCAGTGTATCTTCTCTGTTTCGCCTGCTGTACAAAGCAAAATTTACCAATATTTAGACCGTAAGTTGTCGTTAGGCGTAATTCAGGAAAGTACTAGTTCCTGGTGTTTACCGATGGCTCGGGTCCGGAAATCTAATGGGACACCATCTACATGATCCAACCTCGACATTCGATGAGCATTTATCTCTTTTGACCGATGTAGCATCTCGGTTAACTGCAGCGGGCCTCACTATTAATATCGAAAAAAGTATATTTTTTACTGAGGGAAATCGATTATCTTGATCATGTAGTGGGAGGGAGTACTCTAGCTATTGCAGAGTACCCGGTGCCAAAAACAGTACGTCAGGTAAGGAGGCTTTTAGGTATTTGTGGTTGGTATAGGCCAATCTATTGAAAAAGAACCAAAAATTCGTTTCGTCCGAGCAATCACAAAAGAGTTTTGAAATTAGCTCTCACTACTGCTCCAGTGTTGAACACGGCCGATATTAACAGGAGATTTTGTATCCAATGTGATGCTAGTTCGACTGTAGTAGGCACTGTATTGTTTCAGAAAACAGACGATGGCGAAGACAAACTGATTGAATTTATGCCACATAAACTAAACTCGGCTCAAGATGCAGTTCCGGCCGTTAATAAGTTCAGAGGTTACGTCAGGGGATTGTGATTTACTGTTATAACCGATCACGCTTGTCTTACCTGGATGATGTCCCAAAAACATATGACCGGTAGACTAGCGTGATGGAGCCTTAAATTACAAGCAAAAACTGTAGAAAGAATATAAAGACTTCCTATGTCATACAAACCAAATGTTCGCAGCTTGGGGTACGGAAATAGTTTTTTATGTTTTACTATTTCGTTTTCTATACTATTTCTGTACCCCAGCTTCGTATATTTATTGTGAGAAGTCTTGTATTCTTTCTATAGGTTTTGTTACAAGGTTATTGTGTATCGGATGCGTTGTCTGGACGTTTACATGGAGGAGCTTGACGGAACGGTGAAACGGAGCATTCTCACAACCCCGAATATCTCAAACAATTAAGCAGATAGGGTCTGTACAATTAAGCAGATAGGGTCAGCGGATCTTCGCTGGGTAAAACGAATTTGAAAGTGTTTGATGGGTAGATTTTTATTAACAATAAGACCACCACCATTGAATCAGATATACCCGATGGAAAGTTAATAATTCCAGAACATCTCTCATTAGACTTAATCAAATCAGCACATTCTCCACACACATCGGCACATTTAGGAACTCACAAAACTACGGAACTGATAAAACGTTATTTCTTCTGGCCAAATATGCGAAGTAATACTCAATAATACATAGCATCCTGCGAGATATGCCAATGAATTAAAGCTACAAATTACATCTTGAGACCTCATTTGAGTTCTCTGCCAATTACATTTAGACCATGGCAAAGAGTCTATTTAGATTTCCTCGGTCCGTATCCTAGAACGTGCGGAGGAAATACGTCTATCCTGATTGGTGTGGGAGGGCAGGAAGGGCAATTGGTATCGAAAGGAAAGAAGAGTTTATCAACGAAGCTGCAACCAGCATGGGAAGGACCTTTACACTGTCATCACCAGGATGAATTTCGTGGTTTATCGGGTTCAGAAAGGACATCGAAGTAAACCGAAGGTGTTGCATTTAGAGAGTGTGCCCCTATTTATTTCGGGACCAGCAGGCTTAAGTGAGGGGTAGCGTTACGGTGACACCTAGGGTAGAATAGAATAAGTTAATTAACAGCCCAAAGTTTACTACTAGTAGTGACTACTAGTCAGTAGTAGTGCCTAGGGTACTAAAATGGAAATTTTCCATGCATCAACTTTTTATATTGTACGAGATATTCTTACTGGAAAGAGCATGAAGTTTCTAGAAGTTTTTTTTTAGTGTCATATAAAAGTTATAATTGAACAGTAAAATTGTGCAAAAATTATAAAAAGTGATTTTGTGAATTTTTGTTAACAAATTGTGTTGTATTAAATTGTATGCTCAATGAATAAACTCGTTTGGGATAAATTGAAGGGTTTTGTTTTATTCACAATCCAGTGATTGGAACCTTGATTGACAAGGCTAAAACGTACCAATACTATACAAAAACACATTGCTACTCAATTAATGACATTTAGGGGAAACGTGTTATTTTATTTAGTTTCATATTTCAATTGAAGTGAATAATTTATTTATTTATAGTATTTTATAAATAATTTAGTATTAAAAGGAAAAGCACACATGGAAACAAAGCAATCGAAACATAAAAATGATAATGAAGTTGCTTCCATCAGGCATAAAAACCTCTTAAATTTTTCCAAACAATTTCCACCTCATGCTTACACATTCTATTTTGAGCAGTAGTTGAGCTCATTTACAATAAAATGTGCAGCACGAGGTGAAATAATATTAAAAATTAACAAAAATAACAAAGTTAATAAAAATAAATTAAAAAACTATGTAAATAATTTTACCGATCCTAATCTCTTAATTTCCAATGGAATTGAATTCCAAAGGGAAACTCCCCTGACATAAAATGACGTGTTTAACGACCTACAACAATTTTTAGGCGGAATTAGGCGGAAGTTAGAGGAATGAAACCTACTAAACATTAATTTCCTATATAGATAACAAGGCTCCTTAGCTTTGAGAAGTTTAAGGCTAGAGTAGGCAGAAATATGATCGAACTTCCTAATACCAAAAATAAACCTGGTACAAGCATTAAACTATGTCACCGTAAATAAAATGAGGAAGAAGATAAGCCAAAAACAATTTTTTCCGAAACTGACTATCAGAAAATCCAACTACTTTATACAAACAACTAAGCATGCGAAAGACCCTCTTACTAATAGAACTAAATGGTCACCCCAAGTAAGAGTTCTATTAATAACTAAGCCTAAATCCCTAACAGTATTTGAATATTCAATTAAAACTCTGCAGACAAATACCAGGAAAGGACAAGGTATCTAACGGTTTTTTATAAATTATAATCGACTGAGATTTATTTGCGTTTAAAACGAGCCTGTTAGAGACCGACCAACTAACGATATTACTTAAATCTTCATTTATTAGAGAAATACTCCTAACAATAGAATCCTGATCTAAACGACTATTTCTATAAATTTGAACGTCATCAGCGAAAATATGAAATGAACAATGTTGAATTGAGGATTCTATGTCATTTATGTACATAGAAAATAATAGAGGACCCAGCACTGAACCCTGAGGCACGCCGGAAATTACAGGAGGTAAATCAGACAAGGAATTGTCGAAAAAAACTGCCTGAGAACGATTAGAAATATAGTTAAAAATCGATTTGGCAGCAGAAAGCGAAAATCTAAACTGAGATAAGAGTTTATTAAAAAGAATTCTGTGATTAATAGAATCAAAGGCCTTAGAAAAATCTAACAAAGCTAAAGAAGTTAATTCCCTATTATTCATATTACGCCTAATATCATCACATAAATTTAATAACGCAGTAGAAGTGCTATGAAATTTTCTAAACCCAGATTGGAAGCAAGTAATTAAACTATTGCTATGTAAATGCGATTGAATTTGATTTTTAACAACTATCTCGAAAGCCTTAGAGAGAGAACTTAAAATGCTAATTGGCTGAAAATGGGATAGCTCTAAAGGATTACTGATCTTTGGGATCGGGATTATTTTACTTAGCTTCCACTGATCTGGATAGGAAGAGGACGTGAGAATAAAATTGAACATATATATGTAACAAGTATTTTGAGACGAAAGGGAAAACTCGCCTAACGAATTTTAAATTGACGTTATCCAGACCAGAAGATTCCGATTTAACCTTCCAAATAGCAGATTGTAAATCCTCGAGAGAAATATTTGAAAACGAAAACGAATTAGAGGAAGTGTTAGAGAACAAATCGACGGAGTTCAGACTAGAGCAAAAATAACTATTAATTTCATTGGGTTTGAAATCTCCACTTGAACTAATCTTGCATCTGCCTAGGCCTAAATACGAACATTACGCCAGAAAACCTTGGGAGGAAGAGAGGAGTCTAACTTGTACTTGAAAAATTACGTTTAGCAATTCGAATTAACCCTACAACTCTGTTACGAGCCTGCTTGTAATCTAAATGAGACTAACTATTAGGCACCTTTTCCATACACGATATTTACTAACTCTAATATTTATGGCATTCGAAATTTCCTGAGACAACCAAGGCGGAGATTTTGCTTTGCAAGTAACCTTTTTAAGCGGAACGCAACTATTAAACACCGAACTAATGTACAAGTTGAAAAATTCTATTTGGCTAGTTGCAGAACTAAGGCAAAAAATATCCTTCCAAAGAACTAAGTTACAAACTAAGTAAAGGCGGGAATTGTCTATACTAGAAAAATCTCTAAAGCTAGAACTCTTAGGTTTAGATGGAGAGTAAGAGTTTACAGAAAAAACTAAAAGATCATGATGGGATCCCATACCGAGAGACAACTGATTGAAAAAAACAAATAGAGTTATTAGTAAAAGAGATGATATGATCAATAAGGGAATAAGAAATTTTAAGCTGGATATAAAGCAATATTTTAAGGCGAAGTTTACGCTGAATTAAGAGCGGAATTTTAAATTAAACCCATTGCGATGAATAATTTAACCGTTACAAGCAATACAGATATTAAGGTGAAAAGAAAAAATATTATGATTGGGTCGGCAGTCGGTGATAGATATTGATTGGGATGGAACAAAAAAAAAACCAACCAGAAAATTATAAGAAAAAAAAATTCGATTGTAAACGGTGTGTCATAAATGTTAAATAAAAACTCATAATTTGATATCTATCATTTTTTTTATGATTCATATAAGTATATGTACCAGTGAAAGAAAAAATTGTTAAAATCAACCGAACTTAATTAATAATAATAGTGATAAACTAAAAACGTTCCGAAATTTGGAAATGTAGTGATAAATTCTAAAACACTCGTGTAAAGATAATACAATTCCGAAAGTGATATAAATACAATTATTTGAAAAGATTCTCAAATTGCATGTTCTGAGTGAGTTAATATACAGTGTGCATGGCAGACTTAACAGTGAGCGAAATTTACAGGTCGGAAAAGTTCCACCGACAAAGCGTGCAATCGTTACTGTAAATATATAGCAAGTTTGTGTGTCGGTAACCTGATCAGTTATGAAATAAACGGCACAGTAATATACTCGTAAATATAAGTATTGTATTACTACAATGTATGGTACAGTTGGGGGGCGAGTAGCAGGGACAGCAGAGACGCAACGATTTCAACAACAACGTGCAAGCAACACTACCTACAATTAGTACAAATTTGGGTGACCGCATGGGAACATGATGATGGAACGAAATCTCGCCCCCCTCTCACAACCGCCGATGGAAAAAATGGTGGAGGGGAATAATAATAGTTGTTTACAACTTTTCAGAAAAAAAGAGTTTGCGGTACCAGGAAATTTGTGTTGTTATTGTGTCTTCTTACAGGTTGGAGCAGTAGAGATGAACTTTAAAAAAAAAATAAAAATTGGTATTGTCTTGTGTTTTAAATAAATTACTAAAAAAAAATATTATTACTAACAAATTTACTAACTATCAACTACTTAGGTGTCTGGAACCGGGTTGAGTCTTTGTTGCTAACATTCCTTTCCCATCCCTATCTTGTTATATGTAAAAAGGTGTACGACGGCGGCCTGGCCAGGGGCGGATATCACACCATTAGACTTATGTGGTTATCGATGTTGGCGCCTTTCTTTACGGGGTTTGGCTTCATGAAGAATGGTGTCGTGATGTGTAACATGGGTATAGTGGTGTGGTATTCGCATTTATAATACGGGAGACTTGCTTAATGCTTGATCGTACATCGCAATCAATCAATCAATCAATCAATCAACTACAATGTATGGGTACAGTTCATTTCTTTGTACGGCAGGTATTATCTCTCAATTTAATGGTTCGATTGGAATAAGAGTCTGTTGTGCTCTTCTAGTAATATATCGTCGGTTAACGTTTGAGATATGCTGCTTTCATTGAAATGATTTAGGCCTAGCATTAGTTTTTTTTTTTTAAATTAAACACCCTGTAAGTGAGTTTTTTTTCTTGACTTCTGATTTAATTTTTTTTTTTTTTAATTATCGCTTTAAATATGTTATGTTAGGGGAATTGCGTTGGTTTTTTTTTGGGTCAGTCGAAGTTTTGGTTGTTCTTTCCGCTCTTTCGATCAAATTTTCAGAAATGTAAATGGGGAGGATAGGAGAATAGAGCTTGGGTGAGTTGGTGTTGGGTAAGTATGGGGTAGTTTGCTGCATGTAATTTTTTTTTCTTTGCAGTCTTTCAGGACTTGGTGATGTTTCAACAAGCACGAGTTTAGTTGGCTAAAAATGACCGCGTTGAAACCGCTGACCAAGTTAATTTCTGTTAACGATTTCCTTCAAGCAAGGAACTCGTTACAGAAGGTTATATTGAAGATTAAATAAAAACATTGGCAGAAAAGTTAGGTTTTATTACCAATATAGGAAACTTTTCAGCCTACGTATGTAATTTAAAATTGATAAAAGAAATCTATTTATTGCATGCGTAATAATTTAAGTCAGAAGGCGTCCCTGTCTACGTCTACAATCTACATATTTTATTTGAGGATTAAACGTCAAAGTAACAAAATTGATTTAGCATTTTTAAAGCAATAGTAAATATTTTTTTAAAATTTTATTTGAGACAACTGTGAGACACTATTATTCTATTAAGCAAATTAACAACAAGTACACAATGTACACTTCTACATTTATAAAAATTGGTTGCTAGACTACTTACCACAAATTACGTCCAGTGCGTATAACGTAACCATTGGAAAAATATTCACTTTATCAGATGATTTTAGTTTTTTTAGTAGTTTTATGAACACATCACCTTGATCATTAAAAATGTTCACAAACCCATTCAAAATTCTAAAATGAAAGGTTGGTGTAATTGCTTTTCTTCGAGCTAACCACTTTCGCCCTGTACTGAGCAATAGACCTTCGTTAAGCCAAGGTCTTATAAATGCATATTCACTTGATTTTGTGATTAATTGCGAACTAGACAACACAACTTCAGCGTCTTTTGGATCACAAAGTATCGTAACCAAATTTGGTCCCATCCACAGTCGTACAGTATTTCCGTAAGTTTTCACCAGATTTCCCATTTCTTTCAAAATTTCTGGAGGTGATTTATTATAAAAAATCAAACCATTTCCGATAACGGGTAAAGCTGGTGGGCCAGGTAATTCTTTTGATAATTGAAAAATATGATTATACTTTTTAAACAAATATAAACTTATTAAACTAATAATGATTAGCAAATATATAATCAAAATCATTGTTATCACTTTTTACTTTACGTAACCCAAATTTTTGTTATATATTTATGTTTTTACGATTTTTTGTGGCACTTTATTATTTGATAGTACTTTTTCACGTTAATTATCGACGAAGTTTGAAAAACAACTGAGATAATTTATAATAAATTAACTGATAAATACAAAGCGCGAATTTGACTGTGTCTATTTATTTTACATGATTTTGTCTTTAGCAAATATAATTTGAGTAAAGAACGAAAAGTTGTGTTTTTATAAATACATCATGTAAACAAAGAAGTGTAAAGAGTATTTTTATTAATATTATAGATACGATTAATAAATATTACAGCAAGCTATTTTTATACAGTCGTAATTTGGAAAAAGTGGGGGTTTGTAATTAAATTATAAACGTAAAAAATCAAGCTTTTCTTAAACGATAAAAAATCAAGCTTTGTACAAAATATATGGAAAACTACGTTTTCCTCTAAGCAAAGTTTTAAATAGTAACGTCACTTATTCTTAATTATTTTAATGTTATCATAAATGTTTGATTTTCAAATTATGTGAGCATCATTTAAGAGAATTATTTTCATTTTCTACATTAATACAAATGCATATTATATTCATATTCGTATTCTGCAATGTTTCTGAATTTAAGAGTTAAACGTTTTCGAATTTAAGAGTCATTCAAAGGTGTATAAATCTTCTGAATTCTTGTTGTAAAGGGTATTTCAATAGGGTTGCTCGAAATTTGTTAGGTTATAGCAGCAGCATGTGGTTAAAGAACCATCTGTTAAATTTGTTGTGAATTGTTTAGTAGTGTATGGCAAATCAACAAGGAAGGTTAAAGCATTGAAGAACGTGTGCAAATTATCAATTTTTTTCAAAAACAAACTGACATTGCCGTAAACTTTAACGGCGAGCGCTACAGATCGATGATAAGTAACTTCTTGTGGCTTAAGCTGGATGATATGGATACCGATGACATGTGGTTCCAAATGGATGGCACTACGTGCCACACAGCGCATGCCACGATAGACATTCTGCACGAGCGATATGAGGGCATGGTTAACTGGCCACTTAGATCTTGCGATTTAACGCCTTTAGGCTTCTTGCTTTGACCTATCTTAAATCGCAGGTCTATTCGAATAAACCGCAAATAATTAATGCCCTCAAAGTCAACATAACGAAAACCATGAAGCAAATTCAGCCAGATTTATGCGACAAAATCATCGAAAATTGAACTTCTCGGATACGTCACTAAGCATATCCGCGGCGGACATTTGAACGACGTTATATTCCATACTTAATGCCATAAAATATTTATTAAAAAAAAAAAAAAAAAAAAAATTACGTGGATATCTCACACACAACTTGTTTTATTTACATTTAAAAAACGAACGTCCATATTTTGCTGGAGTATTATAAAAAATTGATATGATAAGAAATGAAATATCGAGATCCCGAATTTTAAATAATAGGTATAAGGGCAAATCTCGACATAAGTCCTTATGATTTGTGACCACAGATAAGTGTAACAGAATAATTTATTAAACTCGGATATTTTATTTGATCATGAAATCAATAAATAGAACTGATTTCGTGTGGACAAAATATTCCGATAAAGTGAGTCAACGACGATACACATACAGTGCTGGGAAAAAAAATTGGGCAAACATATTTTATTACAAATTGGAGTCTTTTTTTGCTAAAATTACAAAACTTTTGAAAGCAATTGGCTTATTGTTTCATTTTAAATACATGTTTGACCTAATTTTTTGGAAAAAAAAAAAATTACCTGCAATTTAGGGGGAAAACCCCAAAAATGCCCAAATATTCAAAATACGTTGATTGGAGTTAAAGTAAGGTAATAAATTAAAAACTTATTTTTTAATTTTTTTTTTTTGTTTTTTACTGATTTATAGAAATTCTATCTTTAATATTAATATTTTGTTAGACCGCCATTTGCTTTTATTACAGCGATACACCTCCGATTCATTGAATTTAATAAATTTTTCAAAGTCATAGAAGGTATGGATTCCCAAATCGTCATTAACAAACTTTATAAAGCTTGAATTGATTCTGGGCGCTTTCTGATACTTCTAGCTTCATTATAGACCAAATATTTTCTATGTGATTTAAGTCTGGACTGTACGGGGGCCAGCTCAGCACATCGATATTTTTTTCTGCGAAGTACCTTTTTATCTTTAAATGAAGAGATAAGAAAAAAAAACAAGTTTTTAACAAATTATTTATGTTTATCTGAAAGCCAATTTTTCTATCTACAATTCAAAATTAATAACTCACAACTTTGACGGTATGGCACGGAGCGTTGTCGTGTTGAAAATTAAATCTGCAAGTCTCGCCAAAAAGCTTTAACACAGAAGGCTCAAATTCGTTATGTAGAACCTGCAGATAAACAGCTGGTGTAATTTTGGAACTAAGGAAGCACGGTTTCATTTCCAGAAAAGCATCCCCAGATCATAACTTCTTTGTTTTTCGGTGGAAGTCTGAAAAGACATTCGTTGCTAAGCCTCTCGCGAGATTCTCTCCTTACAAGAATTCTTCCATCTCCAGCATGCAGCTTGCATTTTGATTCATTGGAGAAAAGCACATCATTCCGGAGGTGGAGTGCGAACATTCAAAGAGGATAGACGTGTTTTTTCTATCCTCTTCAAAAATTTAATTTAATTTAATTTTCTTTTCTTTTTATTTTTTGTTTCTTATGTACTGATATGTATATACTTTATATACATATGTATATACATTTTAATTTTAAATTTTAAATTTAATTCTAATTAAATTCAAGTTTAGTGTAATGTGTAGTGAAAATAATTAAACTAAAGTGTAATTTTGGAAAATGCAATCCACCGGGATGCATTTGTCAGGCAATGTTTTTTATTTTTGTAGATAGAAAATTTAAAAGTGCATGATTTGATATTTTGTGGATTGTAAATACAATCAAATTTCAATTTTTAATTACTAAAGTTTAATATTTAGATAGTATTGAAATAAATTTTAAATTATGGTATATAAAATAAGTCGCTATAAATTTGGTATTAGATTTTATTTTTACGACACTAATACATACTTATAATTTAGTATATAAAAGGGCCATAAATATGTTTGTGTACTATGTAGCTGTGTCGTTTTCTCTTTGGACAAAACCAACAAAAATGTTTATACACAAAACCAAACCACGTTTAACCAACAAAAATTTTTATATAATGTATAAACATTTTTGTTGGTTTTGCTTTGGACGATTTTTGTGAAGGAAGTGTGCGTGGTTTTGTTGGTTTTTGTATTATAAAGTACAAACAACAACGAGAAAG
This sequence comes from Tipula vernalis, assembly GCA_958295665.1. Lineage (NCBI taxonomy): Eukaryota > Metazoa > Arthropoda > Insecta > Diptera > Tipulidae > Tipula > Tipula vernalis. The sequence continues at coordinate 199,833,114 of OY282559.1, read as the reverse complement.
AGAATCTTTACGTTGGTTTTGATACAGCAGTCACAAGTAATTTACTGTTGTATGAAATGGTCACTAATACATCCATACAACTTGATTCATATATGGTAGGATCAACAATATGGTTCTACAGCTGCTTGTTCGCTCTTTACACGGATTCTGTTAAGGAAATGTAATATATTTTGTTGGTTTATGTATTATAACGCACAAACAACAACAAAAAGAGAATTTTTTGCGTTACATAGTTTAAGTGTGTTTATATATACTAAAAGGCCTACTAATACGCACATGAAAGATGGTAGAAAATATTTACCGTCAATGTGTGTTGGTGGTTTTAGTATGTTTTTGGTTTTAGTATATAGGATTTTGTTACTTGAATGCAGGTGTTATTAATCTCTTTATGTTTTGTATATTCACGAAACAACTATGATATTAGCTGTGTTTTGTTGAGAGGTTTACAACAACAATTGCAAGTGACAGGAATTAAATAATTCGAACAAAAAATTTGAATTATTTAATTCGGGCTCGAACAAATAAAATACGTAACTGCTTGAATGAAAAACCGAAGAAATACCAACATAGAATATAAAAATTAAATCGAAAAAATATTTCGCGGCTTGTTCTGTTGAGAAAGAAATAACTCCAAAATAATTCGAATTAATTTTTTCTCAACAAAATACAGCTATTATTGAAATCATGTGTTGTGTAAGCGCAGTGGAATTTGTATATTCGACTCAAATAGGATTTTTATACTTTGTATAATCGAATTGGTTTGAGTCGAATTGGAATTGGGAGCTGTCTTATACAATTCATTTGAACGATTTATTTAGATAGGATTAATAAATTTTTTTACAAGGTATTACATACTGAATCAAATTGTTTTCTAATTAATTTAATTAATATTATAAATTATAAATTGTCTAAATAAATAAATAAATAGATAAATGAAATGCGAATTTAGAAATGTTGGTTTAAATTAAGTTAAGATTTGATTTTTGAGTTTAATGGTTGTCTTAATGGATTTATTGAAATTTTGATGGTGGGATGTACACATAATCGTCATAATTACGTACATGACACATCGATACATTTTTAAGAAAGTAAGGGTTAATTTTCATTGCATTTATTTATTGTTTTATTTACTTTGCATGCTTGATTTGGCAGGGAATGAGGTCCGTGAACTGAGTTAAAATTTTGGATATACATATTTGTATTTATTTATTAATTAAGATTAAGAGATCAAATTTCTGAATTATTGATTAGGTTCAGGTTTTTGGTGGCGGTGATCTCTTCAATTGGTAAATGATGCTAATTGGATTTTTATTTAGGTAGTCTAATATTTTATAAATTTTATTTTTGGGTTGCGAAAATAACTAAGTTGAAGCAAATCAATTGAATATGTACACTATTAGACATAAATATTTGAATGACATCCGGGATTAATCATTGGAGCTGATTTTGGGGTAGCTGATTTTGCTACTCGTGCAAATTACTGCTCAGTCGACTTAGTTAAAGTCGTGGGCGTTTACAACGTTGCTTATTTGTGTTGATTTGGTTTCAATAAATTTCTTTTTATGAAACTGATGCTACCGTTTGATATTACATATTGTAGGGATTTATTTTAATAAGTTTCTTGTCGTTGCAATTATCAAAAATTATCTTCTGCTAAAATCAATCACTTTATTGGTATTTAATTGTAATTTATATTAATGTTGCTATTTCGTTAAATATTTTTGTATATAGATTGAAATATTATACTAATTAAATGAATAGCATCGTACGTTATCTAGGATAAGGGAAATTCTCTTTTATATGATATTGTAAACTGCATTGCATTGCAAAATTATTTGAGGTATTGATGAAAATATTTCAATACTTTTTGTCAATTTAATTTAATTTAATTATATCAAAGTGTCATAGTTTGTTCGGGTATTTTTGTCTGATGGTCCAGTTGATATTAAGTATATATAATTATATATAATTGTTAGATCGTCTCTAAGCTACAGAAATATTGGTGAATTCTCGCTCAACATCCAGAAACTTCAAGCAGCAGTTATGTAGCGTAGAAAATGTATTGTTCTTGTGTTATCTATTTTATTTTATTTATCACTAACTAATTTATATAAGTTAATTTCTATTAATTATGTAGAAAAGCAATTTAATTTTCAGGGATACCTGGGAAACTCTAATTGTGTTTTATTAGTAAATATCATATATAGGTACATGTAGTACTTAACTAAATTATTGATACATATTCTAGACTTTTTTGCGTAGTATTATGATCAATGTTTAAATTATATTATATACTTTTATAAATAAATAATTTATTTCTACATTATTAATTTCCTTTTTCTAGATTTGTACGAAATTGCCGATTAATTTAAATTTAATAGTATGGTTAAATATAAATTTTCAACTTTTATTTTTAAATCTAGTTGCAGTAGGTAAACAATTAATTAACTATTTACAGGAGAATGGTAACTAATGGAACAAGTGCTGTGAATTTAAATTATAACTTAACAATTTAAAATTTTTAAACATTCTTTTGGAATTTTAGCTTAGAAGTGGGAGAGTTTACATAGGCAATTTCATAAAATGTTAATTTTTGTAATTCTTCTATGTAATATATTGTGTTTTGCTCATTAATATATAATAATTAATTTAGATTAAAAATATTTAAAGGTTTCTCTTCCTTAATTTGCTAATAAATAATTCAATTTTCAGAATATAACATAGTTCCAGAATCAATCTTTCATATGAAGATTAAATTAATCCTGAAATTCAGAATTAGCTTTAATATTACGGTGATTTATTAATTAAAATTAGTTTTCAGAATTGCCTGGGAAATTATATATTGATTTTATTTGTTGATTCTTGATATACTTATAGTACTAACTGAATAATTGATGATTTTAGGCTGTTGTGGTGCTGTAACATTATCATTTTTAAATTATTTATTATAAATTTTATAAAATAATTGAATTTTTAATTATTTATTCTCTTTTTCTTGATCGGTAGGAAATTTCTGATTAGTTTTAAGTAAAATTTTATGTTTAAACGGTTTAATGTTTATGTTGTAGAGCTGTCTGGGAATTTTTATGTTAATTTTATTTGTTGATTCTTAATATACTTATAGTACCTAATTGAATTATTAATAAATCTAGGTATTGTGGTGCTGTAATACTATCATTTAAATCATTTTATATAAATTTTATAGAATAATTGAATTCATAATTATATATTTTCTTTTCTGGATCGGTAGGAAATTGATGATTAATTTTAAGTAAAATTGTATGTTTAAACGGTTTAATGTTTATGTTAATTCTTGTTTCAGTAGGTAATAATTTTTAATTGGATATAAAAGGACCATTAATAAGGAAATAAGCGCTGTTATTTTAAAGTTTTATTAAATATTTTAACAGGTAAATTAAAGAAAGACGGACAAGGATGAAATTACAACATTAATAATTAATACTTTTTTAAGCCCTGTTTTAGATTTAGGATTTAGGGAGTCCTGAGTATCCGGCCCTGGATTCCAGAGAAATAATCATCTTATAATGTAGTTAGATTGTGCTGTCTTGTGATAATCTATTTATTATATATTGTACTAATAATTTACTAAATATTTATCGCATTGGTGTCTGTAACCGGGTCGAGTCTGTCCCAACTAATAATCCTATCCAATCCTTCGGTTTTGTTATGTGTGTACGGGTATACGGCATGGGCCCGGGAGTCCGGGAGATCCTGCTATGATGCTTGGTCGTACACTCATAATAAATCATGAAAATTTAATTTCAACTTTATTTTATTTAAATTTATCTTTATTTTGTTATAATGATGTTTTTTATAATACAGTAGAATCCGTTTATACCAAACCATGTATATAACGAACAAAAGCTTATAATGATCATATAGTTTTGTCATATAGTTGTATGCCTTGAATTTGCACGAACACTTATTTTTTCTTATACACTACAAACAAAGAACTACGTTTATAAACGTAAACGAATATTTGATTAAAATGAACAGCCGGCTATAGTGAACAAAACTGTGTCCCTTGAGAGTTCGCTTTAAGCGAGTTCTACTGTAATTGTAATTATAATTATAATTTTAGCTTAGTAATATTAGATTTTCTTAATTATTTTATCAGGTAAATTAATGAAAGGCGAACAGGGGGAAATTACAACATTAATAATTTTTAATTTAGGTTTAGGGAGTCCTGAGTATCCGGCCCTGGATTCCAGAGAAATGATCATCTAAAAATGTAATTAGATTGTGTTGTCTTTTGTGCCGTCTATTTACTAACTATCGATCGCATTGGTGTCTGTAACCGGGTCGAGTCTGTCCCAACTAATAATCCTATCCTATCCTTCGGTTTTGTTATGTGTAAACGGGTGTACGGTGTGTGCCCGGGAGTCCGCGAGACTTGCTATAATGCTTGGCCGTACACTCACAATCAATCAATCAATCAATCAATTGGAGAAAAGCACATCATTCCACATTTATTGTATTCAAGAAACATACTCCTGGGCCCAGATCAAATGTTTTTTTTCACTCGTAATGTGAACTCAGGCTTCTGGACTGGTTTAAGTGCTTTAAAACCAGCTTTAACAAGTCTATTTCTCACTAAGCTGGCTGAAATTGCTTTTCCCGTTACTCGCTCAAGATCCCCTCTTATGTCCGATGAAGTTTTAAAACGAGTCCGACGACATTGTAATATTAAAAATTCTAAAATCTCTAAAAATTTATCAAATTCAATGAATCAGAGGTGTATGGCTGTAATAAAAGCAAAAGGCGGTCTAACAAAATATTAATATTAAAGACAGAATTTCTATAAATCAGAAAAAAACAAAAAAAAAATTAAATAATAAGTGTTTAATTTATTCCATTACTTTAACTCCAATCAATGTATTTTGAACATTTTGGCATTTTTCGGGTTTTCCCCCTAAATTGCAGGTAATTTTTTTTTTCCAAAAAATTAGGTCATACATGTATTTAAAATGAAACAATCCAATTGCTTTCAAAAGTTTTGTAATTTTAGCAAAAAAAGACTCCAATTTGTAATAAAATATGTTTGCCCAATCTTTTTTTCCCAGCACTGTATATCTCTCTCTTGGAGTAATCTATCAATAATAAATCTGTAACTAAATAAATTTATAAATGTAAATAAAATAAATAAATAAATCATATACATACATACATATATAATCATATTCTTAGAACATTTTACACATTTTTTTTGGTGACTCCTCTGAGTGAATAAAAAAAAAACACTAAACGTTATCTCTTAAAACGGTATCAGTCTAAAGTGTGTCAGTTCATAATAAAACAAGTGGTTTGTGCATACGAGTAATGTAGATAAATACTCGCACAAAAACAAAAACAAAAAAAAAAAACTATCGCCTCTCAAAGCCCAGCAACCATCAAACCATCATCAACAAGGATCGCCTTCATCGGAATCATCACATCTTCGCCGAATAGATGCAACAATCTTAAACTATTTTGGTTATATAATTATACGTAACATAAAGTAGTATAAAAGAAAGTTTTTTTTTAAGTTATAGTGAAAGTATTCACTGTGTTCTATTGGAAACAATTTGGTACTGCCAAGTACTTGTGAGTAGACGTTCAATGGAACGCCAATTTTTGTAACAATAGTAAAACATAACCTCAATTTAAATAAAACTGCTAGATTTTAATAAAAAATATGTTGTTCTATTAATAATAATTAATAATAAGAAGTAATAAAATATTAAACAACAAAATAATTAAAATATTTTTACGATTTATCAATTGCGCGTCGTATCAAAAACATAAACAAAAATTATTTATTTTTAACCCTAATCAAACCAACATATTTTTGTTATGTCAGTAAATTTAAATTCTAATAAAATAATTTACAAAATTTTTGCAGAGAATGAGTAGATGCAAAGTACGTTGTATGGAAATGTTTCAAAATAAAATGCATAGAAGTTTATAACTAAATTAACATTATTTTGAAAATCGATGCATTTATCAAATGAGCCAAAAAGGTACACCTTAAAAAATGGTTAAAAAATGAAGTTTCACACAACCAAATTTCGTATAGAGCCATCTATTAGATTTTTTTAAACTAACATTCCTCTGTTGTTAATTATAAGCGCGTTTTTTTATTCGCTCCGGATAGCTGCTATCGAGAGCAGTTATTTTTATACGCCTAAATTTAAATTTGACGCGCTATTTATTGGTAAATTAAACTTATTTAACATCAAACTATCATTTTTAATTCAATTGTTTAGCGAAAACTTGATATAAAAAATATTTGGCTCTACCTATTTATACGGAGCGCTATCCGGAGCCACTTTTCATATGACGGCTCTCGATAGCAGCTATCCGGAGCGAATAAAAAAACGCGACTTATATGTGTAACTACTTCTAACAACTACACCATCACTTGAGTAAGAGTAGTTGCGAGTTACAAGTACTTGTGAGTATTTTTCTAACGCCAATGGAACACGCTTATTCATTTATAATTCATTTATATATTAAAGTTTTAAATTTGGTTGAAGTTTGTGTTATATATTATGTATTCTTTTACGTATGTAACATTGTCGAATATTCTCCGATGAAACATTTTTCTTTATGTCGCACAATGCGGCCAAATCGAAAAAAGCTAGGTACAAGGTTTTTTCTGTAGGGTTGGATAAAGTACATGTCGAATGTTCGGCAACCACACATAGACAATTAGATTTCGTTCTACCTGCTCTAGAATATTAGTCACAATGCTACCTTTGTTCGAGTAGTATCAACGTTGCTAAGGAATTAAATACAGTTTTAACACACATATTTAATACAAAAAAATCCAACCAACTCTTATCGGATAGAATGGAATCAGCTTCTGAAAGTAAGAAAATATGAAAATAAATTGGAATGTACTAATTTTTAAAGTATCAAATATCAAAAAAGCAGTAATTATAGTTGATTTTTACCAATGTTAATCTTTAAAATGTGATATGTTATTATCAAAAGGTTGTGTTATTCTGTCGTGTTTGATTGTAAAACTTATTAGAGGTTATATAGGTGAAAGTATTATCTTCGAAATAAATAAAAAATTGACTGCTTTAGGCAGATTCTTCGGATTTTATTGAAGTTTTTGAAAAATATGTTGGGGAAAAGTATTGAGTGATGTTTTGACATTTTTGGATTAAATTTTTTCATTTATTCAAAATGAATTTTTGTTTAAGTACATATTGAGCCAGGACATTTCATAAGTACAGGGAATATAGGCGCCGATGAATTTGCTCCACGTGGTACAATGGACCACTTTTCCGAAAGCAGAAAGGATATTGAAATGCCTCTTGCGGTATGCAAACTGCTGCTTCAGGAAGAAGCTAGCAAGCTGATGAATGACAGATGGTCAAGTGTCACCTCATGCGTAATAACACGGCATTTCTGGCCAAACTTGGACTTGACGATATCCAAACAGCTGATCTCATTTCAGCGAAGTCAGATCAGTGTGATTGTTGGAGTGATTACGTGGCACTGTCTCATAGGGAGGCATGCGAGTAGCCTTGGTTTCTTCTCAAATGACTACTGTCGTATTTGCTCTCATGACTACTGTCGTTTTACTCATTTCACACTAACATAATTTTTAACACGATTGGCGAAATACAAAACTACCTGCATAAAAATTGTAGACTGAAATCTTACCTTTCAAACGCGCATCAGTATGATGAATATCACACAATACTTAATGTCAATTACTTTAATACTTCTACAGTACAAAAGAATTATACGAAATGTCAGAAATTTTATGGCTGATTTGCAGAATGATTTTCATCGGTTTATAGGGATTAACACATCTAAATATGTACATAATAACATAAGCGGTATTTTCTTGAGAAAAATTTAAATAAATTTAGTTTAGATTTATTTTTTCCCTTTTCTTTGATATCTACTACTACGATTATAATAGAAATTTTTTTGTGCAATTCTTGTTGTAACTTGCATCTTGATTGTAACATGATATACAGACTGTTCTACGAATATGGATTGTCAATTGGAGATGAAGGGGGTTAAATTTTGCAACTTTCACCAACTTTCTTGGGAGAGGCCGCACTGTGTGTCGGTCGAATTTTTTTTTGAATTGTTTAACGTTAAGGAGACTAAATTGAATAGTGTAAATCTTGAGGAATTTCGTCTGAAAGAACTTTTCGGTTTGGTAGTTTATGTTGACGCCTAAAATAAATAAAATATATTAAATTTAATTTGTGGCCAAAAAAAATAAATCCAACTCAATTTTTACCTGTCACACGTATTTGTCCATATGATGAGTGAATTCAATGACATTTAACGCAAACATTGCATATTGTGCACCTGTCGCTATTACTTATCGATAGATGCATATCGACGATGTCATTGCATATTTATCTTTTGAAGTCATTTAGGCAACTACAGAAAAACTTGACATGAAAAGCTTTACAAATATTTTTTAAATCACTTTGAGATTAGCTGTCGTCCACAACACATCAACAAAAACGAGTAAGAATAAAATTTGCGACAATATAAAATTTATTAAATAAATTGTTTACCTAAATTAAATACAAATTCTTTTTATTAATCTATAATAATAAAATTTATAACATATAATTACAATTATAGTTAGGGGGGGGGGGGGGGTGAGCGAATGTTCGTCAAAGAGGATAGACGTGTTTTTTCTATCCTCTTTCAAAAATTTAATTTAATTTGATTTTTATTTTGTTTTATTTATGTAGTTTTTATATAGTATATAAAGTTTAATTATAATTATAATTTTAATTCTATTTAATTCAGTTTTTAGTGAAATAATAATTAAAGTGGAAGTGAAATAATTTAAAGTGTTTACGTTTTTAACGTAAATTAACATACATACGTCGTAGTTAATTTCATATTCGATTTTATATTTACGCATAATTGAATGCGTTCATGCAAGCCAAACAAAGGTGTTTATACATACATACGTATAAACATTTTTGTGGGTTTCGGTATGGTTTTGGTTCGTGGTTTTTATGTTATGTACAAAGTATAATAGACAGAAACACATTCTTGAAAATTGATACATGACAAAGCCAACGAAATGTTTGTACGGGCCGCCTCGTTCGCTCTTTACGCGGATCCTATTAGGGAAATGTACTATTTATTATTGGTTTTTGCTATGTATTAGCTACGCAACAGAGACCTTTTTGTGGTTGTTAGTATAGTTGTTCCCAATATTTTTCTATGTCTTGATATATAGATCAGGGGCCTATTCTCGAATTCCACATCCATTTTCCACATGTGGACATCTGTCAAAGTTCACACAAAAACGTTCGAAAATTGTAATTCGTATATAAAATACATGCGGCATGGACATTTTCCTATATGGGGAATTTTTTCACATGCTTATACCCATTCGGAAATATTCCCTTAGTACCGAAAAAATTCAAGTTTTATGAATTTTGACAGATGTCCACATGTGGAAAATGGATGTGAAATTCGAGAATAGGCCCCCAGGGTGGTCATTTTGTAGTGGGGGGGGATTGGAAGTACTACATTATCTCCTGATCCAGTTTATATTTCGAACTTATACGAAAAACCGTACGAATCACATAAAACAAAAAATTGTATGCCCCACTTATGCGGCTTGTTTGGCATATGCTAACGAAATCACGATTTCATTTTAGTACCACACATTTGCTCATCCACGCATAGTCGCGCATTTTTGGAATTAAATCAAACCTGCGATTCAAATGATCAACAACTGGGTGGTCATTTTGTGGTGCTATATCACACCTTTATATCACTAGTGGAGACTTTTTTTGTGTGATATAAAAAAAATGGAGAAAGTCTACAAACACATCCCTGCAAAATGAATTTTAAGGGGAAAATGATGAATCAAAGTGATAAGTTGACGTTTCCACATAACCTCAAATGACATTATATGAAAATTTTATACGAAGTGCTATTTGTGTGGTGATAAAGTAATACTTTAATGCAAAGGTGTTTATTATTTAAATAAAATGTTAAAAATATAATAATCAGTCCTTTGTCAATCAACAATTTTATTTTGCACTTGGTTTCATGATAATTTTCATTCATTTTTTTAAAACCCCAATTTAGTTGTTTTCCATCAAACTATTTGGAGTTTGATCAAAAACAACTAAATTAAAGTTTCACAAAAATGAATGAAAATTATCATGAAACCAAGTGCAAAATAAAATTGTCGATTGAAAAAAGACCAATTAATATATTTTTAACATAACATAACTAGAAAAGCCTTTGGTTTGTTAGAATTTTATGTTTAAACATTGACCAATATTTGCATTTTGTGGGGTTATGTCAGATGGTTTATGTTGATTTTTGTTTAAGAATTTTTTTGTCCTTTGCTTTTTAGAGCTCCCGATGAAATTTGTTATTCTAGGCAACTAGAATGTTATTTTTAACATATAATTTACTACACAAAATTAAAATAATTGTTGATTTTTGTATTTCGTTTTTCTTGTAAATTTAACAATAACCCATTAATTTTATTTCAAAAATATATAAATGATCATTTTGTTAATAAATATCATTCATTTATATTTCGCGTCAATGTAAATTTCATTCATTTTTTGGTATTTTTATTAGAGCTTTTTTTAACTAAACTCCATATAAAACAAATGTAAACAAGAAAATAATTTTTTTTGTTCCACTTGTAAAAGTAAGACGGAAGAAGTTGTGGTCTTTTTCATTTAAATCATTATGCGACATGACGATATTCATCCATGACAACACCATAGTTAGCTACGACAATTTATTTTTCGCACAGTATCGCCAAATGTGATATATTACCACAAAATGACAACACTGCAAAATGAATTTTAAGGGGAAAGCAATGAATCAAAGTGATGATTTGACACGTAACCTCAATTGTTGATTTTTATATTATGTACTATGTAATATAAAAATCAACAATTATTTTTGTTTTGTGTATTAAATTGTATGTTAAAATAACCATTCTTTTAGCCTAGAATAACAAATTTCACAAAAACAATCATCCTCCTAATAGAAATGGACAAAAAATAAGCAATTCTTAAACGAAAATCAACATAAACCATCTGACATAACCTCACAAAATGCAAATAATGGTCAAATAATAATGGATTTTTATATTCCGTTTTCCTGTAAATTTAACAGTAAACCATTAATTTTATTTCAATAATATATAAATGATTATTTTGTTAATAAATATCATTTATTTATCATTAACGTCAGTGTAAATTTCATTCATTTTTTGAAATTTTGATTAGAGGTGTTTTTAACCAAACTCCATATAAAAAAAATTTAAACAACAAAATAAACAATTTTTTCCACTTGTAGAAGTAAGATGGAAGATATTGTGGTCATTTTCATTCAAATCATGATACGACGTGACATTGTTCATCCAAGATGGGACCGCAGTAAGCTACGACAAATGTCAGTTTATCACAGTTTTATCACCAAATGTGATTATAGCACCACAAAATAACCACCCAGGATTGTTTTGTACATATGTGCGCTGTAATGGTATTACCCTCCAGACCAGGTGTATCATAAACGTACGGTTTACGAAGACTTTGCTATACTAAGGTGTTCGTAAACGTTACACTAAAACGGTACGAATATAGTACGTAATGTGTACTTTTGTCACATGAGAAGTGAAACAAATTTGCGAAGACTTGTGTATGTATTAGCATGTATAAAAGTGTTCATAATGTGTACGCTTAAACGTAATGTTTACGAACTGCTTAAGCGTAACATTGACGAACGGTTTGGTGCGAATTGCCCCATTTAATTAGAATAAAACAATTTTTTTAAATCAATCTTATCTTTTATTTGTATTTTTCTTCAAATAAGCCGCAACACAAGACACAACGTGCCAAATTTGTTAATTAATCTTTTTCTGAAATGAAATAAAATGTTTCAATCATAGATGAAGTACTTCGAGTATTATTTAAATACCTTTCAAAATATTCATTATAATGATTTTTATATGATATTATGGATATAGTGCTGCTCTTGAATGCCACGAAAAACTAACAATAATTATCAGAAGTTTTTATATTTTCACAATACGACAACTTTAATTTAATTTGTACAAAAAAAAAATTGAAACTAAAACAAAGCCGCAAGATATAATTGACAGCACTGTGTATAGAGAATGTAAATGTAGCAGTGTATTATAAAAAAAAGCGTTCGTAAACTGTTCGTACGCTGTACATTTGTGCTGTATACATTTTTGCGCCGGGAGGGTAGCTGTATATAAAATAATGAAAACATGATAAGTCTTTTGCTACGCACATGGAAGATTGTAGAGATATTTGCTTTTATTGTGTGTTGGTGGTTTAGTATATAAGAATCTGTTGTTTTTATTTTATTTTGTTATTTCCCCTCTTTTTGTTTTTGTATTCATGTTACAACTATGATGTTCTTAATAAAACATGGGGTGACATGTTATAACCATCACTTTCTTCGCTTCGATGGATTTTCGATAGAATAACTGTATTACTTTGTTAAAAATATAAAATTTTAAAACAATTTAGCTGTAAGATACCGTTATTCTGTCGAAAATGCATTGAAGCGAAAAAAGTGATGGTTATAACAATATGTCAGCCCATGAACTGTACAAACACAACGAAATTTTAGGGTATTCGACTCAAATAGGTTTTTTATATTTTTGTATAATCAAATAAGTTTTAAGTTGAATTGGAATCTGCCTTATATGATTCATATAGGATGGATTTATTTTAGATATGATTTATTTTATTTTTACAGGGTATTATAAAATCCATTTAAATTATTAAATTTATTTAATTAATGTGAAAAGGCTATAAATTAACTAAACCATAAATGCTAACTTGGAAGTGTTGATTTGAGTTGAGTTGTGATTTGGTTTGCATCACATAATGACGTATCCATTTATGCATGCCAAATTTCGATTAAAAGATGGTGAACGAGGTGGAATTATGTGAAAACATTTTCGAAAGGCTAAATGTATTGAACTTAATTATTAACTTAATAGAATATGATTGAAGTTTTAGGTTGCAGTTTTTCACACGTAAACGTCAATTTTGCTTGTATAGTACACCGATTAGTTTTGTAGGAGAATAATGTTTCAATTTTATTTCATGGATTTATTATTTTACTTACTTTGCAGGCTTTATTTTGCAGGGTAATATGTCCATAAACGGAGTAAAAGTTTTATAATAAATAATAAATTTCGTAGTTTTTGATTTTTGTTTTATTTTAATTATGTCAACTAGATAAGTAAATTAAAACATCAATAATAATAATAATTTTTTGATGTCCTAATTTAGATTTATAAAATCCTGAGTTCTGGCATTTAAATTACATTATATACTTTTATAAATAAATAATTAATTTGAACATTATTAATTTCCTTTTTCTAGATTTGTAGGAAATTGCCGATTAGTTTAAATTTAATAGTATGGTTAAATAATTATTTTCAACTTTTTATTTTTAAATCTAGTTGAAGTAGGTAAAGAATTAATTAACTATTTACAGGAGAATGGTAACTAATGGAACAAGTGCTGTAAATTTAAATTATAACTTAACAATTTAAAATTTTTAAACATTCTTTTAGAATTTTAGCTTAGAAGTGGGAGAGTTTACATAGGCAATTTCATAAAATGTTAATTTTTGTAATACTTGTATGTAATATATTGTGTTTTGCTCATTAATATATATTAATTAATTTAGTTTAACAATATTTAAAGGTTTCTCTTCCTTAATTTGCTAATTCAATTTTCAGAATATAACGTAGTTCTAGAACCAATCTTTAATATGGGGATTAAATTAATCCTGAATTTCAGAATTAGATTTGACTTTGATATTATGGTGATTTATTAATTAAAATTTGTTTTCAGAGTTGCCTGGGAAATTATATATTGATTTTATTTGTTGATTCTTGATATACTTATAGTGAGTACCTAACTGAATTATTGATGATTTTAGGCTATTGTGGTGCTGTAACATTATCATTTTTAAATTATTTACTATAAATTTTATAAAATAATTGAATTTTTAATTATTTATTCTCTTTTTCTTGATCGGTAGGAAATTTCTGATTAGTTTTAAGTAAAATTTTATGTTTAAAATAGTTGTTAACGTTTATTTTAATTCATGTTGCAGTACGTAATAATTAATTAATTAGATATAGAAGGACCATGAAAAATGAAATAAGCGCTGTTTTTGTAATCTAACTTAGTAATTTTAATTTTTCTTAAATATTTTATCAGGTAAATTAATGAAAGGCGGACAGGGGAAATTACAACATTAATAATTTTTTAAGTCCTAATTGAAATTTAGGGAGTCTTGAGTATCCGGCCCTGGATTCCAGAGAAATGATCATCTAATAATGTAGTTAGATTCTGCTGTCTTGTGCTAATCTATTTATTATATATTGTTCTAATAATTTACTAACTATCGATTACATTGGTGTCTGTAACCGGGTCGAGTCTGGCCCAACTAATAATCCTATCCTATCCTTCGGTTTTGTTATATGTATATGGTTGTACTGTGTGTGCCCGGGAGGCCGGGAGATCCTGCTATAATGATTGGCCGTACACTCTCAATCAATCAATCAATAAAATGTTAATTTTTGTAAAGTGTTATATATTCTGTTTTGTCCATTAATATATTTTAATTAATTTAGTTTTAAAATACTTAAGGGGATCTCTTCTTTAATTTACTAATAAATGATCCAATTTTCAGAATAAACATAGTTCTAGAATTAATCATTATTATAGGGATCAAAATTAATCCCGAATTTCAAATTTAAATTTTAGTTTGAATCAACCCTCCAGGATTAACAAGTAGTGAATAAGCTGTAGTTTAGAAATTGTGTTGTCCTGTGCTAACTATTTTTACTATATAATTACTAACAATTTACTCTTATCCTGCGGCTGGGGATGGATAAATGGGTGTACGATGTGTGCTCGGGAATACTTAAGATCCGGTTATAATAATTATTCATTTAAGTAATAAAATTTGTTATTATGATGTTTATTAATTAAATTTAGTTTTCAGAGCTGTCTGGGAATTTTTATGTTAATTTTATTTGTTGATTCTTAATATACTTATAGTACCTAATTGAATTATTAATAAATCTAGGTATTGTGGTGCTGTAATACTATCATTTAAATCATTTTATATAAATTTTATAGAATAATTGAATTCATAATTATATATTTTCTTTTCTGGATCGGTAGGAAATTGATGATTAATTTTAAGTAAAATTGTATGTTTAAACGGTTTAATGTTTATGTTAATTCTTGTTGTAGTAAATAATAATTTTTAATTGGATATAAAAGGACCATTAATAAGGAAATAAGCGCTGTTATTTTAAATTTTTATTAATTATTTTATCAGGTAAATTAATAAAAGACGGACAAGCGTGAAATTACAACATTAATAATTTTTTAAGCCTTGTTTTAGATTTAGGATTTAGGGAGTCCTGAGAAATGATCATCTAATAATGTAGTTAGATTGTGCTGTCTTATGCTAACCTATTTATTATATATTGTACTAATAATTTACTAAATATCAATCGCATTGGTGTCTGTAACCGGGTCGAGTCTGTCCCAACTAATAATCCTACCCAATCCTTCGGTTTTGTTATATGTGAACGGGTGTACGGCATGGGCCCGGGAGTCCGGGAGATCCTGCTATTATGCTTGGTCGTATACTCATAATCAATCATAAAAGTTTAATTTCAACTTTATTTTATTTAATTTTATCTTTATTTTGTTATAATGATGTTTTTTATAATACAGTAGAATCCGTTTGTACCAAACCATGTATATAACGAACAAACGCTTATAATGATCATATGGTTTTGTCATATACTCGTAGTTGTGTGCCTTGAATTTGCACGAACAGAAACAAAGAACTACGTTTGTAAACGTAAACGAATATTTGATTAAAATGAACAGCCGGCTATAGTGAACAAAATTATGTCCCTTGAGTGTTTGCTATAAGCGAATTCTACTGTAATTATAATAATAATTTAAGCTTAGTAATTTTGGATTTTCTTAAATATTTTATCAGGTAAATTATTGAAAGGCGAACAGGGGGAAATTACAACATTAATAATTTTTAATTTAGGTTTAGGGAGTCCTGAGTTGCAGAGAAATGATCATCTAAAAGGCCCTGGATTCCAGAGAAATGATCATCTAAAAATGTAGTTAGATTGTGTTGTCTTTTGTGCCGTTAATTTACTAACTATCGATCGCATTGGTGTGTGTAACCGGGTCGAGTCTGTCCCAACTAATAATCCTATCCTATCCTTCGGTTTTGTTGTGTGTAAACGGGTGTACGGTGTGTGCCCGAGAGTCCGGGAGACTTGCTATAATGCTTGGCCGTACACTCACAATCAATCATCATCAATCAATCAATATAATTACAATTATAGTTAGGTTTTTGTGTTACTTTTTTACTTTGTGTCTTTTGCGTTTAAACAATAATTGCGACGAAATAAAAAATTGCTGCCGAAACCCGGAAAGGCGTATATTATCATATTTTATTCTTTTTTCTCTCGAATATCTTAACACCGTGACGAGTAATCATTGAGTTATTTCACAACTAGTATAAAATCGTGCAAAAATCAGTTTGTTTTTATAATCAGTGCAGAATTCTAAATTCAGTGAAATTAATTAACTATACAAGTGTTTTTTATCTAACACTTTTTTTTTCAAAAGAAATTTCATTGTGTTCGAATAACTAAAAATGGCTGAGTTGACAGCATTGAACAAAAGGCGTGGAATAATAAAATAAACAATTAAGACTGATGTATATTCAAGGTCCATCGACGTCTGCAAAAAAATTGAAACACAACATAGGAAAAAGTACAAAGACAAAAAGAGAAAATATAATCATCTGCTTAAAAAAGGCAATTGAAACCCGAGAAACAAACCCAAAAAACCTCGTCTGCTTTTTTTTGCAGATGTCGAGTTTCATCTTTTTCTGTAAAATCGTCGATGCGTGAATAAATAACTATAATAAGGTTACATAAATAAGAAAACCAATCATTTGCGTTTATGACATTTTTTGGTTTAAATTTACTTTTGATGTGTAAAGAAAACGAATTTTTGATTTGACATCTGCATCTGCTAAATTTTTTGAATGTAAATCAATCTTAACTAACATAAAAAAGTTCGTACACAAAATCAACAGCGAATTACAATCCGGTCAAGCAATAAATTGTGAACAGCTCGAGACACGTGCGGAGAAATTAAATAAAGCATAGACCGAATTTCACGATATAGAAAATCAAATACTTCTCGTTCGTTGGCAAATATCTGAAGCAGAGGAATTTGAAGAAAAATATTTCGAGACCAAGTCGACGCTTAGGCGCATTTTCAATATAAGAAATCCTCAATATTCAAACCAGCATATATACAAAATTGGTAAATATTTCTATACCCAGGTATATTGGGTCAATTCGTTTGGCTGATACCCGACCCTTTTGACACACAGGTTCCAAAAGCTTTCCAAATTTAGGCCTTGACCATAGAAACAGATTGGCAAAAAAAAATTTAAATCGAACAAGCCGTTCTTGAGATACCATGGGTACAGGCATCCAGACATCCAGACATCCAAACAGACGGACGGACATTTTTTTTTTTGCTTTTTTAGACTCAGGGCAAAGAAAAAAATAACAAATACAGAAGAAAACCTTTCGAATAAAATATTGTCCTTTTTTTCTGGGGGTTATGTCGTTGGTTTGGGGTTATCTCAGAAAATACGAGAATAAGAATTTTAAATATGTAAATAAATTTTACACTCTCGACATAGCTCTCTCATTCTTGCGTTTAATGTATTTTAGCAGTTATGTATGTACATATATGCGTTGTTGGAACTCGTGTGTATCATAAAGA
Organism: Tipula vernalis; assembly: GCA_958295665.1. Lineage (NCBI taxonomy): Eukaryota > Metazoa > Arthropoda > Insecta > Diptera > Tipulidae > Tipula > Tipula vernalis. The sequence continues at coordinate 199,815,214 of OY282559.1, read as the reverse complement.
AAAGATTATACTTGTGTGTGTTTAAGCGTTGACGATCAAAACCAACAACAAAGTATAAAATTGTACATTGTTGTTGGATTTGCGAAGATTGTTTTGGATGATATTATATTGTATGTGTATGCATTTGTTTTAAATTTTAATAATAAACCAAATAAAAAAACAACAAAGCGTTAAGGAAACAACCGTATTTTGCTTATTAGATCGAAATTTTGAATAATTTGCCGAATCGAATTTAATGATTTGGCTATTTCACTTAAAAATATGTATGTACTTAGAAAAATTAAAAAAAAACAGATGGATTTTAAAGTAATTAATTTTATTTATGATGCCTTATCTTGGTCGACTATATACGTATGTAGCTCGAATATGAGTATTAAATATATATTTCATATTTAAAAAAATAGGTATATTATTTGCGATATTATATTATACAAGTAGGTATAGATAATAAAACAAAAATATTCAATGCAAATAATTTTGTATTTTATTTTGAACTTTCTTGTCATAAAACCATTTGGTGTGCTTTCTTAAAAGCACTATTATTAAGAAATCTAGTAACTTATAATTATGTTCAGAACAAGGATTTGTTGAACAACAGCAATATTTATGTATTGAATTTCCGTTAGAGTAATCAATACATCGATCAATAATTAGTTGCTTTAGATTATTTGAATTGCAATATTCGTTAAATGTTTCTTCAAATATTTGAATATGCGGTTTACATAAATCAAATAATAATTCCGTTGGAGCGCGCAGGGAACCAAAATTATTGTTACTAACATAGTTCTTCATAAATATAAAATATTCAGAAGATATTGTTATATTAGCATCATTGTCTTTTTTGACCCATTTAGTTTCGCAATATTGGCAATATCTTCGTCCCAAACATTTAAATATACATAGCATATCCTAAGTAATATCTTATAGCACAGTCGTCAAAATTTAAAATTGTGTTCGCGTTTGATAGTACATGGTCCAACAGTTCATGGTTAACTTCTGATTGGTTACAGATGGCTGAGGCTGGTTTCTCTGTAAAATCATCTACATTATCATTGTCTTCAATTAATGTTAATTCCAATGGTGCTTTGGATGGTAAATCACTCGTAGTTACGAAATCTTGGGTTAGCATTTCATCGTCGTCTTCATAACAATTCGTTAAAGCTGAGTTTCTTAAAAATTTTATTGACTATGTTCACGCGTAGAATGCTGAAATATCTAAAAAGAAAATGAACATAAATTGAAATATTTTACTAATTAATAATCAACAAGAATTGCATTGGCACTTACCGCATAAACAAAAATTTCATTGTTATTGTTTCTGTTTTTGTGCTTGTCAAATGCATATCGATCTATATTATCGACGCCAGGGAATTGCCACCTTGAAATTTATACAAATATGCATTCGATGTTAATTTTTAATCACCACATCATTTAATGAATTTGAATTTCGCGCTTGTTTATTATTATCTAATTTAAAACAATTTGTTGAATTAATTTCTTATGCATGACAATCAAGAAATTAATAATTTTTCTTCCTTCTGATCGAGACCGCCGAATGGACAAGAGCTTTTTTTTTGGTAAAATCTATTATTTTCATAATTTTTCTTATATTAAAATAAATTTATATATTTAATCTTAAATAAAGAATATTTTTATTTGTGGATTCAAATTTATTTGTGTAAGCTAATCATATACCCCTTTTTTTCTAAGTGAAAGTGATTACCGAGGACTTTACTTTTTTCCTTTTTTTCTCTTTGAAAAGTGTTGTGCAAATTGGTTCAATAATAGTACCCCCTTGTTTGCCCTTCAACAAAACATTTTGGTGCCGAAACCCGGGAATCGCACGTTTGTGTTTTATCATCAAAAAAACGTGTCGATTCATTTTTTTTTATTTGTTTATTTTTTCTTCATATATCAACTGGATACATAAACTCGAACCTCGTGTAACGTTTTTTGCAATATCGCGTACAATCAGTGTTTGTTTCTTACAATCAGTGCATTATTAAATTCAGTGAAATTATTCAATTAAGTGCTTTTCATCTTACACTTTACTACTAAATTCTACTGTATTCGAATAATCCGAAATGGCTGACTTAGCAACATTGGTAAGACGGCGCGGCATAATAAAATCAACGGTGACCAATATAAAAAAATTCGTGGACAAAATCAATAATGAATTAGAAAATGGTCAAGCCATAAACCGTGAGCAGCTCGAGACACGTGCAGAAAAACTAAACGAAGCATGGACCGAATTCCATGATATCGAAACTCAAATACTTCTTGTCGATGGCCAAATATCAGAAGCGGAAGAATTTGAAGAGAAATACTTTGAAACTAAATCAACCCTTAAGCGTATTTTTAATATAAAAAATCCAAGCCTCACACCTGTTCCAAATATTCTAGCGGGTGATAGAAGTACAACTGTTTTCGCTGATCGCTCATTCTACCAAACCAATGAACTACGTTTGCCTCGTGTTTCGATCGAATCATTTAGTGGAGATTATTCGAAGTGGCCGTCGTTTTCAGATCAATTCACAACAGCTGTACATGAAAATGAATCGCTTTCCAGAATTCATAAATTTCAATATCTCAAAGGATTATTGAGAGGTGATGCTGCGAATTTAATTCGTCATTTGCCAATGACAGAGGCCAATTACGAACAGGCATGGGAAAAATTGCAGAAAAGGTACAACAAGAAAAAGTCCATCGTAAAAGATTTAATCGAATTGTTCCTGGGACAACCAGCAATGAGACAGTGTTCACCTAAGCAATTAAGATTGTTATGCGATACATCCGATGAAGTACTAAGAGGTTTAGCAGCTTTAGGAAAGGAATGGACAAGCCGCGACCCCTGGTTGATCCACATTATCGTGAAGAAACTAGATGCGGAGACTCAGCAGTTATGGGCACAGCACGTAAATGATATCGACGTTCCAATTATTGACCAATTATTAAATTTCTTGACAGATAGATGTGACGCTCTGGAATCCTGCTCATCAGTGAAGTCAAACACGCCTTTCCGCCAGAATACAGAAAGCAAATCACACAACGCTACCGTTGATCGCATAGGATGCTCAATGTGCAAAAAGGGTCATCTTCTTCATCATTGTTTCAGTTTTAAACGACTAAAAATTCCGGATCGAAGACAATTTTTAGAAGACAACAAGCTGTGCATTAATTGTCTCCAGCCGAATCACGATGTTAAAACTTGTCAGAATAGTAAAAGATGTTTTATTTGTCATAAAATGCATCATACACTGATTCACGTTAAAGGAACAGAAACCAAAAATGAATCGAAAACATCAGAGACCTTTCTCACTGCACTCAGCACAAATCCAATTGAACCTGCTCTTTCGTCCATGAATAACGACTTCCCAATCAACAATACCAATATTTCTCCAATCAACAATACCAGTGTTTCTTCAATCAACAATACCAATATTTCTCCAATCAACAATACCAGTGTTTCTTCAATCAACAATAACAGTATATCTTCAATCAACAATAAAATTAATCCTGTTAATGATGAAACTTCTGCAATCAACATCTCCTCTCTGAACTCAAACTCAACCATTTCTTTGTTGCAAAATTCCAATTCGCACCCACAGTCTCGAAACAGTGAAAATATCATACATTCCGCCAGCTCGTCTAATTCCTCAAATCTGTACAAAACACTATTGTCTACCATTTTAGTCAACATCTCCGATTCCCTTGGTAAACTACATACTATTAGAGCCTTACTCGACTCTGGGTCGCAGTCTACCTTCATCAGTGAAAGTTGCGTGCAAAGAATTGGGATTCCTCGAAAATATGCTCGCTTTGCTGTTAATGGGCTTGGAGCTAAAAAAGCTGGTTTTACAAGAGGAGCTGTCGAACTCAAGCTACGTTCAAGATATGAGAAAGATACATGTGTTCTTGTAAATGCCTTTATTCTAGCGCAATTAACATCCCAGCTGCCATCACACAATATAGTCATCACACACTGGACTAGATTAAAGGACTTGCAATTGGCAGATCCAGTATTCAACACACCAGGCGAAATAGACATGATTTTGGGTAATGACATATTCTTCGAAATAATCAAGCCGGAACAACTTAAAATTGAAGCAGGCTTGTTTGCACATCAAACTTGTTTCGGATGGATGATTGGAGGTAAATACAACCAACCTCCGCAAAATTCATGTATATCAGGATTTCACACTAACATCATAAACAACGACTTCGAATTGAAAATTCTTCAACAGTTCTGGGAGCTGGAGGAATTAAAATCAGACAACAAACGCTCGGCCGAAGAAGACTACTGCGAAACTCATTATAAGCAAACCACAACACGGGATCAAAATGGACGATATGTTGTTCGCCTTCCTTTTAAAGAGGACATTAAAACCAGCGCACTTGGAGCATCAGTTAACATGGCTATGAAACGGCAACTCGCAATGGAGAGACGATTTGCTAAAAACGATAACCTTCGAGAAAATTATGTCAACTTCATGGAAGAATACAAATCCCTGAACCATATGACCGCGATTGCTGAAACGAAAGTCCCATCACCTCAAAATCAGTTCTACCTGCCACATCACGCCGTTTTGAAGGAAGCCAGCTCCACCACTAAACTCCGAGTCGTATTTGACGGATCCTGTAAAAGCTCATCTGGTTTTTCGCTAAACGACACATTACTTGTAGGACCGACAATCCAGAAAGATTTAATGGCAATTCTTCTTCGTTATAGGACCAGTGCAGTGGCAGTGTCTGCTGATATAGAAAAAATGTATCGTCAGGTGTTACTCCATCCTGATGACCGCGATTCTCAACGAATAGTGTGGAGAAATAATGCTAACGAGAAAATGCAGCATTTTCAACTCAACACCGTAACTTACGGAACTTCAAGCGCAGCTTTTCTAGCAGTTAGAACGCTACAGCAACTAGCCATGGATTACCAATCAATTTATCCGCAAGCTACCTCCATTCTCTTGGAAAACTTCTATGTAGACGACATGCTTACAGGTTGTGAAAACACTCAACAAGCAACCAATATCTATGATAGCATGTCCGCCCTATTAGCTGAAGGTGGATTTAAAATTAGGAAATGGATGTCAAACGATCAACAATTTTTAAAGAATATCCCACCAGAGGACTGTGAATCATCGATTTTGGAGCTGGATACAAATTCTACCATCAAAACTCTCGGCTGTCACTGGAATCCAATTCACGATACATTTTCTTTTCGCGTAAACTTGCCTATTACTGAAAAAACCACCAAGCGAGCACTATTATCGCAGGCAGCAAGCATTTTTGATCCAATGGGATGGCTTTCTCCACTTACCATCTCTATAAAAATATTGTTTCAAAGTTTATGGCTACAAGGAATTACTTGGGATGACGAACTACCCCTAAATATTGCAAACAAATGGACTAAAATCAAAAATGGCTTAAAGGAAATAGAATCCATTGAAATTCCACGGTACCTGATGACCTCCGCCAACTCAAATAACATGCAGCTACATGCTTTCTCAGACGCTTCGGAACTAGCTTATGGAGCAGTGATCTATTCAAGAGTCAAAGATGAAAATGGAATTGTGCACATCCGATTACTAGCCGCAAAAACCAAGGTCGCACCTATTAAACAAGTGTCCTTGCCGCGATTGGAGTTGTGTGCAGCTTTACTATTATGTCGTCTAATAAAGTACATCGCCAAATATTTAGAAATCGAAATTGCATCAATTCACGCATACACCGATTCATCAATTGTTCTGGCTTGGCTGGATGATCATCCCAGGAGATGGAAAAATTTTATAGCCAATCGCACCTCAGAAATTTTGGAATATATTCCCAGACAACATTGGTTACATATTCCGTCTAAACAAAATCCGGCCGATTTGGCATCTCGTGGTTTAAGTCCTGCTGAATTGGTAAAAAATCTTTTGTGGTGGAATGGTCCCGATTTTTTAACAAATATTCATAACAATTATACAATCAGTTCTGTCAACACTTCACCCAAAGATTATGAACGAACTGATCTAGAGGAAAGAAACAGTTATAAAAATTGTCACATTGAACTTTGCAATTTGGATGTAGTCTCAGTGTTATTTAACCGTTTTTCATCAATTAATAAAATTTACAGAATTATAGCTTACATTTATAGATTTACAATCAATGCCAGGATGAAGTCTAACAGAAATGCAAAAGGAAAAAAAAACCACCGAAATATACCTCAACCAACAGTCGATGAAATCAAGCATGCCGAGATAACTTGCATAAGATGGGCTCAAACCCAATCATTTACAAACGACTTAAAACTAATCAATTCCAAAGAAGGTATATCGAAGCGTAGCAAATTATTACCACTAACACCTTTCTTAGACACTACCGGCATATTAAGAGTTGGAGGGCGAATCGAAAATTCTACGTGTTCATTCGACACTAAGCATCCCGTTATACTCCCAAAGGACCATTTATTAAGCAAACTAATAATTGATGACTTTCATAAGCAAAATCTTCATGCCGGACCTGCATTATTAATAAGCCTACTTCGCCAACGATTTTGGATTATCGGTTGCAGGAATATGGTCAGACACTATGTAGCGAAATGTCTAATTTGCTTCAAACAAAAAAGATTACACAATGAGCAGTTAATGGGTAACTTACCTAAAGTTAGAGTTAACTCAGGACGCCCGTTTCTTCACACAGGAGTCGATTATGCCGGGCCATTATATTTACGGGAACGATCTGGGCGTGGTCAGTGCAGGGTAACAAAGGGTTACATTGCCTTATTTATATGTATGTCCGTAAAGGCAGTCCACATCGAACTCGTGAGTGACATGACTACTGATTGCTTTATCGCTGCACTCAAGCGATTCATATCTCGTCGAGGTATACCCTTGCAAATCTACTCAGACAATGGCAGCAATTTCGTTGGCAGTCGCAGTGAACTAAATGAACTATACGAACTTTTTAAAAACGAAGGCAATTTTAAACTAATATGTAATTTTCTTACCCCACAGAGAATCAATTTTGTTTTCAATCCAGCACATGCTCCTCACTTTGGTGGTTTGTGGGAGGCCAACATAAAATCTGTCAAGCATCATCTTAAACGAGTCATTGGAAATTCACATCTTACATTTGAGGAAATGACTACGCTATTGGCCCAGATAGAAGCAGTTTTAAATTCAAGGCCTTTATGTAGCCTCTCCGAAGATGCATCATCATACGACGTGCTCACACCAGCTCATTTTTTGATTGGAGAATCAATGAAGGCAATTCCGGAACCCGATTTAAGTCACATCAACACATCGCGCCTCTCAAAATGGCAAAATATTCAGAATAGAACTCAAGGCTTTTGGAAGGCATGGCACCGAGATTACCTTACTACTCTAAACCAACGAAACAAATGGAAAACCAAAACGAAAAATTTAGCATTAGACCAGCTGGTACTAATTCAAGAAGAGAACGTTCCTCAATTACATTGGCTAACCGGACGAATTCAACAATTACATCATGGCAAGGATGGTTTAATCCGCGTTGCCACAGTACGTACTGCAAACGGCCAGCTTAAACGACCAATAGTTAAGCTGATTCCATTACCTATAGATGACAACAGTGACAAAGGCTGAGATGAGCCATACCAAAACATCACAACGTATAACAACAACAATAAGTAAAACACAATCATGTATTATGTTTAGTTTGAATTTTTTTTTTTTTCTCAATTTTAATACACACTTGAATTATATAATTATTTGTACATAGATTTATACACTAATCACAAAATTACTAACTAAATGTTCACAATATGTAAACAAAATTGCTCTTACCATAACAGAACAATACTCGCCGATGAGATAGCGCTGTCGGATAAGGTTTAATTTATCTTCATTTCCTTTTTGGGGGCAGTATGTTCACGCGTAGAATGCTGAAATATCTAAAAAGAAAATGAACATAAATTGAAATATTTTACTAATTAATAATCAACAAGAATTGCATTGGCACTTACCGCATAAACAAAAATTTCATTGTTATTGTTTCTGTTTTTGTGCTTGTCAAATGCATATCGATCTATATTATCGACGCCAGGGAATTGCCACCTTGAAATTTATACAAATATGCATTCGATGTTAATTTTTAATCACCACATCATTTAATGAATTTGAATTTCGCGCTTGTTTATTATTATCTAATTTAAAACAATTTGTTGAATTAATTTCTTATGCATGACAATCAAGAAATTAATAATTTTTCTTCCTTCTGATCGAGACCGCCGAATGGACAAGAGCTTTTTTTTTGGTAAAATCTATTATTTTCATAATTTTTCTTATATTAAAATAAATTTATATATTTAATCTTAAATAAAGAATATTTTTATTTGTGGATTCAAATTTATTTGTGTAAGCTAATCATATACCCCTTTTTTTCTAAGTGAAAGTGATTACCGAGGACTTTACTTTTTTCCTTTTTTTCTCTTTGAAAAGTGTTGTGCAAATTGGTTCAATAATAGTACCCCCTTGTTTGCCCTTCAACAAAACAATTATTTGTCCCAATAAATTATTAAACTCCTTTACAGTTGGATTTCGCCTATTACCTACTCCTCTTCTTTGCCTAATTAAACCAAAAAGATTTTCTATTGGATCCTGGTGTAATCTAACTGTAAGTATGAAAAATATTTGACTATTTTCTAACATCAAACTATTTAATAATTGTAATACGGCATTAATAGTTTAGATAAGCCCTTTGAAGCAATACATAGTTTTTTTTGCACCGGTTCGATTGATTTGATGTATGGCAACATTTCTAACATGTTTAAATAAACTCGTTTGTTAACTTGAATTGCACTTTTATGTTGGTTCTTATCATTTAAGACTCGACTATTTAAATTGTCAAACAACCTGTCCATTTTTTCGACAAAATTTGCGGTTGATAACGAAGCATCTTGAACGATCGGTGAACACTGGTTAAATTGACTCATCATTCGAAAAGCACAGGCAACTGTCCAGCTGAAAACTTGTGTTGCGTAGCTGACGCGCATTTTTTCAAACTTTTTAGGGCTGATATGTCTAGGTGTTAGTTTCGAACATAATCTAGTTGTATTTGTGGTGTCACAAGAATATAATTCGCTAGGTACTCTCCAATTTACAATACCATCATTGGTTTTAAGATCAGAACTCATCAAATTATTACGTACAGATTTAATTAAATGGGGTACGTCGTATAATGCAAATATTTTTTGTTCGTGTACGTAAAAGAACGGATTTTCTGGTTCCACGCCTAAAATCTTAAAGGCAAGCCGATTATTTGAACCCTGGTCACATACAACACACTTCACACTAAACCCTATTTCGGAAAGAACGGTAATATTTTTTTTTATAATGTCTATTAAATCGCTACCTATGATGTTTGTAGCATTGGTGAAATATGATAAAACATAATTATAGTTTAAAAATAATCCTCTAATTAAAAATACACAAATATTTTTGGCTAAATCTTTTGAGCGTAAGTCCCCCGAATCTGCAAACCCATCAATCTCATCTTTAACTGAATCATACTCTAATGATTGACGGATCATAACTTCATCAAACACTAACACAATATTTGAATATCTAGTCCACATTTAGATAACCAAGTGGAAAATTCGGGACTCTCGCGATCAGGAAAACTATAAAACTTACGGTCAGGGAAGCACCTTTTGCCGGCCAAACATGTTGGAACTGCACAAACAATCCCTGATAATCGTTTATTACCCTTTTTTGGTGAAAGTAGAATTATAAAATTTGTAGTTACAGTATTTTTATATGGTTAGTTCACAAAAAATACACACAATAACACACAAGATTTATAGCGAATACAAAAAAAACCGTTAATATTCTTATCTCTGCTATATGTATGTTTACTTATATACTGGCTAGTGATGTTCGAACTGAGTCGAACCGAATACTTTTAACCTGATACTCAAAAGGTTCGAAGTATCAATTGATTACTTTTCAAAGTATCAGGTAAAAAGTATCAACTCATACATTCGACATATATGCTTCTCATTCTCACAAATAATATTATCAATGCACCAAAGCAGATCGAACATATATATATTCACGTTTTCGTTTCACATTGAACTGATACTTCCCTCTAAACAAAAAAAGCGATTCGTAAATTACGATACGATTAGGATACATAAACGATATATATTTTTTAAAATGACACACGTACATATACACATTTCCTTTTCTAGTACTACATCTACACCCTCCTCTTGCCATTTCAATTTAAGTTTCATCTAAAACAAAAGCGTTTATTTTGTTGTGAGTGAGGTTCGCAAAGTAAGTAAATACCTACAAATTAATGATAAGTTTATTATACAATATATGAAAAAAAAAATTTACCGAAGAAGAAAATAAACAAGCAAATTTATATAAAATAGGTAAAAAATGTATTGATTCATCTACTCTAAATAAATAGAAAAATTTAATCATATTATAAAAGGCGCTTTTTATTTTTGCTAATAACCATCACAATCGACACGCAAAATACGATTTGTAAACATATCGCATAATTAGGTCTGTTTACGAAAAATAAGCACGTTTCGTAAAAATCGGTATATTCCGAATCGTAAAAAATTCTAATTATCATGGGATGTAATCCGTTTATTATTATAAATATGTATATAAGTGTAGTAGATGAAGATGTATATACTCATTATCCCTAATTGTTTTTTTTTCAATTGATGAATATATTAAAATACGAATGTCGTATATATAGCAATTATTTACAGTCTATAGGCATGTTGTGTACGTAAGCACGAGTATAAACTAAAACAGCCAAACAAACAAAATAAAACCACAAAAAAAAGTACTTATTGGTAATTCTGGAACATACGGAGTTTAATCTATTTAAATGTCCAGATTATGTATTGAAACCATTTCGTGAGAGAAGCTTGAGTACTAAACTTTAAAATATATTACCTTGATCAACAAGTTCCCGGAATAACCATCGTGTGGCGCTCCCATCGTTCCGATTTGAGTTCTGTTTTTTTTTGTTAAGTTGGTACATCTGCTGTTGATATTCCCTCTAAATCTTAGCGTCATAGCTTGACATTTGCAAAAGTTACGTAGTCAAGAGTACATCTATCTCTGTATGTGTTGGCGATTATTTAATATTTTAGAAATTATTTACAATTTTAGACATGATTTGCGAGGCTGAATCCGATCCTACATTCATCAAAAGGATCATTACTGGAGACGAGACGTGGGCTTATGAGTACGACACGAAATCCAGACATCAGGCAAGTGAATGGTGTTCACCAAAAAAAACCACGTCGTTTTCAGTCAAAAAAGAAGGCAATGCTCACGGTTTTCATGGATTACAATGGTGTAGTGCATCATGAATTTTTGCCAGAAGGGCAGACCGTAAACAAAGAGTATTATTTGGCCGTTATGAGATGTTTGCGTAGAGCAATTCGCCGAAAGAGACCAGAATTGTGGGCAGAAAACTGGTGGATTTTGCACCATGATAACGCACCGTCGCACAGTGCCATCATTATTCGTAATTTTTTGACGAAAAATGCAACAAATACCTGTGACTTCTTTCTGTTCAATCGAGTTAAAAACCCATTACGGGGAACGTGTTTCAGCAGCCGAGAGGAAATAATGGAAAAATCGCCAACACACACAGAGTAGATGTACTCTTGACTACGTAACTTTTGCAAATGTTAAGCTATGACGCTAAGATTTAAAGGGAATATGAACAACAGATGTACCAACTTAACAAAAAAAACAGAACTCAAATCGGAACGATGGGAGCGCCACACGGTGGTTATTCCGGGAACTTGTTGATCAAGGTAGTATTCGAAATTTATTAATTTTGGTAAAAAAGATTTGACTTTTTTTTTACATACTCAACGTAATTGGAATAAATAGTTGTGTCTAAGAGTATTGCAGAGTGCGTCGTTGTGCCACTGCATTCTAAAAATTTGTTTTTGACCCAACGGAGGAGTGTATAATTTCTTGTAAGTTCTTTTTAATTAATGATTAACACGCAAACTATTTTTATTGGGTTTTTATTCTCCAATTGTACAGACATTTCTGGAGGAATTATATAAGGACATCAATTGATACCGAAATAGTTATATAGCTAATGAGTCGCTGCATTAGCGGTACAGCGTGACCTCACTTATTTATATAAATACAGTTAAGTGATTTTTGGTTGCGTAATTCCTTGGGCATTGTATTTGCTATTAAATAACAACTGTACCGAATGGAAAATTAAGTCTACTCCCATATTTAACGGGACTCCATAAAGTGCCAGTGTCGCGCTTTATCAACAAGTTTTTATTTTTATTTTTGAATAAAAAAAGAAAATTTAACTGAAGGTGCAATAGTGATGATCAAAAATATAATTTTTTGTTAAAATAGTGTTAAGTTTACCCATCGAAATATATGGTATACTCGTATATATGTAATAGTGTTCAGTTAACAATCCTGAGTTGTCTGATTTATCTTCTGTACTATAGGAGAATTAAAAACAAAGTTTATGAGGAGCAATTCAGTTTACAAATTTAATTTTCAGCTTTCTTTGGCGGTCTTTTGGTAAGTCTTTTTATATATTATTTTCGTCAGGGCTTGTGCCCAAGTGGAACGCTCCCATCATAATTTTGTGCTAGTTTTTTGAGTTTTTTTCTTTACATTTTTATTTTGTTGAATATCCGCGTACAAACATATGTATAATATACAAATATTTTTTCTTTAGGTAATAAGATTTCTTAGAGACTTGTTGTAGAAATATTGGATTTATTTTTTCTAATTTTTTTTAATAAATGGTTTAAATAATATGGAACAGTAAGCGTTTAATTGATATAAGATTCTGCGTTGATTACCGAAAACTCAATGCTGTGACGAAAAAAGATAGCTACCATCCCCCCCCCCCCCCTTTTCGACATTAGATTGACAAAGCGGCGATTGGCTAGTGGAAGTCTGAAGATCGCGAGAAAACAACGTTCAGTGTGGGTAACGGACTTTGGCAATTTAATTTTATGCCGTTCGGATTATGTAATGCTTCTGTGACTTTTTAACGATTAATGGACCGCGTGCTAAACGGATTACATTGGACATTATCGTCATGGGTAAGGATTTCGGCGAGCATCTAAGGAACTTGGCAAAGGTTTTAGATTGGATACAGGCCGCCTGGTTAAAGTTAAGTCCAAAGAAGTGTAATCTGCTCAGAACTGAAGTAAAATTTCTGGGTCATCTGGTAACGATTCACACCGACGAAGAAAAGATCGCAGCGGAAAGGATTGGCCGTGACCTAAAAAGGTACACAAGTTACGGAGCTTTCTGGGATGGTGCACTTATTCCCGAAGATTCGTGCCGGGATTCGCCAACGTCGCAAAGAGTTTACCCGAGTTAACCAGGAAAAATAAGGCATTCGAATGGAAGAATGACCAGGAAGAAGCATTCGTGGAATTAAGGAGACGATTATGCGTCGTACCAAACATAGCAGACCCTATACCCAAAAGGAAATTTATTTTGGATACCGAAGGTATAGTAGGAGTGTTATAACAGAAAACGGATGGCCAAGAACGAGTTATTGCATACTACTCCAAAACATTATCAAAACCAGAGAGTAAATATTGCGTAACACGAAGAGGATTTTTAGCTTTAGTGGAATGCGTTAAGCATTTCCATAAGTACTCTTATGGCCGAAAATTCCATTTACGAACTGACCACGGCACTTTATGGTGGCGGTTGCAATCCAAGAATCCAGAGGGACAGGTAGCACGCTGGATCGAACGTCTTCAATGCTACAATTTCCAGATCGAACATCGGAAAGGAAGCGCATACGGAAATGCCTAGGCATTATCAAGACGACCATGTCCAATAGAATGTAAACTTTGTGGTCACGTTGAAGCAAAGGAATGCATCATCGACGTTAGGCTTACGTAAGTGCTGCCTGATGAGGAGTGGGCCGACGAAATGATCAGGAAAGAGCAATGGGACGATACGTATTTATCAGCTATCATGGAGTTGAAGGAAAACGAACGTCGGCCACCACTTGGAGCGAGATCACGAACAAAACTCCCATGAGAGAGTCGGTGCTTATTTCATTAGGTTTTCTTTTTCAATAGCAACCGTTAATACATTTTTTAGAGAATGAGAATTTTAATTCGAAGTCTGGATTTAGAATCTGATGAATTCGATTTGTAATGTGAAGTGGGGAACTTAGAAGGGTGTCTTCCTGACGAAGAGCTAGAAAATCCAGCATTATTACTTGTTCGTGCTGAAAATCGAGCAAACAAGGGCCTTCGAAAAGAGGTCGCAATTTGTACTAATAAATTAAGGTCTTTGCATGTAACTATACAGGCAAATCTAAAGTCTGATGCCGACCTAAATACCGAGCTATTTACCATCGTAACTTCTCGCACCGATCGGCTCAAATAAAACCAACTACGCAGGCCAAACAGAACCACAAAACGAACAATTTAGTGACAAACACGTACAATTTAGTGAGAGTTGTCCCAGGGAGTTCGCCGTTAAAGGACATTACCCCTCCGCAATATAAATTTGATTATGCAAATTCATTATCCAATGCATCTCAAATTTCAGCTCAAGCAAATCTACTTCCCCCAAATTCATATATACGAGTTTCATTTCCGATAACACCAACAACCCTTTCACAATAACTGGAAATGAATCAGATAAAGGGTCCGCCTTTGGAAAATATCATCGTGAATGCTGCCTGGCCGTCTAATATTTATCAACTCAACATGAACTATTTGCTTTGGCTTCTAAAACACGCGTTCCCACCTCCACGGTTTTATAGTCCCCGGTCGGATATAACCACCTACCTCCGGCAGTAGATGTTCAAAAATGGAATATATCTTTTGATGGATCGACTAGCGGGATAGCAATTGAGAAATTTTTCCTTAGAGTAGAGGTAATGGTAGAAACTCATAGAATCCCATTCGATGCATTGGTGCACGATATCGGATCGTTAGTGCATGGCGTTATTCAATAACATTATTGGATTTTTCTTGAACGCAATCTAAGACGAATTATATGCTGGAATTGCGATCAACCTCTTCAAAAAAATGCATTGTTTTGTGGTGCACTTCCAGCAGCCAGCGATATTGCCTCCCTGACCGAATGCAATGGAATCGACGGCAAACACTGATCCGGAGTTGCATGTCTTGCAAAGACACAAATAATAAATAACAACACATCATCATATAAGTTCTCTTTCGACCAATATACAGCTATCCAAAATCATAAGCTCCGATCTATTAAATACTTCCGGAAAAAGAGATTATTACACAAGAAACTCACAAAAGCCAAGTTAGCCTCAGTATAGCGTTGAAACGGCGGTTTGTTCGATATTGGAGCGATCATTAGTGCTTTGGGGAAAAATGGTGCATAATTTATCGAGAACCATAAGCTGCGCTTTTTTCCTATTTTCGCATCCGTACGGACAGCGAACGGTGATAAACCATAGATAATTGGCTAATATGTTTGTGTTTTTGTGTTTTTGTACCAGTTCTTTACAACGGAGAGGCCATTAAAATGCAACAATTTTTAATTCCAGATTTAGAGCAAGAGTTGTATTTACGGTTTGATTTTTGAACTACATTTGGGATCAAACCTACCCTGTTAGAGAAATTAGTTGGTCCAAGTTCTGAAAACGAGATTCCGAACATCATAAAACACCACGCACGTTCTTAGTAAGGATCAGTCAGAAAAGTGGAACAAGTAGTCAGTCTCTTTCCTAGCTCGGAGAAACTTGGCTTAGGCAGAACATCCTTAGTGACACATGTAATTGACACGGAAGATGCAATTTCCGTAAAGCAGTGTATCTTCTCTGTTTCGCCTGCTGTACAAAGCAAAATTTACCAATATTTAGACCGTAAGTTGTCGTTAGGCGTAATTCAGGAAAGTACTAGTTCCTGGTGTTTACCGATGGCTCGGGTCCGGAAATCTAATGGGACACCATCTACATGATCCAACCTCGACATTCGATGAGCATTTATCTCTTTTGACCGATGTAGCATCTCGGTTAACTGCAGCTGGCCTCACTATTAATATCGAAAAAAGTATATTTTTTACTGAGGGAAATCGATTATCTTGATCATGTAGTGGGAGGGAGTACTCTAGCTATTGCAGAGTACCCGGTGCCAAAAACAGTACGTCAGGTAAGGAGGCTTTTAGGTATTTGTGGTTGGTATAGGCCAATCTATTGAAAAAGAACCAAAAATTCGTTTCGTCCGAGCAATCACAAAAGAGTTTTGAAATTAGCTCTCACTACTGCTCCAGTGTTGAACACGGCCGATATTAACAGGAGATTTTGTATCCAATGTGATGCTAGTTCGACTGTAGTAGGCACTGTATTGTTTCAGAAAACAGACGATGGCGAAGACAAACTGATTGAATTTATGCCACATAAACTAAACTCGGCTCAAGATGCAGTACCGGCCGTTAATAAGTTCAGAGGTTACGTCAGGGGATTGTGATTTACTGTTATAACCGATCACGCTTGTCTTACCTGGTTGATGTCCCAAAAACATATGACCGGTAGACTAGCGTGATGGAGCCTTAAATTACAAGCAAAAACTGTAGAAAGAATATAAAGACTTCCTATGTCATACAAACCAAATGTTCGCAGCTTGGGGTACGGAAATAGTTTTTTATGTTTTACTATTTCGTTTTCTATACTATTTCTGTACCCCAGCTTCGTATATTTATTGTGAGAAGTCTTGTATTCTTTCTATAGGTTTTGTTACAAGGTTATTGTGTATCGGATGCGTTGTCTGGACGTTTACATGGAGGAGCTTGACGGAACGGTGAAACGGAGCATTCTCACAACCCCGAATATCTCAAACAATTAAGCAGATAGGGTCTGTACAATTAAGCAGATAGGGTCAGCGGATCTTCGCTGGGTAAAACGAATTTGAAAGTGTTTGATGGGTAGATTTTTATTAACAATAAGACCACCACCATTGAATCAGATATACCCGATGGAAAGTTAATAATTCCAGAACATCTCTCATTAGACTTAATCAAATCAGCACATTCTCCACACACATCGGCACATTTAGGAACTCACAAAACTACGGAACTGATAAAACGTTATTTCTTCTGGCCAAATATGCGAAGTAATACTCAATAATACATAGCATCCTGCGAGATATGCCAATGAATTAAAGCTACAAATTACATCTTGAGACCTCATTTGAGTTCTCTGCCAATTACATTTAGACCATGGCAAAGAGTCTATTTAGATTTCCTCGGTCCGTATCCTAGAACGTGCGGAGGAAATACGTCTATCCTGATTGGTGTGGGAGGGCAGGAAGGGCAATTGGTATCGAAAGGAAAGAAGAGTTTATCAACGAAGCTGCAACCAGCATGGGAAGGACCTTTACACTGTCATCACCAGGATGAATTTCGTGGTTTATCGGGTTCAGAAAGGACATCGAAGTAAACCGAAGGTGTTGCATTTAGAGAGTGTGGCCCTATTTATTTCGGGACGAGCAGGCTTAAGTGAGGGGTAGCGTTACGGTGACACCTAGGGTAGAATAGAATAAGTTAATTAACAGCCCAAAGTTTACTACTAGTAGTGACTACTAGTGGATACCTAGGGTACTAAAATGGAAATTTTCCATGCATCAACTTTTTATATTGTACGAGATATTCTTACTGGAAAGAGCATGAAGTTTCTAGAAGTTTTTTTTTAGTGTCATATAAAAGTTATAATTGAAGAGTAAAATTGTGCAAAAATTATAAAAAGTGATTTTGTGAATTTTTGTTAACAAATTGTGTATTAAACTGACTATCAGAAAATCCAACTACTTTATACAAACAACTAAGCATGCGAAAGACCCTCTTACTAATAGAACTAAATGGTCACCCCAAGTAAGAGTTCTATTAATAACTAAGCCTAAATCCCTAACAGTATTTGAATATTCAATTAAAACTCTGCAGACAAATACCAGGAAAGGACAAGGTATCTAACGGTTTTTTATAAATTATAATCGACTGAGATTTATTTGCGTTTAAAACGAGCCTGTTAGAGACCGACCAACTAACGATATTACTTAAATCTTCATTTATTAGAGAAATACTCCTAACAATAGAATCCTGATCTAAACGACTATTTCTATAAATTTGAACGTCATCAGCGAAAATATGAAATGAACAATGTTGAATTGAGGATTCTATGTCATTTATGTACATAGAAAATAATAGAGGACCCAGCACTGAACCCTGAGGCACGCCGGAAATTACAGGAGGTAAATCAGACAAGGAATTGTCGAAAAAAACTGCCTGAGAACGATTAGAAATATAGTTAAAAATCGATTTGGCAGCAGAAAGCGAAAATCTAAACTGAGATAAGAGTTTATTAAAAAGAATTCTGTGATTAATAGAATCAAAGGCCTTAGAAAAATCTAACAAAGCTAAAGAAGTTAATTCCCTATTATTCATATTACGCCTAATATCATCACATAAATTTAATAACGCAGTAGAAGTGCTATGAAATTTTCTAAACCCAGATTGGAAGCAAGTAATTAAACTATTGCTATGTAAATGCGATTGAATTTGATTTTTAACAACTATCTCGAAAGCCTTAGAGAGAGAACTTAAAATGCTAATTGGCTGAAAATGGGATAGCTCTAAAGGATTACTGATCTTTGGGATCGGGATTATTTTACTTAGCTTCCACTGATCTGGATAGGAAGAGGACGTGAGAATAAAATTGAACATATATATGTAACAAGTATTTTGAGACGAAAGGGAAAACTCGCCTAACGAATTTTAAATTGACGTTATCCAGACCAGAAGATTCCGATTTAACCTTCCAAATAGCAGATTGTAAATCCTCGAGAGAAATATTTGAAAACGAAAACGAATTAGAGGAAGTGTTAGAGAACAAATCGACGGAGTTCAGACTAGAGCAAAAATAACTATTAATTTCATTGGGTTTGAAATCTCCACTTGAACTAATCTTGCATCTGCCTAGGCCTAAATACGAACATTACGCCAGAAAACCTTGGGAGGAAGAGAGGAGTCTAACTTGTACTTGAAAAATTACGTTTAGCAATTCGAATTAACCCTACAACTCTGTTACGAGCCTGCTTGTAATCTAAATGAGACTAACTATTAGGCACCTTTTCCATACACGATATTTACTAACTCTAATATTTATGGCATTCGAAATTTCCTGAGACAACCAAGGCGGAGATTTTGCTTTGCAAGTAACCTTTTTAAGCGGAACGCAACTATTAAACACCGAACTAATGTACAAGTTGAAAAATTCTATTTGGCTAGTTGCAGAACTAAGGCAAAAAATATCCTTCCAAAGAACTAAGTTACAAACTAAGTAAAGGCGGGAATTGTCTATACTAGAAAAATCTCTAAAGCTAAAACTCTTAGGTTTAGATGGAGAGTAAGAGTTTACAGAAAAAACTAAAAGATCATGATGGGATCCCATACCGAGAGACAACTGATTGAAAAAAACAAATAGAGTTATTAGTAAAAGAGATGATATGATCAATAAGGGAATAAGAAATTTTAAGCTGGATATAAAGCAATATTTTAAGGCGAAGTTTACGCTGAATTAAGAGCGGAATTTTAAATTAAACCCATTGCGATGAATAATTTAACCGTTACAAGCAATACAGATATTAAGGTGAAAAGAAAAAATATTATGATTGGGTCGGCAGTCGGTGATAGATATTGATTGGGATGGAACAAAAAAAAAACCAACCAGAAAATTATAAGAAAAAAAAATTCGATTGTAAACGGTGTGTCATAAATGTTAAATAAAAACTCATAATTTGATATCTATCATTTTTTTTATGATTCATATAAGTATATGTACCAGTGAAAGAAAAAAATTGTTAAAATCAACCGAACTTAATTAATAATAATAGTGATAAACTAAAAACGTTCCGAAATTTGGAAATGTAGTGATAAATTCTAAAACACTCGTGTAAAGATAATACAATTCCGAAAGTGATATAAATACAATTATTTGAAAAGATTCTCAAATTGCATGTTCTGAGTGAGTTAATATACAGTGTGCACGGCAGACTTAACAGTGAGCGAAATTTACAGGTCGGAAAAGTTCCACCGACAAAGCGTGCAATCGTTACTGTAAATATATAGCAAGTTTGTGTGTCGGTAACCTGATCAGTTATGAAATAAACGGCACAGTAATATACTCGTAAATATAAGTATTGTATTACTACAATGTATGGTACAGTTGGGGGGCGAGTAGCAGGGACAGCAGAGACGCAACGATTTCAACAACAACGTGCAAGCAACACTACCTACAGTTAGTACAAATTTGGGTGACCGCATGGGAACATGATGATGGAACGAAATCTCGCCCCCCTCTCACAACCGCCGATGGAAAAAATGGTGGAGGGGAATAATAATAGTTGTTTACAGCTTTTCAGAAAAAAAGAGTTTGCGGTACCAGGAAATTTGTGTTGTTATTGTGTCTTCTTACAGGTTGGAGCAGTAGAGATGAACTTTAAAAAAAAAATAAAAATTGGTATTGTCTTGTGTTTTAAATAAATTACTAAAAAAAAATATTATTACTAACAAATTTACTAACTATCAACTACTTAGGTGTCTGGAACCGGGTTGAGTCTTTGTTGCTAACATTCCTTTCCCATCCCTATCTTGTTATATGTAAAAAGGTGTACGACGGCGGCCTGGCCAGGGGCGGATATCACACCATTAGACTTATGTGGTTATCGATGTTGGCGCCTTTCTTTACGGGGTTTGGCTTCATGAAGAATGGTGTCGTGATGTGTAACATGGGTATAGTGGTGTGGTTGGGAGACTTGCTTAATGCTTGATCGTACATCGCAATCAATCAATCAATCAATCAATCAACTACAATGTATGGTACAGTTCATTTCTTTGTACGGCAGGTATTATCTCTCAATTTAATGGTTCGATTGGAATAAGAGTCTGTTGTGCTCTTCTAGTAATATATCGTCGGTTAACGTTTGAGATATGCTGCTTTCATTGAAATGATTTAGGCCTAGCATTAGTTTTTTTTTTTTGAATTAAACACCCTGTAAGTGAGTTTTTTTTCTTGACTTCTGATTTAATTTTTTTTTTTTTTAATTATCGCTTTAAATATGTTATGTTAGGGGAATTGCGTTGGTTTTTTTTTGGGTCAGTCGAAGTTTTGGTTGTTCTTTCCGCTCTTTCGATCAAATTTTCAGAAATGTAAATGGGGAGGATAGGAGAATAGAGCTTGGGTGAGTTGGTGTTGGGTAAGTATGGGGTAGTTTGCTGCATGTAATTTTTTTTTCTTTGCAGTCTTTCAGGACTTGGTGATGTTTCAACAAGCACGAGTTTAGTTGGCTAAAAATGACCGCGTTGAAACCGCTGACCAAGTTAATTACTGTTAACGATTTCCTTCAAGCAAGGAACTCGTTACAGAAGGTTATATTGAAGATTAAATAAAAACATTGGCAGAAAAGTTAGGTTTTATTACCAATATAGGAAACTTTTCAGCCTACGTATGTAATTTAAAATTGATAAAAGAAATCTATTTATTGCATGCGTAATAATTTAAGTCAGAAGGCGTCCCTGTCTACGTCTACAATCTACATATTTTATTTGAGGATTAAACGTCAAAGTAACAAAATTGATTTAGCATTTTTAAAGCAATAGTAAATATTTTTTTAAAATTTTATTTGAGACAACTGTGAGACACTATTATTCTATTAAGCAAATTAACAACAAGTACACAATGTACACTTCTACATTTATAAAAATTGGTTGCTAGACTACTTACCACAAATTACGTCCAGTGCGTATAACGTAACCATTGGAAAAATATTCACTTTATCAGATGATTTTAGTTTTTTTAGTAGTTTTATGAACACATCACCTTGATCATTAAAAATGTTCACAAACCCATTCAAAATTCTAAAATGAAAGGTTGGTGTAATTGCTTTTCTTCGAGCTAACCACTTTCGCCCTGTACTGAGCAATAGACCTTCGTTAAGCCAAGGTCTTATAAATGCATATTCACTTGATTTTGTGATTAATTGCGAACTAGACAACACAACTTCAGCGTCTTTTGGATCACAAAGTATCGTAACCAAATTTGGTCCCATCCACAGTCGTACAGTATTTCCGTAAGTTTTCACCAGATTTCCCATTTCTTTCAAAATTTCTGGAGGTGATTTATTATAAAAAATCAAACCATTTCCGATAACGGGTAAAGCTGGTGGGCCAGGTAATTCTTTTGATAATTGAAAAATATGATTATACTTTTTAAACAAATATAAACTTATTGAACTAATAATGATTAGCAAATATATAATCAAAATCATTGTTATCACTTTTTACTTTACGTAACCCAAATTTTTGTTATATATTTATGTTTTTACGATTTTTTGTGGCACTTTATTATTTGATAGTACTTTTTCACGTTAATTATCGACGAAGTTTGAAAAACAACTGAGATAATTTATAATAAATTAACTGATAAATACAAAGCGCGAATTTGACTGTGTCTATTTATTTTACATGATTTTGTCTTTAGCAAATATAATTTGAGTAAAGAACGAAAAGTTGTGTTTTTATAAATACATCATGTAAACAAAGAAGTGTAAAGAGTATTTTTATTAATATTATAGATACGATTAATAAATATTACAGCAAGCTATTTTTATACAGTCGTAATTTGGAAAAAGTGGGGGTTTGTAATTAAATTATAAACGTAAAAAATCAAGCTTTTCTTAAACGATAAAAAATCAAGCTTTGTACAAAATATATGGAAAACTACGTTTTCCTCTAAGCAAAGTTTTAAATAGTAACGTCACTTATTCTTAATTATTTTAATGTTATCATAAATGTTTGATTTTCAAATTATGTGAGCATCATTTAAGAGAATTATTTTCATTTTCTACATTAATACAAATGCATATTATATTCATATTCGTATTCTGCAATGTTTCTGAATTTAAGAGTTAAACGTTTCCGAATTTAAGAGTCATTCAAAGGTGTATAAATCTTCTGAATTCTTGTTGTAAAGGGTATTTCAATAGGGTTGCTCGAAATTTGTTAGGTTATAGCAGCAGCATGTGGTTAAAGAACCATCTGTTAAATTTGTTGTGAATTGTTTAGTAGTGTATGGCAAATCAACAAGGAAGGTTAAAGCATTGAAGAACGTGTGCAAATTATCAATTTTTTTCAAAAACAAACTGACATTGCCGTAAACTTTAACGGCGAGCGCTACAGATCGATGATAAGTAACTTCTTGTGGCTTAAGCTGGATGATATGGATACCGATGACATGTGGTTCCAAATGGATGGCACTACGTGCCACACAGCGCATGCCACGATAGACATTCTGCACGAGCGATATGAGGGCATGGTTAACTGGCCACTTAGATATTGCGATTTAACGCCTTTAGGCTTCTTGCTTTGACCTATCTTAAATCGCAGGTCTATTCGAATAAACCGCAAATAATTAATGCCCTCAAAGTCAACATAACGAAAACCATGAAGCAAATTCAGCCAGATTTATGCGACAAAATCATCGAAAATTGAACTTCTCGGATACGTCACTAAGCATATCCGCGGCGGACATTTGAACGACGTTATATTCCATACTTAATGCCATAAAATATTTATTAAAAAAAAAAAAAAAATTACGTGGATATCTCACACACAACTTGTTTTATTTACATTTAAAAAACGAACGTCCATATTTTGCTGGAGTATTATAAAAAATTGATATGATAAGAAATGAAATATCGAGATCCCGAATTTTAAATAATAGGTATAAGGGCAAATCTCGACATAAGTCCTTATGATTTGTGACCACAGATAAGCGTAACAGAATAATTTATTAAACTCGGATATTTTATTTGATCATGAAATCAATAAATAGAACTGATTTCGTGTGGACAAAATATTCCGATAAAGTGAGTCAACGACGATACACATACAGTGCTGGGAAAAAAAATTGGGCAAACATATTTTATTACAAATTGGAGTCTTTTTTTGCTAAAATTACAAAACTTTTGAAAGCAATTGGCTTATTGTTTCATTTTAAATACATGTTTGACCTAATTTTTTGGAAAAAAAAAAAATTACCTGCAATTTAGGGGGAAAACCCCAAAAATGCCCAAATATTCAAAATACGTTGATTGGAGTTAAAGTAAGGTAATAAATTAAAAACTTATTTTTTAATTTTTTTTTTTTGTTTTTTACTGATTTATAGAAATTCTATCTTTAATATTAATATTTTGTTAGACCGCCATTTGCTTTTATTACAGCGATACACCTCCGATTCATTGAATTTAATAAATTTTTCAAAGTCATAGAAGGTATGGATTCCCAAATCGTCATTAACAAACTTTATAAAGCTTGAATTGATTCTGGGCGCTTTCTGATACTTCTAGCTTCATTATAGACCAAATATTTTCTATGTGATTTAAGTCTGGACTGTACGGGGGCCAGCTCAGCACATCGATATTTTTTTCTGCGAAGTACCTTTTTATCTTTAAATGAAGAGATAAGAAAAAAAAACAAGTTTTTAACAAATTATTTATGTTTATCTGAAAGCCAATTTTTCTATCTACAATTCAAAATTAATAACTCACAACTTTGACGGTATGGCACGGAGCGTTGTCGTGTTGAAAATTAAATCTGCAAGTCTCGCCAAAAAGCTTTAACACAGAAGGCTCAAATTCGTTATGTAGAACCTGCAGATAAACAGCTGGTGTAATTTTGGAACTAAGGAAGCACGGTTTCATTTCCAGAAAAGCATCCCCAGATCATAACTTCTTTGTTTTTCGGTGGAAGTCTGAAAAGACATTCGTTGCTAAGCCTCTCGCGAGATTCTCTCCTTACAAGAATTCTTCCATCTCCAGCATGCAGCTTGCATTTTGATTCATTGGAGAAAAGCACATCATTCCGGAGGTGGAGTGCGAACATTCAAAGAGGATAGACGTGTTTTTTCTATCCTCTTCAAAAATTTAATTTAATTTAATTTTCTTTTCTTTTTATTTTTTGTTTCTTATGTACTGATATGTATATACTTTATATACATATGTATATACATTTTAATTTTAAATTTTAAATTTAATTCTAATTAAATTCAAGTTTAGTGTAATGTGTAGTGAAAATAATTAAACTAAAGTGTAATTTTGGAAAATGCAATCCACCGGGATGCATTTGTCAGGCAATGTTTTTTATTTTTGTAGATAGAAAATTTAAAAGTGCATGATTTGATATTTTGTGGATTGTAAATACAATCAAATTTCAATTTTTAATTACTAAAGTTTAATATTTAGATAGTATTGAAATAAATTTTAAATTATGGTATATAAAATAAGTCGCTATAAATTTGGTATTAGATTTTATTTTTACGACACTAATACATACTTATAATTTAGTATATAAAAGGGCCATAAATATGTTTGTGTACTATGTAGCTGTGTCGTTTTCTCTTTGGACAAAACCAACAAAAATGTTTATACACAAAACCAAACCACGTTTAACCAACAAAAATTTTTATATAATGTATAAACATTTTTGTTGGTTTTGCTTTGGACGATTTTTGTGAAGGAAGTGTGCGTGGTTTTGTTGGTTTTTGTATTATAAAGTACAAACAACAACGAGAAATGTGTCGTTTTCTCTTTGGACAAAACCAACAAAAATGTTTATACACAAAACCAAACCACGTTTAACCAACAAAAATTTTTATATAATGTATAAACATTTTTGTTGGTTTTGCTTTGGACGATTTTTGTGAAGGAAGTGTGCGTGGTTTTGTTGGTTTTTGTATTATAAAGTACAAACAACAACGAGAAAGAGAATCTTTACGTTGGTTTTGATACAGCAGTCACAAGTAATTTACTGTTGTATGAAATGGTCACTAATACATCCATACAACTTGATTCATATATGGTAGGATCAACAATATGGTTCTACAGCTGCTTGTTCGCTCTTTACACTGATGCTGTTAAGGAAATGTAATATATTTTGTTGGTTTATGTATTAGTCCCAGGAGCACCGAGCTACGCTCGTTCCGAATTACATTAGCGTTTGTTACACGTTCATGTCACTGAGTTTCACCTCATTCAATTGAGCAATATGTTAGTTCCATTTAGACTGTCGATTTTCCAGAAAAATTTCCGACACTCATGTTTGAATCCCATTCTATACTAAACAAATCCCATTCTATACGATTCATCCCAATTGAAAGGAAATGGTTTAATTCTATTGAAACTAGAATAATATTCATATTCCCATTTTACAATCCCATTTTCATGGTACATACCGAGTTCTATCGAAATCGGTTGAGAAATGGCTTTGGTCCATTGGAATTGGCCATTTTACAGAACCTATACGATCCATATTTGGAACTAATTTATGATCTCTATATAATTCTCAAAAATCACAATTGAACAAATAAAAAAAACAAAACACAATGCAATATCAATAGCAATAACAACAATTAGATTTCCTTTGTTAGAAAATAAAATAAAAATGAAACCCGAACCTCTCCAGAAAGCCTACTAAAATATTTTTCCAAGAAATCAAAACCCATTACAATTGCTTCCTTTCACTAGAAAATTTCCATCTAACCAATTACAATTAACAAAAAAAA
Source organism: Tipula vernalis (assembly GCA_958295665.1). NCBI lineage: Eukaryota > Metazoa > Arthropoda > Insecta > Diptera > Tipulidae > Tipula > Tipula vernalis. The sequence continues at coordinate 199,788,592 of OY282559.1, read as the reverse complement.
ATAATAAAAATATGAATTCCCATAGGAGGATCCTCTTAAACGAATTTTACTGAAATAAAACCACCCCAACCAACATTAATAAAAATCAAATAACCGTTTCAGAAACCGGTAGTAAGTTAAAAAGTAAGATAAAACCAAGCAAACAGGGGCTCACCGGACGAGAACTTCCTTAACGTTTTTTTAAAGAATCAATACCCGGTGTTATCGCGTTTTGGCACTCGAAAACTCTCTTTCACCAATTATGATCAATAAAAAAATATTCAAAAAAACGAACCCCAGGCCTATTAGAGGACCCACTAAACGACATTTCCCGAAATCAAAGTCCACTGCAAATGTTTCCTAACACTAGAAAATCCCTGCTCACCAATTATTACAAAAATCGTTGAACTTAAAAAATGGACCTCGACCATCCGGAGGACCCTCTAAACATATATTTCCCGAAATCAACACCCATTGCAGACCTTTCAAAACCCTGTTTGACTTCAATCAATACCCATGGCGATCGCTTCCTGCCGCTCGAATATCTCTCATTACCAAATGTTTACCAAAATTGTTAAAATGAAAAAAGGAACCCGGATACCACTGAAAGACCCTAAGCTAATTTTTTTAAACCAAGACCCATTGCAATCTCTGTCTGGCACCCACCCGCTCACAAATTTTTACCAAAAATGTAAAAATTAAAAAAAAGAAGCCCGGGCTCAACTGGAGAACCCCCTAAACGAATTTTCCAAAAATTTATACCCATCACAATCGCTTCGTGGCACTCGAAAACCCTCTTTACCAACTTTTAACAAAATAGTTAAAATTTAAAAAACCCAAGTTCCAATGGATGACACTCTGGACTGGTAAACATACTTACCAATTTTCAACAAAATCATTAAAACTATAACAATGGAGTCTGAATTTTCCTGAAATCAAGACCAATGGGGATCACCTTATACCACTTAAAAACACTTCTTACCAATATTTACCAACATCGTGAAAATTACAAAGGAGCCCGAGTTCCACTGAAGAACCCCCTAAACTATTTTTTTCGAAATCAAGACCGGTCACAATTGATTCTTGGCACACGAAAACCCCAGCTTACCAATTTTTACCAAAATCGTAAATATTAAAAAAAGGCCTGTGCACAAATGGAGAACACCTTCTAAATTATCAAGACCCGTCGCAATCGCTTCCTGGCACCCGAAAACCCCCGCTCACTAATTTTTTAGCAAATTCGCCAAAATTAACAAAAAAGCACCCGGGCCCACTGGAGAACCCCCTAGACAAATTTTCCCGAAATCAACACCCAGCGCAATCGCTTTCTAGCACCCATGCGTATATGTATGTAGTTCACCCAAATTATACCGATATACGTATACATTGATTACCGACGTGAGTGAAAATTAATGATATCTGTGTAATATTGTGATTGGCTAGCTAACCATTGGTAAAAGCGGTCGAAATATTTACTGCAATATAAGTGTCGTATATGAATAACTCAGTATAAGAATCATTTGATCCCCGATTAAGATAATTATCTGGATTCAGTAAAAATCAATTCTAATATATTCCGATTAGCGATGATACCGAATATTTTGAAGGTAAAAACAATACCGTTTAAATTATCAATCTTTGCATCTATTGTTGCAAAAATAATATATATAATATGGTACTGTAAATGTATGTATTGTACTTATTTCGGTAAATGTATAGACATAACTTGAGAAAACTTTACAAACTTAATTCGAGCGAAAATCTTGAAAATTTCTTCTAAATCTAATTTGAAAAAAAAAAAAAAAATCCCAGCCTCAATTTACATCATTAGGATTTAATTTCCACTCATTTTCGTGATTTTTTGGTCAAGAAAATCACTGGAATAATTAAATCCTACAATTGAAAATTGAATCCAATATTTCCAGAAAATTATTTCAATATCGATTTCATATAAATTTTCAAGATTCTCGCTCGGATTAATGATCCTTCACCTAAATACATATAAATATGTATATATGTAGTTTCCCAAATTATACCTACGTTTACTGATATACATACATTTACCGTAACTTAAATGTAAATGTAGTTTTTGTAGTTAATTCTTGATTTTTGTGAACGTAAATGTCATAATTGTGCCTTTGCAACACAAATAATTTACTATAATAGCCTAAATGTAGCTTACAACTTTTACATTCATCTTTTATTATTATTCAATCATACATTATATGCCATATAAATTTGAAAAAAAAAAACGAAAAAAAAATTTATCTCAAGAATGTAATTTTCGAGGTTCGAACTACGATCTAACATTTTAAAATCCACAACGCTAACACCTAGACTACTGCGGCATGGGAATTTGCCGAAAAATTACTTGGTTTTATAAAAAGTTTTGAGCATTCTACTAAATTATATTGTTACGTTTTTGCCTTGTCAATCAAGGTTCGTATCACTGGATTGTGAATAATACAAACACAATTCAATTTATCACCAACGAATTTATTTATTTCACAAAATTTATTACAACACAGTTTATCAATAAAAATTCACAAAATCACTTTATATAAATTATTCTTAAATTTTACTGATCACTTTTACTTTATTTATCGCACTACAACACTTTTTAAATCACTTTTTAATTCCTTTTAATCTTTATACTATCGCGTACCAAATATTACTTATAATCTTACAAGTTTACTCTATCGCGTTCCAAATACTAATAATCCAATTCGATCTTGTTCGCCTTTTTATATACACAAACCAAGCTTCTCGAAAGTTCACGACTTTTCCAGTTGGAATAGCGTAGAAACATTACGTAACAATTTTTATCATGGAAAATTCCATTTAGTACAGTAAACATTGAGCTATTAGTTTTACTTATTCTATTACACACTAGGTGTCACCGTCACAATATAATATTGTGACGGTGACACCTAGTGTGTAATAGAATAAGTAAAACTAATAGCTCAATGTTTAATGTACTAAATGGAATTTTCCATGATAAAAATTGTTACGTAATGTTTCTACGCTATTCCAACTGGAAAAGTCGTGAACTTTCGAGAAGCTTGGTTTGTGTATATAAAAAGGCGAACGAGATCGAATTAGATTATTAGTATTTGGAACGCGATAGTGTAAACTTGTAAGATTATCAGTAGTATTTGGTAAGCGATAGTATAAAGATTAAAAGGAATTTAAAAGTGATTTAAAAAGTGTTTGAGTGTAAAATAAAAAGTAAAAGTGATCAGTAAAATTTAAGAATAATTTATATAAAGTGATTTTGTGAATTTTTATTGATAAACTGTGTTGTAATAAATTTTGTGAAAATAAATAAATTCGTTGGTGATAAATTGAATTGAGTTTGTATTATTCACAATCCAGTGATACGAACCTTGAGTGACAAGGCAAAAACGTAACAATTTGGTGACAGCGGTGGGATTGTGAATAAAAAGATAAAGAAAATGATTTTCAACGAATTAAAAGTTCCAGAATTAAAGAGGGAACTTGAGAAACGGGGTTTGGCCACTGATGGTACTAAAGCAGCTCTACAAGCGCGACTACGTGAGGCCATGCAGAACGAAGGGCTGGATGCGGAACATCATGATTTTGGAGAGAAAGTAACGGATGCGGCAACCGTAGAGCAGAAAGCAGAAGATAAACAACCGTTGGTCGAAAAGACACAAGAACATTCTGGAAGTTTCGATTTGTCGCAGTTAATAGGTGCTATGAACCAGATGGCGGGACAGATGAGTCTAATGAAACAACAAAACGAACGACAAATCGTGAAAATTGAGCAGTCAAATGAGCGACAGTTGGAGACTATAAACCAGTCAAACGATGAAATAAAACGACAGATGGAACAACAAATAGAGAAAATTGAACAACCAATCCAGGAAATTGCAGATGGGCAAAAGAGAATGGACGAGAAACTTCTCGAATTATCTACTAACATACACGGCGAAGTAGAGAAGCTACAAATGGAGATTCAAAAGGTTGACGAAAAATTAGAAACGAAGGTTCAACATGTTGAAGAGAAATTGCAAACGGAGATTCAACAAGTTGTGGAAAAATTTCAACGTCTCGAGAAAGATCTAACTGATGTCAAGGCAAGCGGAACAACGACGCAAGTAGTACAGACCGTTCAATCAGTTAAGTTAAAACCACCAAACTTCGACGGTACATCATCTTTCGGCATTTTCAAATTTCAATTTGAAACGGCAGCCAATCAAAACCGTTGGAATGATGAACATCTTGTCGCAGCGTTAATAGTGGCCCTTAAAGGTGAAGCAGCGGAGGCCTTACAAACAATTCCAGAAAAAGATCGCAACAGTTATCTCGAAATTATGAAGGCGCTGGATAGAAAGTACGGCAGTGACCACAAGCGTGAAATCTATCGAATGGAATTGAAAAGCCGCTACCAAAAGGGAGGAGAATCACTTCAGGAATTTTCATCGGCAATCGAGCGATTAGTACATCTAGCACATATCAGTACGTCGGCCGATTATATGGAAAGGCTTAAAATTGACGCATTCATTGATGGTATTCGAGATCCAGAGACACGCAAAGCGGTAATGTTGTCACCTAAATCAACCTTTGCGGAAACCGTTGCGTTTGCGTTAACCATCGAGGCTGTGCAGAACTTCACCAGACCATCAGTATTTAGGCGTCAAATGAACTCAGACAAGAACGGCAGCATGGAGCGAATGGTACCGACAGTCGGAAGAGGTAGGCTTAGGTGTTGGAAATGTGACAAGTTGGGTCACATCTCAATGGACTGTCGGAAAGTAATACATGGAGAGAGAAGATCGCCACCTTTTATACGAGCAAACACGGAACGGCCGGGACAGAGGTCTAGAGGCAGCGAGCGAAGATGTTGGGTATGTAACAGGATTGGCCACATCTCGCGAGATTGTTTGGAAGCAGGAGGAAAGCGGCACGGATTACCATCTTCCGTGGAAAGAGCACGAAGAGGAGAGCGGGAATCGGATGAGCAAATGGCAACAGTCGGTAAAGTGGAAAGGTTAGAAGTCAGTTTGAAGGAACCGAAGCTGGCTTCGCTGTCTGGTTGCCCCATAACATTCATCCCTGTTACGAGTGAAGCACGAGGCGGAAGCAGCGTCACAGTTTGGGGCGGTGTTGAAGGGAGGAGGTGTATTATTACGCTGGATACCGGAGCAACCCACACAATTGTTCGGAAAGATTTGATCGCAGGAGCAGTGCAGCTAGTTGATGGGTTAAAATTAAGAATGGCAAATGGGGAGAGTGCAATGATTAAAGGGAAAAAGATCGTGAGCATAAAGATCGGCGAAACGCTTTTCCCACACGAAGTTCTGGTCGCAGACATTGTGGATGAGGTTATTTTGGGAACGGACTTCATGAGGATGAATGGCTTTGTGTTGGATTTTGGACGAGGAATATTGAGCAGCGATAACATCGAGCTGAATCTTAAATTTAACGGTACGGATGTGACAGTAAGGCGAGTAACAATCAGTCATTGCGAGGAGCTGCCATCGAAATCTGAAACAATTGTTGAGGAAACCAAAGAACACCAGGTTAAGCAGACATTGGATAAGAAGGGCCGAGTTGTGCGAGGTAGAGTGCGAGTGTCGGGCGACTGGATGAGAACTCGATGTGCCATACGGGCAAATGGCCAGGGATTACACGAGGGGCAATTGGTGGGGCTTCACAACTCGCAACAAAAGAAGGGGGATTTATCGGCGAAAGTGCAGCCTTTATGGACGGCACCCTACAGGACAAGAAAAGGGCAAGGAGGTAAACCAATGGCGGTACATTTAGAGAGGCTGGCCCTCTACCGAGGAGGTAATTTCGGTCCTGTTCGGGACGAACAGGCTTAGGTGAGGGGTAGTGTGACGGTGACACCTAGTGTGTAATAGAATAAGTAAAACTAATAGCTCAATGTTTAATGTACTAAATGGAATTTTCCATGATAAAAATTGTTACGTAATGTTTCTACGCTATTCCAACTGGAAAAGTCGTGAACTTTCGAGAAGCTTGGTTTGTGTATATAAAAAGGCGAACGAGATCGAATTAGATTATTAGTATTTGGAACGCGATAGTGTAAACTTGTAAGATTATCAGTAGTATTTGGTAAGCGATAGTATAAAGATTAAAAGGAATTTAAAAGTGATTTAAAAAGTGTTTGAGTGTAAAATAAAAAGTAAAAGTGATCAGTAAAATTTAAGAATAATTTATATAAAGTGATTTTGTGAATTTTTATTGATAAACTGTGTTGTAATAAATTTTGTGAAAATAAATAAATTCGTTGGTGATAAATTGAATTGAGTTTGTATTATTCACAATCCAGTGATACGAACCTTGAGTGACAAGGCAAAAACGTAACAATATGTAGATAGATTTACACAATGTGACGTATCAACATAGAGAAAGATAAAATTGGTCAGATCTTTCTGTAATTTGGTATACAGATGAAGAAAAATATTCTAAGAATAATTTCCTTTTACATCATATCGGAAAAATCACGGAAAATGCGAGAAAATCGCGAATTTCCACTCGGAAAATTCGTCGGGAAAAGACTAAAAAAAATATGCTGATCATCCAACATTAACTTAAATTTTTTTTTTTTTGTCGTGATTTTTGAAAAATGGACATCCATGAAAAAAAAAATCATAAAAAAAAAATTAAATACATCACAACTCCGTATGCTGCTAACTACGCAGCTGTACTATTTAAAAAAATCATCAAACATTCTTTTCTATAAAAAAAAAATACACAATACATATCGCTCATTTGCTGCAACAATGACACAATTTAAAAATAACAAATGTTATAATTTGAGAGACATTTCCGTTTGTATTGTAGTGAGCTTTATAGCTTTAGGTGTGTCGTTATATCAGTTTTAACTATATTAAAAAGCCGATATTTCTCTATAAATAAGTCAAAAACGACCGATTTTGAGTTATGCCATTGTGGTAGCAAATGAGCGATATACAATTGACCATTTTAGAGATGGCGCTGTAAAATTTGGATAATTTTTCCAGATTTGAAGGCTTTACAGAGTTTTCCCAGACTTGAGACCAGACTCAATCGCATTTTCATGCAAAAAGACATCATATAGCCATTTTACGTCAACGAAATCGGTCTCGAAGTAGTTTTTCGTGCGGACATATATACATACCCGCAATTATTGCTCGTTTAATAATATAGAGTCCCAGGAGCACCGAGCTACGCTCGTTCCGAATTACATTAGCGTTTGTTACACGTTCATGTCACTGAGTTTCACCTCATTCAATTGAGCAATATGTTAGTTCCATTTAGACTGTCGATTTTCCAGAAAAATTTCCGACACTCATGTTTGAATCCCATTCTATGCTAAACAAATCCCATTCTATACAATTCATCCCAATTGAAAGGAAATGGTTTAATTCTATTGAAACTAGAATAATATTCATATTCCCATTTTACAATCCCATTTTCATGGTACATACCGAGTTCTAACGAAATCGGTTGAGAAATGGCTTTGGTCCATTGGAATTGGCCATTTTACAGAACCTATACGATCCATATTTGGAACTAATTTATGATCTCTATATAATTCTCAAAAATCACAATTGAACAAATAAAAACAACAAAACACAATGCAATATCAATAGCAATAACAACAATTAGATTTCCTTTGTTAGAAAATAAAATAAAAATGAAACCCGAACCTCTCCAGAAAGCCTACTAAAATATTTTTCCAAGAAATCAAAACCCATTACAATTGCTTCCTTTCACTAGAAAATTTCCATCTAACCAATTACTATTAACAAAAGAAAATAATAAAAATATGAATTCCCATAGGAGGATCCTCTTAAACGAATTTTACTGAAATAAAACCACCCCAACCAACATTAATAAAAATCAAATAACCGTTTCAGAAACCGGTAGTAAGTTAAAAAGTAAGATAAAACCAAGCAAACAGGGGCTTACCCGACGAGAACTTCCTTAACGTTTTTTTAAGAATCAATACCCGGTGTTATCGCGTTTTGGCACTCGAAAACTCTCTTTTACCAATTATGATCAATAAAAAAATATTCAAAAAAACGAACCCCAGGCCTATTAGAGGACCCACTAAACGACATTTCCCGAAATCAAAGTCCACTGCAAATGTTTCCTAACACTAGAAAATCCCTGCTCACCAATTATTACAAAAATCGTTGAACTTAAAAAATGGACCTCGACCATCCGGAGGACCCTCTAAACATATATTTCCCGAAATCAACACCCATTGCAGACCTTTCAAAACCCTATTTGACTTCAATCAATACCCATGGCGATCGCTTCCTGCCGCTCGAATATCTCTCATTACCAAATGTTTACCAAAATTGTTAAAATGAAAAAAGGAACCCGGATACCACTGAAAGACCCTAAGCTAATTTTTTTAAACCAAGACCCATTGCAATCTCTGTCTGGCACTCACCCGCTCACAAATTTTTACCAAAAATGTAAAAATTAAAAAAAAGAAGCCCGGGCTCAACTGGAGAACCCCCTAAACGAATTTTCCAAAAATTTATACCCATCACAATCGCTTCGTGGCACTCGAAAACCCTCTTTACCAACTTTTAACAAAATAGTTAAAATTTAAAAAACCCAAGTTCCAATGGATGACACTCTGGACTGGTAAACATACTTACCAATTTTCAACAAAATCATTAAAACTATAAAAATGGAGTCTGAATTTTCCTGAAATCAAGACCAATGGGGATCACCTTATACCACTTAAAAACACTTCTTACCAATATTTACCAACATCGTGAAAATTACAAAGGAGCCCGAGTTCCACTGAAGAACCCCCTAAACTATTTTTTTCGAAATCAAGACCGGTCACAATTGATTCTTGGCACACGAAAACCCCAGCTTACCAATTTTTACCAAAATCGTAAAAATTAAAAAAGGCCTGGGCACAAATGGAGAACACCTTCTAAATTATCAAGACCCGTCGCAATCGCTTCCTGGCACCCGAAAACCCCCGCTCACTAATTTTTTAGCAAATTCGCCAAAATTAACAAAAAAGCACCCGGGCCTACTGGAGAACCCCCTAGACAAATTTTCCCGAAATCAACACCCAGCGCAATCGCTTTCTAGCACCCGAAAACCCCTTACCAATTTTTAACAAAATCGGTAAAATAAAAAAAGGCCCTGAGCAATACTAGAGGACCCTCTAAACGAATTGTATACGAATCCTGTAATCAAGACTAGTCGCAATCACTTCCTAGACCTCAAAAACCGGTTTCGAAATCGTTGCACAAACAAACAAACAAACAATTTCATGCCGTTTAATAATAGTAGATAGATAGATAGATAGATAATAAAAGTGTTTTATTCTTTTTAGCTCTTTATTTTAATATTTTTTATATTTACCCGAGTAACCAGATGTCACAAAATATCATCAAATATTTCACAAATTTCTGTGAATTGTCGAAATTTGATAATTTTTTTATCGTAAATAAACTTTAAAACTATTAAATATATTTCAGAAATACTTTTCACCACGTTTAATGTATTTTTGAAGATTGAAGATAGGTATAAAGAAAATAAAAAGTTTAGATTTTAAAACTTTTATGGACACATTTACACTACATGATATTCAAATTCTCTAATTTTTAAGCAACGTTTCTTAGTGTTTTGAACAATAAAATTGGACCAACTCATCAAAATATTAAAAAATTACACTTTAATTTATAATTTTAGTTGACTACGTATGTACTAATTATTGAAATTTTAATTAATAAAATTTAAATCCGCAACATCATTATTTCCATACTATAGACAATGGACTTGACGGTTTTAGTGGTGGCGTTGCGGCATTTGGATAATTTTTCCAGATTTGAATGCTTTACAAAGTTTTCCCAGACATTAGACCAGTCTCAATCGCATTTTCATGCAAAAACACGTCATATAGCCATTTTTCGCCAACGAAATCGCTCTCGAAGTAGTTTTTCGTGGAGACATATATACATACAATTATTGCTCGTTTAATAATATAGATAAATAAACTAGGTGCCGGAATCTACAGCAACTCTAGTGTTGATATAATTTTGATTACAAACCTTGCCAACGTGTGTGTTATTGTTACGACCAATATTAATCAAATGATCTATAAGGCGCTTGTTTCGACGCGTAAGTCTTTTTGATTTGATCGACTCAAATTTAGTCAGTTTGCCTGCTTACGACCATGTCCCTATACTAAATATTGCTGAAAAATTTTGCCACTACAATGTAACAAATTATCAAAATTTTCGCTCGAGTTAATGATCCTTCACCCAAATGCGTATATGTATGTAGTTCACCCAAATTATACCGATATACGTATACATTGATTACCGACGCGAGTGAAAATTAATGATATCTGTGTAATATTGTGATTGGCTAGCTAACCATTGGTAAAAGCGGTCGAAATATTTACTGCAATATAAGTGTCGTATATGAATAACTCAGTATAAGAATCATTTGATCCCCGAAAAGATAATTATCTGGATTCAGTAAAAATCAATTCTAATATATTCCGATTAGCGATGATACCGAATATTTTGAAGGTAAAAACAATACCGTTTAAATTATCAATCTTTGCATCTATTGTTGCAAAAATAATATATATAATATGGTACTGTAAATGTATGTATTGTACTTATTTCGGTAAATGTATAGACATAACTTGAGAAAACTTTACAAACTTAATTCGAGCGAAAATCTTGAAAATTTCTTCTAAATCTAATTTGAAAAAAAAAAAAAAAAAAAAAAAAAAATCCCAGCCTCAATTTACAACATTAGGATTTAATTTCCACTCATTTTCGTGATTTTTTGGTCAAGAAAATCACTGGAATAATTAAATCCTACAATTGAAAATTGAATCCAATATTTCCAGAAAATTATTTCAATATCGATTTCATATAAATTTTCAAGATTCTCGCTCGAATTAATGATCCTTCACCTAAATACATATATATATATATATATGTAGTTTCCCAAATTATACCTACGTTTACTGATATACATACATTTACCGTAACTTAAATGTAAATGTAGTTTTTGTAGTTAATTCTTGATTTTTGTGAACGTAAATGTCATAATTGTGCCTTTGCAACACAAATAATTTACTATAATAGCCTAAATGTAGCTTACAACTTTTACATTCATCTTTTATTATTATTCAATCATACATGCCATATAAATTTGAAAAAAAAACGAAAAAAAAATTTATCTCAAGAATGTAATTTTCGAGGTTCGAACTACGATCTAAAATTTTAAAATCCACAACGCTAACACCTAGACTACTGCGGCATGGGAATTTGCCGAAAAATTACTTGGTTTTATAAAAAGTTTTGAGCATTCTACTAAATTATATAATATGTTTCTACTAAATTATATAATATGTATCTAAATACATATATATATATATATATGTAGTTTCCCAAATTATACCTACGTAACTTAAATGTAAATGTAGTTTTTGTAGTTAATTCTTGATTTTTGTGAACGTAAATGTCATAATTGTGCCTTTGCAACACAAATAATTTACTATAATAGCCTAAATGTAGCTTACAACTTTTACATTAATCTTTTATTATTATTCAATCATACATGCCATATAAATTTGAAAAAAAAAACGGAAAAAAAATTTATCTCAAGAATGTAATTTTCGAGGTTCGAACTACGATCTAAAATTTTAAAATCCACAACGCTAACACCTAGACTACTGCGGCATGGGAATTTGCCGAAAAATTACTTGGTTTTATAAAAAGTTTTGAGCATTCTACTAAATTATATAATATGTAGATAGATTTACACAATGTGACGTATCAACATAGAGAAAGATAAAATTTGTCAGATCTTTCTGTAATTTGGTATACAGATGAAGAAAAATATTCTAAGAATAATTTCCTTTTACATCATATCGGAAAAATCACGGAAAATGCGAGAAAATCGCGAATTTCCACTCGGAAAATTCGTCGGGAAAAGACTAAAAAAAATATGCTGATCATCCAACATTAATTTAAATTTTTTTTGTCGTGATTTTTGAAAAATGGACATCCATGAAAAAAAAATCATAAAAAAAAAATTAAATACATCCCAACTCCGTATGCTGCTAACTACGCAGCTGTACTATTTAAAAAATCATCAAACATTCTTTTCTATAAAAAAAAATACACAATACATATCGCTCATTTGCTGCAACAATGACACAATTTAAAAATAACAAATGTTATAATTTGAGAGACATTTCCGTTTGTCTTGTAGTGAGCTTTATAGCTTTAGGTGTGTCGTTATATCAGTTTTAACTATATTAAAAAGCCGATATTTCTCTATAAATAAGTCAAAAACGACCGATTTTGAGTTATGCCATTGTGGTAGCAAATGAGCGATATACAATTGACCATTTTAGAGATGGCGCTGTAAAATTTGGATAATTTTTCCAGATTTGAAGGCTTTACAGAGTTTTCCCAGACTTGAGACCAGACTCAATCGCATTTTCATGCAAAAAGACATCATATAGCCATTTTACGTCAACGAAATCGGTCTCGAAGTAGTTTTTCGTGCGGACATATATACATACCCGCAATTATTGCTCGTTTAATAATATAGAAGAGTCCCAGGAGCACCGAGCTACGCTCGTTCCGAATTACATTAGCGTTTGTTACACGTTCATGTCACTGAGTTTCACCTCATTCAATTGAGCAATATGTTAGTTCCATTTAGACTGTCGATTTTCCAGAAAAATTTCCGACACTCATGTTTGAATCCCATTCTATACTAAACAAATCCCATTCTATACAATTCATCCCAATTGAAAGGAAATGGTTTAATTCTATTGAAACTAGAATAATATTCATATTCCCATTTTACAATCCCATTTTCATGGTACATACCGAGTTCTATCGAAATCGGTTGAGAAATGGCTTTGGTCCATTGGAATTGGCCATTTTACAGAACCTATACGATCCATATTTGGAACTAATTTATGATCTCTATATAATTCTCAAAAATCACAATTGAACAAATAAAAAAAACAAAACACAATGCAATATCAATAGCAATAACAACAATTAGATTTCCTTTGTTAGAAAATAAAATAAAAATGAAACCCGAACCTCTCCAGAAAGCCTACTAAAATATTTTTCCAAGAAATCAAAACCCATTACAATTGCTTCCTTTCACCAGAAAATTTCCATCTAACCAATTACTATTAACAAAAGAAAATAATAAAAATATGAATTCCCATAGGAGGATCCTCTTAAACGAATTTTACTGAAATAAAACCACCCCAACCAACATTAATAAAAATCAAATAACCGTTTCAGAAACCGGTAGTAAGTTAAAAAGTAAGATAAAACCAAGCAAACAGGGGCTCACCGGACGAGAACTTCCTTAACGTTTTTTTTAAGAATCAATACCCGGTGTTATCGCGTTTTGGCACTCGAAAACTCTCTTTCACCAATTATGATCAATAAAAAAATATTCAAAAAAACGAACCCCAAGGCCTATTAGAGGACCCACTAAACAACATTTCCCGAAATCAAAGTCCACTGCAAATGTTTCCTAACACTAGAAAATCCCTGCTCACCAATTATTACAAAAATCGTTGAACTTAAAAAATGGACCTCGACCATCCATCCGGAGGATGTATAGCTGTTTCACCCACCGGGAATCGAACCCGGGACCTCCGGAGCTTAATGCAAGCATTCTAACCACTGTGCCACCGGGGCGGCGTTTGTTTGTAATGCTGTATTTAAATATTAACAGTATGCTATTTATAATTAAATATTATTATATTGTATAGTATTAGAAGTAATAATTTTCATATAACGGGCTTAGTCGAAGTGTACATTTACAAAATGAATTTAAAAACAGGAGGAAATTAAATTCTTTGTACCTAATGGATTTTAAAGATATTGAATATCTTAATTTTCCTGACCAATAATTTAAGAAATATACTTTTAAAACCACAATTCAACTTACAATATGCGATTGAGCGACACAATATGCGATTTATTGAAAACTGAGCAAATTTCAAAATTATCCATTAAATTGTGATGTTTATAATTATATTGTACATATATTATCCATTTAGTATGGTTAATCATCAAGTTTAACAGAATTAATTATTTAGATAATCTATGTATTTAAATAATAAACACATTTTTCAGTTACACATTTAAATTCATTGCCGCCCCGGTGGTACAGTGGTTAGCATACTTGTTTTAACCTCCGGAGGTCCCGGGCTCGATTCTCGGTGGGTGAAAAATGTTCACGGCTGGTTAAGGTCAATGAATTAATCAATCATTATCATCCGTATGAAAATTCTGATTACGTATCCTCATTTGAGGCGGTCAAATCCATATATGGGATGTAGCGCCAGCGGAAAAAAAATATATAAATTAATTTAAAAATAATTATTTATACACTTCTTAACTAGTTTCACAACGATTTAACACTATAATAATTCTCGCTATAAAAGTCGAATTTTAAGGCAAAAATAAATTAGTCAAAATCTTTCCATATAAAAAGTTAGTTACATGTCGTAACTTATATTTACATATTAATAAAGTGTCATTAAAATATAATGTTTTAATGCAAAGTATAAATAAACATTACACATTTCAGAATCTTTAAATTAAATTAATACTAAAATAGCTACATAATGAATAATCTTATCGCTTCAAACAAATTAAATTTATTTGAAAAAACTTTTACTTACTTAATTTTAATACACTTTATAAATAAAAAAATTCACATAAAATAAATATGAACTACTGTTAAAAATATTGTTTGTATATAATTGTCTTTATTATAGCTATATGAAAGCTTTTACACAAACTGACTGCGAGCTTATTTTTAATAAATAAAATGTTTAGCTATCACTGTCACTATTATATAATATGTTAAATATTAATTATTCAATTTATTTAAAGTTTTGTATTTTATTTTATAATTTAACAATATATTTAATTAAATTTTTTCATTTATATTTGTATAAGAATAAGAATAATAATAACACATCTCAATATTAAAGAATATTGAAAATTAAACTGACGATGACAAAACATTTGAAATCTAACGAACATCTGAAACTATAATATTTGAAATAATCATCAAATACGAAGCAGAGTGCGTTTTATGACATCCTTGCTCTATCAACATTATTCCGCAATTGACGATTGGATAAGTTGAGAAAGCACTACCTATCGGAAAAAAATGAAGCTGTTCACTCATAAGCCGATTTTTGTTTATATGGCGTTATATGGAAAAATTCATGATTTGAATTTAATATTTCTAAATTAAAATCGTAATATTTTGATAATATAGCGCATCTAATATATAGTTTGAAGTATGATTTTTGTATACCGAACGGAATATCCCATACTTTGTCATTTGAAATAGGGGAAATATATTGCTGAATATTGCATATATTTGTTGTAAATTAGAGTAATAGAATACAAGTTTAAAAATGAATTTCTCTATAAATTGATATATGAAATAAGTTTTTATTTTAAATACCATATTTTATTATAGTCATGTATTATTTATTTTATATAACCATTAAAAAAAAATAATAATAAAATTTTAAATATAAGTTTTTTTTAACATGTAATAGTAATATAAACCATTATAGTGACGTCTTTAGATATTAATAAGGTTTATTAAAACAACAAGCATCATTTTCGTTCTAATAATTAGTCTTTTACCACTTTTATTAATATTTTAATGAAAATTCTTCTGCTTTTCCATAGTAAATTTCAAAAGTTTGTGGGTGAGTTAATTTATTTTTTCTCCGCTAGAGCACACCCTACAATCGTCAATCGTTGTCGTTCTATCATCATCATCATCATATAACCAAAACACCAACACATATACATACATATATTGTTTTGCATTCTCTCAATTGTTTTTTTTTATTGTACCGTACGGTGTACAGTTAAAATAGATTTTGGTTTAGTACTTCGTTTTATGTTATGTACATACTTACAGACATTAGCAATTACACAATGTATGTAGATATTAGAAGCAACGAATTCTATTTGAAAACTCATACAAAATGTTAGAATATCCTTGAAAATTTTGTGTTGTGTAAGTTTTACTTTTTATAGTTTATTTATTAGAATATAATATAATATTAGTTTTATTTTTAGCTTATATTTTATATTTCACCATACGCCACTCAATCATAATTAGCAAGGGATTTATTACCAAGCGGGCAAACAAATTTTGATACATATTCCGAACTTCTCGAAATGGGTGCTGGAATATACTTCGGTATGGAGTTTCTAAGCGTAGTAGCTGGTGTTACGGCTAAAGATAAACATTTCAAAGAGGTTAAAAATCATTAAGACTAAAGTTATACTTAATATCAAAATCCCGTAAAATGTTAAATACTTCTTCAGTACCACCACATTCTTTAGGCACATTTGGATTATTCTTGAGGCTGCCTGCATATTGAGATGTGCTATTGCGCAATAAAATAAAAGCACAATGCTGAGAGATGGCGAAAAAGTGAAATTTATAGTCTGTTGCTAGCCTCATCACTCCCAACGCTACCATTTTAAGTATTCCGATAATTATTGGATTGTTCATCGCTGACAACCGATGATGGTGTTGTTGATTGAAGTTGACGCGGTACATTTAGTTCTAAATTATTTGAACGTATTCCCGCATTCACAATTGAGTGGTTTGCAAACGGAAATTTCATCATAATTAAAAACTACCACTTGTAGCACTGGTGCGCAAATCATATTGTGCATTAAAGTCATGTATATTTTGCTAAAGGGCTTACTGGTTTTGTTACCGGATCCACCCAATAATCATGGAACGTTGAACAGGCGCTGCTACAACCAAAAACCGAAGAAGAACATGTTACAATACTATATGTCAGAATATTCTTTAAAATTGTGTGTCGTGTAAGTTTTATTATTTTAAGTTATTTATTCCATATTCTAATTAGTTTTCGTTTTAGCTTATATGAATATTTTACCGGCCGCCACTCAATCTGATAATATAGGTAGCAAGTAATTTATTATCAAGCGGGCAAACAAATCGTGATCTAAGTTCCGAACTCCTCGATATATGAGTTGGAAAGGGTTTCGGCATGGAATTTCTAAGCGTAGCAGCTGATGCTGTTGTTAAAAATAAACGTTTCGAAGAGGTTAACAAATCAAGCCGCTATAAAGACTAAAGCCATAATATCAAAATTTCGTATGAAACACGATGAGATACATACTATGCCACAATTTTCTGACTGTTTACTACAACCGTTCCTGCACGTACTGGTGCAAACCTAACGAAAAAATGACGTTCCAGGCATCTGATTTTGTACCATTATCACCGCCACTATAGATATATCTAGTCGAGATGTATTATCTCTATTAGCGCATTTCCTTCCGATAGTATATACCGAGAGTGCTAAGATAATTATTGATAATTCAGAATAGGAAAGATCTAAAGGGAAGTTTGTTGGCTAAAATTGACTAAAAAAGTTGAACCAAATTATGAAAGATACGAGGACGTGAATGATACCTTGACAGAAACATCGGATAAAATATCAAATATTTCTTCAGTACCACCACATTCTTTAGCCACATTTGGATTATTCGTGAGACTGTCTGCATATTTAGATGTGCTATTGCGCGCTAAAATAAAAGCACAATGCTTACTACGCTTAGTACTTGGTGTTACCGGAAATTATGAAGAAGTGAAATTTAAGTCTGTTGCTAACCTCATCACTTACCAACGCTACCCTATTAAGTATTCCGATAATTATTGGATTGTTCATCGCTGACAACGGATGATGGCGTTTGTTGATCGAAGTTGACGCGGTACAATTAGTTCTGAATTTTTGAGCGTATTAACGCATCATTCACAATTGAGTGGTTTGCAAACGGAAATTTCATCATAATTAAAAACTACCACTTGTAACACTAGTGAGCAAAAAATATTGGATAATAAAAGTCATGCATATTGGGCTAAAGGTACTGGTTTTGGTACCGAGTCCACCCAACAATCATGGAACGTTGAACATTCGCTGCTACAACCAAAATCCGAAGTGGAACATGTTACAGTACTACATGTCAAAATATTCTTTAAAATTGTGTGTCGTGTAAGTTTTATTATTTTATGTTATTTATACTATATCCCACTCAATATGATAATATAGATAGCAAATAATTTATTACCAAACGGGCAAACAAATTGTGATATAAGTTCCGAACTCCTCGATATATGAGCTGGAATGGGTTTCAGTATGAAAATTCTAAGCGTAGCAACTGATGTTCCGGCTAAAAATAAACGTTTCAAAGAGGTTAAAAAAATCAAGCCGCTATTAAGACAAAATTCATAATATCAAAATTTCGTATAAAACTCGATGAGATACTACTATGCCTCAATTTTCTAACTGTTTCCAATTAACCGTTCCTGCACGTCCTGGTGCAATCTTAACGAAGAAATGACGTTCCAAGCATCTGATTTTGTATTAAAATAAAAAACTAGTGTTTTTTAAATAAACAACAGTAGTTGTATAAATAAATTTTTTATTTGTATTATTTTTCACAAATGATTTTGTACTATTATCATGACCGCTAGCCCGCTACAGATATTTTCGAGTCGAGGTGCATTATCTCTATTAGCACATTTCCTTCCGATAGTATATACCGAGAGTGCTAAGATAATTATTGGTGATTCAGAATAGGAAAAATCAAAAGGGAAGTTCAATAATCGGGGAATTGGTTAAAGTTGAACCAAATTATGATTTATACGAGGACGTTGATGGTACCTTGATGGAAATATCGGATAAAATATCAAATATTGTTTCAGTACCACCGCATTCTTTAGCCACAATTGGATAATTCTTGAAACTGCCTGCATATTCAGATGTGCTATTGCGCGCTAAAATAAAAGCACAATGCTTACTACTCTTACCTTGTTTACCGGAGATGGTGGAGGAATAAAATTTATAGTCTGTCGCTAGCTTCATCACTCCTAACGCTACCACCATTTGAAGTATTACGACAATTATTTTATTTGCTCTACTAAACCACCGATGACGCTTGAAACCAAAAAGCATCCACCAGTCAACGGTGTTTTAATAAAACTTCTTTTTATAGTTGCGTGAAAAACGCTTTAGTAAAAAAGTGAAAGTACCACCCAACGTATCCTATGGGGTAGTCATTGATCCAAACATTTATACTGTTGACAATGGGCACTTGAAAAGAAAAAACTAAAATAATTTTCAAAACTTAAACTATTTTTATTAATCAATTTATTGTATCATCATGTCGTGTTGCTGTTTCAGCCAACGCTAACATGGCTAAAGCGGTAATACTTCGTACATTTCGGTGTTCATCAATTAAACCATTTATTATCACTTCGATCAATAGCTTGATAATACAAGATGAAATCGCATTTATTCGAACAGCGATTTGTTGTACGATTTTTATGCCAGTATAACGATCTTGCCATTTGGTACTCTGGCAGACCACCTTGAGGAACGATAATAATGTTGGAATGCCAAAAACAATTGCGACCACCACAAAAGCATGTGCAATGGTATTTCGTATATACGCCTCTATATTATCGATATCGGGACGCATTGCAGAAATCATTGCTGTTATACCGGTCGAATTTACTATTTTTGAGATTATCTCGTAATCTTTATATTCCTTAAGTTCAGGGTCATAAATAGTTTCTATAATTTTCAATAACACAATATCTAACAGATATTTATCATAATTTTGTGCATCCACAAGCGAAGGATTAGTATCGCATTTTATTTGAGGAGTTACATCCCATCGATTATGCCGCGTTGGTTTTGATACTCGTACCTTATTTTGATTTAAGAACGATTTTTTATGTGATATTTTATTTTTATATATTTATTCTATTCCACTCATTTTCGTGATTTTTTGGTCAAGAAAATCACTGGAATAATTAAATCTTACAATTGAAAATTGAATCCAATATTTCCAGAAAATTATTTCAATATCGATTTCATATAAATTTTCAAGATTCTCGCTCGAATTAATGATCCTTCAACTAAATACATATATATATATGTAGTTTCCCAAATTATACCTACGTGTACTGATATACATACATTTACCGTAACTTAAATGTAAATGTAGTTTTTGTAGTTAATTCTTGATTTTTGTGAACGTAAATGTCATAATTGTGCCTTTGCAACACAAATAATTTACTATAATAGCCTAAATGTAGCTTACTACTTTTACATTCATCTTTTATTATTATTCAATCATACATGCCATATAAATTTGAAAAAAAAAAACGAAAAAAAAATTTATCTCAAGAATGTAATTTTCGAGGTTCGAACTACGATCTAAAATTTTAAAATCCACAACGCTAACACCTAGACTACTGCGGCATGGGAATTTGCCGAAAAATTACTTGGTTTTATAAAAAGTTTTGAGCATTCTACTAAATTATATAATATGTAGATAGATTTACACAATGTGACGTATCAACATAGAGAAAGATAAAATTTGTCAGATCTTTCTGTAATTTGGTATACAGATGAAGAAAAATATTCTAAGAATAATTTCCTTTTACATCATATCGGAAAAATCACGGAAAATGCGAGAAAATCGCGAATTTCCACTCGGAAAATTCGTCGGGAAAAGACTAAAAAAATATGCTGATCATCCAACATTAATTTAAATTTTTTTTTTTTTTGTCGTGATTTTTGAAAAATGGACATCCATGAAAAAAAAATCATAAAAAAAAAATTAAATACATCCCAACTCCGTATGCTGCTAACTACGCAGCTGTACTATTTAAAAAAATCATCAAACATTCTTTTCTATAAAAAAAAATACACAATACATATCGCTCATTTGCTGCAACAATGACACAATTTAAAAATAACAAATGTTATAATTTGAGAGACATTTCCGTTTGTCTTGTAGTGAGCTTTATAGCTTTAGGTGTGTCGTTATATCAGTTTTAACTATATTAAAAAGCCGATATTTCTCTATAAATAAGTCAAAAACGACCGATTTTGAGTTATGCCATTGTGGTAGCAAATGAGCGATATACAATTGACCATTTTAGAGATGGCGCTGTAAAATTTGGATAATTTTTCCAGATTTGAAGGCTTTACAGAGTTTTCCCAGACTTGAGACCAGACTCAATCGCATTTTCATGCAAAAAGACATCATATAGCCATTTTACGTCAACGAAATCGGTCTCGAAGTAGTTTTTCGTGCGGATATATATACATACCCGCAATTATTGCTCGTTTAATAATATAGATGATAGTGATAGATGATAACGCACAAACAACAACAAAAAGAGAATTTTTTGCGTTACATAGTTTAAGTGTGTTTATATATACTAAAAGGCCTACTAATACGCACATGAAAGATGGTAGAAAATATTTACCGTCAATGTGTGTTGGTGGTTTTAGTATGTTTTTGGTTTTAGTATATAGGATTGTGTTACTTGAATGCAGGTGTTATTAATCTCTTTATGTTTTTGTATATTCACGAAACAACTATGATATTAGCTGTGTTTTGTTGAGAGGTTTACAACAACAATTGCAAGTGACAGGAATTAAATAATTCGAACAAAAAATTTGAATTATTTAATTCGGGCTCGAACAAATAAAATACGTAACTGCTTGAATGAAAAACCGAAGAAATACCAACATAGAATATAAAAATTAAATCGAAAAAATATTTCGCGGCTTGTTCTGTTGAGAAAGAAATAACTCCAAAATAATTCGAATTAATTTTTTCTCAACAAAATACAGCTATTATTGAAATCATGTGTTGTGTAAGCGCAGTGGAATTTGTATATTCGACTCAAATAGGATTTTTATACTTTGTATAATCGAATTGGTTTGAGTCGAATTGGAATTGGGAGCTGTCTTATACAATTCATTTGAACGATTTATTTAGATAGGATTAATAAATTTTTTTACAGGGTATTACATACTGAATCAAATTGTTTTCTAATTAATTTAATTAATATTATAAATTATAAATTGTCTAAATAAATAAATAAATAAATAGATAAATGAAATGCGAATTTAGAAATGTTGGTTTAAATTAAGTTAAGATTTGATTTTTGAGTTTAATGGTTGTCTTAATGGATTTATTGAAATTTTGATGGTGGGATGTACACATAATCGTCATAATTACGTACATGACACATCGATACATTTTTAAGAAAGTAAGGGTTAATTTTCATTGCATTTATTTATTGTTTTATTTACTTTGCATGCTTGATTTGGCAGGGAATGAGGTCCGTGAACTGAGTTAAAATTTTGGATATACATATTTGTATTTATTTATTAATTAAGATTAAGAGATCAAATTTCTGAATTATTGATTAGGTTCAGGTTTTTGGTGGCGGTGATCTCTTCAATTGGTAAATGATGCTAATTGGATTTTTATTTAGGTAGTCTAATATTTTATAAATTTTATTTTTGGGTTGCGAAAATAACTAAGTTGAAGCAAATCAATTGAATATGTACACTATTAGACATAAATATTTGGATGACATCCGGGATTAATCATTGGAGCTGATTTTGGGGTAGCTGATTTTGCTACTCGTGCAAATTACTGCTCAGTCGACTTAGTTAAAGTCGTGGGCGTTTACAACGTTGCTTATTTGTGTTGATTTGGTTTCAATAAATTTCTTTTTATGAAACTGATGCTACCGTTTGATATTACATATTGTAGGGATTTATTTTAATAAGTTTCTTGTCGTTGCAATTATCAAAAATTATCTTCTGCTAAAATCAATCACTTTATTGGTATTTAATTGTAATTTATATTAATGTTGCTATTTCGTTAAATATTTATGTATATAGATTGAAATATTATACTAATTAAATGAATAGCATCGTACGTTATCTAGGATAAGGGAAATTCCCTTTTATATGATATTGTAAACTGCATTGCATTGCAAAATTATTTGAGGTATTGATGAAAATATTTCAATACTTTTTGTCAATTTAATTTAATTTAATTATATCAAAGTGTCATAGTTTGTTCGGGTATTTTTGTCTGATGGTCCAGTTGATATTAAGTATATATAATTATATATAATTGTTAGATCGTCTCTAAGCTACAGAAATATTGGTGAATTCTCGCTCAACATCCAGAAACTTCAAGCAGCAGTTATGTAGCGTAGAAAATGTATTGTTCTTGTGTTATCTATTTTATTTTATTTATCACTAACTAATTTATATAAGTTAATTTCTATTAATTATGTAGAAAAGCAATTTAATTTTCAGGGATACCTGGGAAACTCTAATTGTGTTTTATTAGTAAATATCATATATAGGTACATGTAGTACTTAACTAAATTATTGATATTCTAGACTTTTTTGCGTAGTATTATGATCAATGTTTAAATTATATTATATACTTTTATAAATAAATAATTTATTTCTACATTATTAATTTCCTTTTTCTAGATTTGTACGAAATTGCCGATTAATTTAAATTTAATAGTATGGTTAAATATAAATTTTCAACTTTTATTTTTAAATCTAGTTGCAGTAGGTAAACAATTAATTAACTATTTACAGGAGAATGGTAACTAATGGAACAAGTGCTGTGAATTTAAATTATAACTTAACAATTTAAAATTTTTAAACATTCTTTTGGAATTTTAGCTTAGAAG
This sequence comes from Tipula vernalis, assembly GCA_958295665.1. Classification (NCBI taxonomy): domain Eukaryota; kingdom Metazoa; phylum Arthropoda; class Insecta; order Diptera; family Tipulidae; genus Tipula; species Tipula vernalis. Next base: position 199,764,964 of record OY282559.1, on the reverse strand, counting down.
TGGGAGAGTTTACATAGGCAATTTCATAAAATGTTAATTTTTGTAATTCTTCTATGTAATATATTGTGTTTTGCTCATTAATATATAATAATTAATTTAGATTAAAAATATTTAAAGGTTTCTCTTCCTTAATTTGCTAATAAATAATTCAATTTTCAGAATATAACATAGTTCCAGAATCAATCTTTCATATGAAGATTAAATTAATCCTGAAATTCAGAATTAGCTTTAATATTACGGTGATTTATTAATTAAAATTAGTTTTCAGAATTGCCTGGGAAATTATATATTGATTTTATTTGTTGATTCTTGATATACTTATAGTACTAACTGAATAATTGATGATTTTAGGCTGTTGTGGTGCTGTAACATTATCATTTTTAAATTATTTATTATAAATTTTATAAAATAATTGAATTTTTAATTATTTATTCTCTTTTTCTTGATCGGTAGGAAATTTCTGATTAGTTTTAAGTAAAATTTTATGTTTAAACGGTTTAATGTTTATGTTAATTCTTGTTTCAGTAGGTAATAATTTTTAATTGGATATAAAAGGACCATTAATAAGGAAATAAGCGCTGTTATTTTAAAGTTTTATTAAATATTTTATCAGGTAAATTAAAGAAAGACGGACAAGGATGAAATTACAACATTAATAATTAATACTTTTTTAAGCCCTGTTTTAGATTTAGGATTTAGGGAGTCCTGAGTATCCGGCCCTGGATTCCAGAGAAATAATCATCTTATAATGTAGTTAGATTGTGCTGTCTTGTGATAACCTATTTATTATATATTGTACTAATAATTTACTAAATATTTATCGCATTGGTGTCTGTAACCGGGTCGAGTCTGTCCCAACTAATAATCCTATCCAATCCTTCGGTTTTGTTATGTGTGTACGGGTATACGGCATGGGCCCGGGAGTCCGGGAGATCCTGCTATGATGCTTGGTCGTACACTCATAATAAATCATGAAAATTTAATTTCAACTTTATTTTATTTAAATTTATCTTTATTTTGTTATAATGATGTTTTTTATAATACAGTAGAATCCGTTTATACCAAACCATGTATATAACGAACAAAAGCTTATAATGATCATATAGTTTTGTCATATAGTTGTGTGCCTTGAATTTGCACGAACACTTATTTTTTCTTATACACTACAAACAAAGAACTACGTTTATAAACGTAAACGAATATTTGATTAAAATGAACAGCCGGCTATAGTGAACAAAACTGTGTCCCTTGAGAGTTCGCTTTAAGCGAGTTCTACTGTAATTGTAATTATAATTATAATTTTAGCTTAGTAATATTAGATTTTCTTAATTATTTTATCAGGTAAATTAATGAAAGGCGAACAGGGGGAAATTACAACATTAATAATTTTTAATTTAGGTTTAGGGAGTCCTGAGTATCCGGCCCTGGATTCCAGAGAAATGATCATCTAAAAATGTAATTAGATTGTGTTGTCTTTTGTGCCGTCTATTTACTAACTATCGATCGCATTGGTGTCTGTAACCGGGTCGAGTCTGTCCCAACTAATAATCCTATCCTATCCTTCGGTTTTGTTATGTGTAAACGGGTGTACGGTGTGTGCCCGGGAGTCCGCGAGACTTGCTATAATGGTTGGCCGTACACTCACAATCAATCAATCAATCAATCAATCAATTGGAGAAAAGCACATCATTCCACATTTATTGTATTCAAGAAACATACTCCTGGGCCCAGATCAAACGTTTTTTTTCACTCGTAATGTGAACACAGGCTTCTGGACTGGTTTAAGTGCTTTAAAACCAGCTTTAACAAGTCTATTTCTCACTAAGCTGGCTGAAATTGCTTTTCCCGTTACTCGCTCAAGATCCCCTCTTATGTCCGATGAAGTTTTAAAACGGGTCCGACGACATTGTAATATTAAAAATTCTAAAATCTCTAAAAATTTATCAAATTCAATGAATCAGAGGTGTATGGCTGTAATAAAAGCAAATGGCGGTCTAACAAAATATTAATATTAAAGATAGAATTTCTATAAATCAGAAAAAAACAAAAAAAAAAATTAAATAATAAGTGTTTAATTTATTCCATTACTTTAACTCCAATCAATGTATTTTGAACATTTTGGCATTGCAAATTGCAGGTAATTTTTTTTTCCAAAAAATTAGGTCATACATGTATTTAAAATGAAACAATCCAATTGCTTTCAAAAGTTTTGTAATTTTAGCAAAAAAAGACTCCAATTTGTAATAAAATATGTTTGCCCAATCTTTTTTTCCCAGCACTGTATATCTCTCTCTTGGAGTAATCTATCAATAATAAATCTGTAACTAAATAAATTTATAAATGTAAATAAAATAAATAAATAAATCATATACATACATACATATATAATCATATTCTTAGAACATTTTACACATTTTTTTTTGTGACTCCTCTGAGTGAATAAAAAAAAAACACTAAACGTTATCTCTTAAAACGGTATCAGTCTAAAGTGTGTCAGTTCATAATAAAACAAGTGGTTTGTGCATACGAGTAATGTAGATAAATACTCGCACAAAAACAAAAAAAAAAAAAAAAACTATCGCCTCTCAAAGCCCAGCAACCATCAAACCATCATCAACAAGGATCGCCTTCATCGGAATCATCACATCTTCGCCGAATAGATGCAACAATCTTAAACTATTTTGGTTATATAATTATACGTAACATAAAGTAGTATAAAAGAAAGTTTTTTTTTAAGTTATAGTGAAAGTATTCACTGTGTTCTATTGGAAACAATTTGGTACTGCCAAGTACTTGTGAGTAGACGTTCAATGGAACGCCAATTTTTGTAACAATAGTAAAACATAACCTCAATTTAAATAAAACTGCTAGATTTTAATAAAAAATATGTTGTTCTATTAATAATAATTAATAATAAGAAGTAATAAAATATTAAACAACAAAATAATTAAAATATTTTTACGATTTATCAATTGCGCGTCGTATCAAAAACATAAACAAAAATTATTTATTTTTAACCCTAATCAAACCAACATATTTTTGTTATGTCAGTAAATTTAAATTCTAATAAAATAATTTACAAAATTTTTGCAGAGAATGAGTAGATGCAAAGTACGTTGTATGGAAATATTTCAAAATAAAATGCATAGAAGTTTATAACTAAATTAACATTATTTTGAAAATCGATGCATTTATCAAATGAGCCAAAAAGGTACACCTTAAAAAATGGTTAAAAAATGATGTTTCACACAACCAAATTTCGTATAGAGCCATCTATTAGATTTTTTTAAACTAAAATTCCTCTGTTGTTAATTATAAGCGCGTTTTTTTATTCGCTCCGGATAGCTGCTATCGAGAGCAGTTATTTTTATACGCCTAAATTTAAATTTGACGCGCTATTTATTGGTAAATTAAACTTATTTAACATCAAACTATCATTTTTAATTCAATTGTTTAGCGAAAACTTGATATAAAAAATATTTGGCTCTACCTATTTATACGGAGCGCTATCCGGAGCCACTTTTCATATGACGGCTCTCGATAGCAGCTATCCGGAGCGAATAAAAAAACGCGACTTATATGTGTAACTACTTCTAACAACTACACCATCACTTGAGTAAGAGTAGTTGCGAGTTACAAGTACTTGTGAGTATTTTTCTAACGCCAATGGAACACGCTTATTCATTTATAAAAGTTTTAAATTTGGTTGAAGTTTGTGTTATATATTATGTATTCTTTTACGTATGTAACATTGTCGAATATTCTCCGATGAAACATTTTTCTTTATGTCGCACAATGCGGCCAAATCGAAAAAAGCTAGGTACAAGGTTTTTTCTGTAGGGTTGGATAAAGTACATGTCGAATGTTCGGCAACCATACATAGACAATTAGATTTCGTTCTACCTGCTCTAGAATATTAGTCACAATGCTACCTTTGTTCGAGTAGTATCAACGTTGCTAAGGAATTAAATACAGTTTTAACACACATATTTAATACAAAAAAATCCAACCAACTCTTATCGGATAGAATGGAATCAGCTTCTGAAAGTAAGAAAATATGAAAATAAATTGGAATGTACTAATTTTTAAAGTATCAAATATCAAAAAAGCAGTAATTATAGTTGATTTTTACCAATGTTAATCTTTAAAATGTGATATGTTATTATCAAAAGGTTGTGTTATTCTGTCGTGTTTGATTGTAAAACTTATTAGAGGTTATATAGGTGAAAGTATTATCTTCGGAATAAATAAAAAATTGACTGCTTTAGGCAGATTCTTCGGATTTTATTGAAGGTTTTGAAAAATATGTTGGGGAAAAGTATTGAGTGATGTTTTGACATTTTTGGATTAAATTTTTTCATTTATTCAAAATGAATTTTTGTTTAAGTACATATTGAGCCAGGACATTTCATAAGTACAGGGAATATAAACGCCGATGAATTTGCTCCACGTGGTACAATGGACCACTTTTCCGAAAGCAGAAAGGATATTGAAATGCCTCTTGCGGTATGCAAACTGCTGCTTCAGGAAGAAGCTAGCAAGCTGATGAATGACAGATGGTCAAGTGTCACCTCATGCGTAATAACACGGCATTTCTGGCCAAACTTGGACTTGACGATATCCAAACAGCTGATCTCATTTCAGCGAAGTCAGATCAGTGTGATTGTTGGAGTGATTACGTGGCACTGTCTCATAGGGAGGCATGCGAGTAGCCTTGGTTTCTTCTCAAATGACTACTGTCGTATTTGCTCTCATGACTACTGTCGTTTTACTCATTTCACACTAACATAATTTTTAACACGATTGGCGAAATACAAAACTACCTGCATAAAAATTGTAGACTGAAATCTTACCTTTCAAACGCGCATCAGTATGATGAATATCACACAATACTTAATGTCAATTACTTTAATACTTCTACAGTACAAAAGAATTATACGAAATGTCATAAATTTTATGGCTGATTTGCAGAATGATTTTCATCGGTTTATAGGGTAATCCCTAAATGTAAATATGTACATAATAACATAAGCGGTATTTTCTTGAGAAAAATTTAAATAAATTTAGTTTAGATTTATTTTTTCCCTTTTCTTTGATATCTACTACTACGATTATAATAGAAATTTTTTTGTGCAATTCTTGTTGTAACTTGCATCTTGATTGTAACATGATATACAGACTGTTCTACGAATATGGATTGTCAATTGGAGATGAAGGGGGTTAAATTTTGCAACTTTCACCAACTTTCTTGGGAGAGGCCGCACTGTGTGTCGGTCGAATTTTTTTTTGAATTGTTTAACGTTAAGGAGACTAAATTGAATAGTGTAAATCTTGAGGAATTTCGTCTGAAAGATCTTTTCGGTTTGGTAGTTTATGTTGACGCCTAAAATAAATAAAATATATTAAATTTAATTTGTGGCCAAAAAAAATAAATCCAACTCAATTTTTACCTGTCACACGTATTTGTCCATATGATGAGTGAATTCAATGACATTTAACGCAAACATTGCATATTGTGCACCTGTCGCTATTACTTATCGATAGATGCATATCGACGATGTCATTGCATATTTATCTTTTGAAGTCATTTAGGCAACTACAGAAAAACTTGACATGAAAAGCTTTACAAATATTTTTTAAATCACTTTTAGATTAGCTGTCGTCCACAACACATCAACAAAAACGAGTAAGAATAAAATTTGCGACAATATAAAATTTATTAAATAAATTGTTTACCTAAATTAAATACAAATTCTTTTTATTAATCTATAATAATAAAATTTATAACATATAATTACAATTATAGTTAGGGGGGGGGGGGGGGGGGGGGGTGAGCGAATGTTCGTCAAAGAGGATAGACGTGTTTTTTCTATCCTCTTTCAAAAATTTAATTTAATTTGATTTTTATTTTGTTTTATTTATGTAGTTTTTATATAGTATATAAAGTTTAATTATAATTATAATTTTAATTCTATTTAATTCAGTTTTTAGTGAAATAATAATTAAAGTGGAAGTGAAATAATTTAAAGTGTTTACGTTTTTAACGTAAATTAACATACATACGTCGTAGTTAATTTCATATTCGATTTTATATTTACGCATAATTGAATGCGTTCATGCAAGCCAAACAAAGGTGTTTATACATACATACGTATAAACATTTTTGTGGGTTTCGGTATGGTTTTGGTTCGTGGTTTTTATGTTATGTACAAAGTATAATAGACAGAAACACATTCTTGAAAATTGATACATGACAAAGCCAACGAAATGTTTGTACGGGCCGCCTCGTTCGCTCTTTACGCGGATCCTATTAGGGAAATGTACTATTTATTATTGGTTTTTGCTATGTATTAGCTACGCAACAGAGACCTTTTTGTGGTTGTTAGTATAGTTGTTCCCAATATTTTTCTATGTCTTGATATATAGATCAGGGGGCCTATTCTCGAATTCCACATCCATTTTCCACATGTGGACATCTGTCAAAGTTCACACAAAAACGTTCGAAAATTGTAATTCGTATATAAAATACATGCGGCATGGACATTTTCCTATATGGGGAATTTTTTCACATGCTTATACCCATTCGGAAATATTCCCTTAGTACCGAAAAAATTCAAGTTTTATGAATTTTGACAGATGTCCACATGTGGAAAATGGATGTGAAATTCGAGAATAGGCCCCCAGGGTGGTCATTTTGTAGTGGGGGGGGATTGGAAGTACTACATTATCTCCTGATCCAGTTTATATTTCGAACTTATACGAAAAACCGTACGAATCACATAAAACAAAAAATTGTATGCCCCACTTATGCGGCTTGTTTGGCATATGCTAACGAAATCACGATTTCATTTTAGTACCACACATTTGCTCATCCACGCATAGTCGCGCATTTTTGGAATTAAATCAAACCTGCGATTCAAATGATCAACAACTGGGTGGTCATTTTGTGGTGCTATATCACACCTTTATATCACTAGTGGAGACTTTTTTTGTGTGATATAAAAAAATGGAGAAAGTCTACAAACACATCCCTGCAAAATGAATTTTAAGGGGAAAATGATGAATCAAAGTGATAAGTTGACGTTTCCACATAACCTCAAATGACATTATATGAAAATTTTATACGAAGTGCTATTTGTGTGGTGATAAAGTAATACTTTAATGCAAAGGTGTTTATTATTTAAATAAAATGTTAAAAATATAATAATCAGTCCTTTGTCAATCAACAATTTTATTTTGCACTTGGTTTCATGATAATTTTCATTCATTTTTTTAAAACCCCAATTTAGTTGTTTTCCATCAAACTATTTGGAGTTTGATCAAAAACAACTAAATTAAAGTTTCACAAAAATGAATGAAAATTATCATGAAACCAAGTGCAAAATAAAATTGTCGATTGAAAAAAGACCAATTAATATATTTTTAACATAACATAACTAGAAAAGCCTTTGGTTTGTTAGAATTTTATGTTTAAACATTGACCAATATTTGCATTTTGTGGGGTTATGTCAGATGGTTTATGTTGATTTTTGTTTAAGAATTTTTTTTGTCCTTTGCTTTTTAGAGCTCCCGATGAAATTTGTTATTCTAGGCAACTAGAATGTTATTTTTAACATATAATTTACTACACAAAATTAAAATAATTGTTGATTTTTGTATTTCGTTTTTCTTGTAAATTTAACAATAACCCATTAATTTTATTTCAAAAATATATAAATGATCATTTTGTTAATAAATATCATTCATTTATATTTCGCGTCAATGTAAATTTCATTCATTTTTTGGTATTTTTATTAGAGCTTTTTTTAACTAAACTCCATATAAAACAAATGTAAACAAGAAAATAATTTTTTTTGTTCCACTTGTAAAAGTAAGACGGAAGAAGTTGTGGTCTTTTTCATTTAAATCATTATGCGACATGACGATATTCATCCATGACAACACCATAGTTAGCTACGACAATTTATTTTTCGCACAGTATCGCCAAATGTGATATATTACCACAAAATGACAACACTGCAAAATGAATTTTAAGGGGAAAGCAATGAATCAAAGTGATGATTTGACACGTAACCTCAATTGTTGATTTTTATATTATGTACTATGTAATATAAAAATCAACAATTATTTTAGTTTTGTGTATTAAATTGTATGTTAAAATAACCATTCTTTTAGCCTAGAATAACAAATTTCACAAAAACAATCATCCTCCTAATAGAAATGGACAAAAAATAAGCAATTCTTAAACGAAAATCAACATAAACCATCTGACATAACCTCACAAAATGCAAATAATGGTCAAATAATAATGGATTTTTATATTCCGTTTTCCTGTAAATTTAACAGTAAACCATTAATTTTATTTCAATAATATATAAATGATTATTTTGTTAATAAATATCATTTATTTATCATTAACGTCAGTGTAAATTTCATTCATTTTTTGAAATTTTGATTAGAGGTGTTTTTAACCAAACTCCATATAAAAAAAAATTAAACAACAAAATAAACAATTTTTTCCACTTGTAGAAGTAAGATGGAAGATATTGTGGTCATTTTCATTCAAATCATGATACGACGTGACATTGTTCATCCAAGATGGGACCGCAGTAAGCTACGACAAATGTCAGTTTATCACAGTTTTATCACCAAATGTGATTATAGCACCAAAAAATAACCACCCAGGATTGTTTTGTACATATGTGCGCTGTAATGGTATTAGCTGTATATAAAATAATGAAAACATGATAAGTCTTTTGCTACGCACATGGAAGATTGTAGAGATATTTGCTTTTATTGTGTGTAGGTGGTTTAGTATATAAGAATCTGTTGTTTTTATTTTATTTTGTTATTTCCCCTCTTTTTGTTTTTGTATTCATGTTACAACTATGATGTTCTTAATAAAACATGGGGTGACATGTTATAACCATCACTTTCTTCGCTTCGATGGATTTTCGATAGAATAACTGTATTACTTTGTTGAAAATATAACATTTTAAAACAATTTAGCTGTAAGATACCGTTATTCTGTCGAAAATGCATTGAAGCGAAAAAAGTGATGGTTATAACAATATGTCAGCCCATGAACTGTACAAACACAACGAAATTTTAGGGTATTCGACTCAAATAGGTTTTTTATATTTTTGTATAATCAAATAAGTTTTAAGTTGAATTGGAATCTGCCTTATATGATTCATATAGGATGGATTTATTTTAGATATGATTTATTTTATTTTTACAGGGTATTATAAAATCCATTTAAATTATTAAATTTATTTAATTAATGTGAAAAGGCTATAAATTAACTAAACCATAAATGCTAACTTGGAAGTGTTGATTTGAGTTGAGTTGTGATTTGGTTTGCATCACATAATGACGTATCCATTTATGCATGCCAAATTTCGATTAAAAGATGGTGAACGAGGTGGAATTATGTGAAAACATTTTCGAAAGGCTAAATGTATTGAACTTAATTATTAACTTAATAGAATATGATTGAAGTTTTAGGTTGCAGTTTTTCACACGTAAACGTCAATTTTGCTTGTATAGTACACCGATTAGTTTTGTAGGAGAATAATGTTTCAATTTTATTTCATGGATTTATTATTTTACTTACTTTGCAGGCTTTATTTTGCAGGGTAATATGTCCATAAACGGAGTAAAAGTTTTATAATAAATAATAAATTTCGTAGTTTTTGATTTTTGTTTTATTTTAATTATGTCAACTAGATAAGTAAATTAAAACATCAATAATAATAATAATTTTTTGATGTCCTAATTTAGATTTATAAAATCCTGAGTTCTGGCATTTAAATTACATTATATACTTTTATAAATAAATAATTAATTTGAACATTATTAATTTCCTTTTTTCTAGATTTGTAGGAAATTGCCGATTAGTTTAAATTTAATAGTATGGTTAAATAATTATTTTCAACTTTTTATTTTTAAATCTAGTTGAAGTAGGTAAAGAATTAATTAACTATTTACAGGAGAATGGTAACTAATGGAACAAGTGCTGTAAATTTAAATTATAACTTAACAATTTAAAATTTTTAAACATTCTTTTAGAATTTTAGCTTAGAAGTGGGAGAGTTTACATAGGCAATTTCATAAAATGTTAATTTTTGTAATACTTGTATGTAATATATTGTGTTTTGCTCTTTAATATATATTAATTAATTTAGTTTAACAATATTTAAAGGTTTCTCTTCCTTAATTTGCTAATTCAATTTTCAGAATATAACGTAGTTCTAGAACCAATCTTTAATATGGGGATTAAATTAATCCTGAATTTCAGAATTAGATTTGACTTTGATATTATGGTGATTTATTAATTAAAATTTGTTTTCAGAGTTGCCTGGGAAATTATATATTGATTTTATTTGTTGATTCTTGATATACTTATAGTGAGTACCTAACTGAATTATTGATGATTTTAGGCTATTATGGTGCTGTAACATTATCATTTTTAAATTATTTACTATAAATTTTATAAAATAATTGAATTTTTAATTATTTATTCTCTTTTTCTTGATCGGTAGGAAATTTCTGATTAGTTTTAAGTAAAATTTTATGTTTAAAATAGTTGTTAACGTTTATTTTAATTCATGTTGCAGTACGTAATAATTAATTAATTAGATATAGAAGGACCATGAAAAATGAAATAAGCGCTGTTTTTCTAATCTAACTTAGTAATTTTAATTTTTCTTAAATATTTTATCAGGTAAATTAATGAAAGGCGGACAGGGGAAATTACAACATTAATAATTTTTTAAGTCCTAATTGAAATTTAGGGAGTCTTGAGTATCCGGCCCTGGATTCCAGAGAAATGATCATCTAATAATGTAGTTAGATTCTGCTGTCTTGTGCTAATCTATTTATTATATATTGTTCTAATAATTTACTAACTATCGATTACATTGGTGTCTGTAACCGGGTCGAGTCTGGCCGAACTAATAATCCTATCCTATCCTTCGGTTTTGTTATATGTATATGGTTGTACTGTGTGTGCCCGGGAGGCCGGGAGATCCTGCTATAATGATTGGCCGTACACTCTCAATCAATCAATCAATAAAATGTTAATTTTTGTAAAGTGTTATATATTCTGTTTTGTCCATTAATATATTTTAATTAATTTAGTTTTAAAATACTTAAGGGGATCTCTTCTTTAATTTACTAATAAATGATCCAATTTTCAGAATAAACATAGTTCTAGAATTAATCATTATTATAGGGATCAAAATTAATCCCGAATTTCAAATTTAAATTTTAGTTTGAATCAACCCTCCAGGATTAACAAGTAGTGAATAAGCTGTAGTTTAGAAATTGTGTTGTCCTGTGCTAACTATTTTTACTATATAATTACTAACAATTTACTCTTATCCTGCGGCTGGGGATGGATAAATGGGTGTACGATGTGTGCTCGGGAATACTTAAGATCCGGTTATAATAATTATTCATTTAAGTAATAAAATTTGTTATTATGATGTTTATTAATTAAATTTAGTTTTCAGAGCTGTCTGGGAATTTTTATGTTAATTTTATTTGTTGATTCTTAATATACTTATAGTACCTAATTGAATTATTAATAAATCTAGGTATTGTGGTGCTGTAATACTATCATTTAAATCATTTTATATAAATTTTATAAAATAATTGAATTCATAATTATATATTTTCTTTTCTGGATCGGTAGGAAATTGATGATTAATTTTAAGTAAAATTGTATGTTTAAACGGTTTAATGTTTATGTTAATTCTTGTTGTAGTAAATAATAATTTTTAATTGGATATAAAAGGACCATTAATAAGGAAATAAGCGCTGTTATTTTAAATTTTTATTAATTATTTTATCAGGTAAATTAATAAAAGACGGACAAGCGTGAAATTACAACATTAATAATTTTTTAAGCCCTGTTTTAGATTTAGGATTTAGGGAGTCCTGAGAAATGATCATCTAATAATGTAGTTAGATTGTGCTGTCTTATGCTAACCTATTTATTATATATTGTACTAATAATTTACTAAATATCAATCGCATTGGTGTCTGTAACCGGGTCGAGTCTGTCCCAACTAATAATCCTACCCAATCCTTCGGTTTTGTTATATGTGAACGGGTGTACGGCATGGGCCCGGGAGTCCGGGAGATCCTGCTATTATGCTTGGTCGTATACTCATAATCAATCATAAAAGTTTAATTTCAACTTTATTTTATTTAATTTTATCTTTATTTTGTTATAATGATGTTTTTTATAATACAGTAGAATCCGTTTGTACCAAACCATGTATATAACGAACAAACGCTTATAATGATCATATGGTTTTGTCATATACTCGTAGTTGTGTGCCTTGAATTTGCACGAACAGAAACAAAGAACTACGTTTGTAAACGTAAACGAATATTTGATTAAAATGAACAGCCGGCTATAGTGAACAAAATTATGTCCCTTGAGTGTTTGCTATAAGCGAATTCTACTGTAATTATAATAATAATTTAAGCTTAGTAATTTTGGATTTTCTTAAATATTTTATCAGGTAAATTATTGAAAGGCGAACAGGGGGAAATTACAACATTAATAATTTTTAATTTAGGTTTAGGGAGTCCTGAGTTGCAGAGAAATGATCATCTAAAAGGCCCTGGATTCCAGAGAAATGATCATCTAAAAATGTAGTTAGATTGTGTTGTCTTTTGTGCCGTTAATTTACTAACTATCGATCGCATTGGTATGTGTAACCGGGTCGAGTCTGTCCCAACTAATAATCCTATCCTATCCTTCGGTTTTGTTGTGTGTAAACGGGTGTACGGTGTGTGCCCGAGAGTCCGGGAGACTTGCTATAATGCTTGGCCGTACACTCACAATCAATCATCATCAATCAATCAATATAATTACAATTATAGTTAGGTTTTTGTGTTACTTTTTTACTTTGTGTCTTTTGCGTTTAAACAATAATTGCGACGAAATAAAAAATTGTTGCCGAAACCCGGAAAGGCGTATATTATCATATTTTATTCTTTTTTCTCTCGAATATCTTAACACCGTGACGAGTAATCATTGAGTTATTTCACAACTAGTATAAAATCGTGCAAAAATCAGTTTGTTTTTATAATCAGTGCAGAATTCTAAATTCAGTGAAATTAATTAACTATACAAGTGTTTTTTATCTAACACTTTTTTTTTCAAAAGAAATTTCATTGTGTTCGAATAACTAAAAATGGCTGAGTTGACAGCATTGAACAAAAGGCGTGGAATAATAAAATCAACAATTAAGACTGATTTATATTCAAGGTCCATCGACGTCTGCAAAAAAATTGAAACACAACATAGGAAAAAGTACAAAGACAAAAAGAGAAAATATAATCATCTGCTTAAAAAAGGCAATTGAAACCCGAGAAACAAACCCAAAAAACCTCGTCTGCTTTTTTTTGCAGATGTCGAGTTTCATCTTTTTCTGTAAAATCGTCGATGCGTGAATAAATAACTATAATAAGGTTACATAAATAAGAAAACCAATCATTTGCGTTTATGACATTTTTTGGTTTAAATTTACTTTTGATGTGTAAAGAAAACGAATTTTTGATTTGACATCTGCATCTGCTAAATTTTTTGAATGTAAATCAATCTTAACTAACATAAAAAAGTTCGTACACAAAATCAACAGCGAATTACAATCCGGTCAAGCAATAAATTGTGAACAGCTCGAGACACGTGCGGAGAAATTAAATAAAGCATAGACCGAATTTCACGATATAGAAAATCAAATACTTCTCGTTCGTTGGCAAATATCTGAAGCAGAGGAATTTGAAGAAAAATATTTCGAGACCAAGTCGACGCTTAGGCGCATTTTCAATATAAGAAATCCAAGCCTCACAACTACACCTAATGTCTCGAACGAAAGAAATACAAGTGGTTTTGCTGATCGGTCGTATTACCAAGCTAATGAAGTATGATTGCCACGTGTATCCATAGAAGCATTCAGCGGGGATTATACGAAGTGGCCATCTTTCTCCGATCAATTTAAGACGTCTGTACACAATAATGACACGCTTTCCAACATTCACAAATTTCAGTATCTCAAAGGATTACTGAAAGGCGATGCTGCTTATCTAATTTGCCACTTGCCAATGACCGATGCCAATTACGAGCAGGCGTGGGAGAAGTTACAGAAGCGATATAACAAGAAGAAATCTATTGTTAAAGATTTAATCGATTTATTTTTTAACCAATCATCAATGGAACAGTGTTCACACAAGCAACCAATATCATTATGTGACACATCCGACGAAGTTCTGAGAGGACTGACAGCTTTAGGAACCGATTGGGAAAACCGAGATCCTTGGTTGATATTTATTCTAGTTAAAAAACTAGATTCAGAGTCTCAACAGATGTGGGCGCAGCATATAAATGACATTTGTGTCGTCGTGCTCACCAGTAAAACCAAATACGTCTTTTCGACAAAACTTAAGTTCGAATTCACATAGTGCTACTGTTGATCGAGTTGGATGGCCAATGTGCAAGAAGGATCATTTTATTTTCCAATGCTTTAATTTCAAAAGGTTAAAAGTTCCAGAGCGAAGACATTTTTTGGAAGACAATAAATTGTGCCTCAATTGTATGCGACCAGATCACGATGTAAAATCATGTGAAGTTAACAAGAGATGTTTTATTTGTCACAAAAAACATCACACCCTTATTCACGCTAAAAGTGCAGATACAATTTGAGAACAATACAGAAGAAACTCAGCTCCAAACAGCGATACTTAAACACCTACGATTCTTCAATCAACAATGAAGCATCTGTAATAAACAGAGAAAACCACTCAATGTCATCGGTTTCTTCGTTCCAAAATTTCAATTTAACAACCGCAAATTCTCCAAATAATGCTAATCGTACCCCTTCCGCTACTTCATCTAGTCCCTTATACTTATTCAAGACATTATTGTCAACGGTCTTAGTTAATGTTACCGATTATTTTAGGAAAATACATACAGTAAGGGCTTTACTTGATTCTGGATCACAATCTACCTTTATTAGTGAAAATTGTGTTAAAAAAATCTAAGCTTCTCGAAAACATGCCCGTTTTTCCGTTAATGGACTTGCGTCAAGAAAGACTGGATTTACAAGAGGTGCAGTCGAAATTGAATTACGTTCGAGACATGATAAAAGTTCATGTTTTGTTGTGAATGCCTTTATACTATCAAAATTAACGGCACCACTGCCCTCAAAAAGCATAGATATCTCACACTGGTCTAAATTGAAAAATCTGGACTTGGCGGACCCGGCATTTAATAAACCAGCCGAAATCGGAAATTCTATCGGAACAGATAAAGATTGAGGAGCACATATTTGCTCATCGAACAATATTCGGCTGGGTGCTAGGAGGTAAATTAAGTCAAAATACCGAAAATATATCAATTTCAGGATTCCATACCAGTATCACCAACAACGATGTCGAATTGAAAGTACTTCAACAGTTCTGGGAAATGGAGGAGTTAAAACCAACTGTTAAATACTCGATTGAGGAGGAACAATGCGAAAAACACTTTCTACAAACAACAAAACGCGACGAAAATGGACGATATGTCGTACGTTTTCCTTTTAAAGGCACCAGCGGAGGCAACATATTAGGAAAGTCAGTCAACACGGCTATCAAAAGACAGCACGCAATGGAAAACTTGATTGAACCATATGACTTTAATAAACCAAATGGAATCTCTTACATACGAACAACATTTTTACCTTCCATATCACGCCGTTTTAATAAAAGCTTCACTACTAAGCTCAGGGTAGTTTTTGACGGTTCCTACAAAACCACATCTGGAATTTCATTGAATTACACTTTGCTTGTAGGACAAACAATTCAAAAGGATCTTTTGGCAATACTTCTTCGATACAGGATTCACGCAGTGGCAGTGTCCGCTGACATTGAGAAAATGTATCGACAGGTGTTACTGCATCCCGATGACCGCGATTATCAACGCATTGTCTGAAGAAATAATTCAACAGAGGACATACGGTAATTTCAACTAAATACAGTAACCTACGGAACTTCAAGTGCAGCTTTTCTAGCAGTCAGGACCTTATACCAATTAGCGAAGGACTACGAATCATGCTATCCTCAAGCAGCTTCAATTTTCAAGGAAGATTTCTACGTGGACGATATGCTGACAGGCTGTGAGAACACGCAGTAAGCAATCGAAATCTACAAAAGCATGACCGCTCTATTGGCTGAAGGTGGCTTTAAGATAAGGAAATGGTTGTCCAATGATCCAGAATTCTTACGAATTATTCCGTCACAAGATCGTGAATCATCACTACTAGATCTAGACACGAACTGTACAATCAAAATAGTCGGCTTGCGTTGGAATCCAACCCAAGATATATTTACATTTCAAGTAAATTTACCCAATACCGAAAGGATCACAAAGAGGATACTACTGTCACAAGCAGCAAGGATTTTTGATCCATTGGGATGGCTTTCTCCACTTACCATCTCCATTAAAATATTATTTCAAAGCTTGTGGCTACAAGGGCTAACCTGGGACGATGAACTACCTACAAATATTTCCGATAAATGGAGTAAAATTAAAAGGGACTTGAAGGAAATTGAAAAGCTTGAAATTCCGCGATATCTGAAGAAATTCACAGCCTCTAAATTACAATTACATGCATTTTCTGATGCCTCAGAAATGGCTTATGGAGCTGTGGTTTATTCAAGAACTCAAGACGAAACTGGCAGTGCATATACGGCTCATAGCAGCTAAAACAAAAGTAGCTCCTGTCAAACAGGTGTCCTTACCAAGGCTCGAATTATGCGCAGCCTTACTATTAAGACGCCTTGTAAAGTACATTATGCAACACCTGTACGTCGATTTTGGTCGCAAAACGAGGATTGAGAATTTTGTATATATACACGGCGTATAATATACATTTTTCTATTGTGTGCCATCAAATATTTTTATTGTATTAGTGTGTTTTCTCATGATGGTAAGTATCAAAAATAAGCTAAGCGGGTGAAATCGGTTCTACTTTTTGTTGCTTCCGTTCGCCTTGAGTTATTTTTCCCTATCTTCTAACATGAGGAATTCATGTTTTTCTATCTATTGTTGTTGTAACCGAGGCATTCATTTTACTTCGTTAACAAAAATCCAAAACAATACGCAATAAAAAAAATTTCTCGTGATCTTCAAAATAAAATACAAACAGCAGCAAAAATAAATGGTTTTTAATTAATACATTCGTCGTCGGCCACATTCATAATATTTTTAACTTTTTTTTTTTTTTTTTTTTTGAGTTATGTGAGAATAAACATTTCAAAAATAGAAAAAACAATTCAGTGTTATTTCATGCGTACGAAAAGAATGTTGTACATATTTTTATTTCCAGTAATTTTCTGTAAAATTTAAAACTAATAAAGTGGTAAATTAAATAATGATTTAAAGATAAACAATAATTAGCTAAAAATGAAAAATAAGTCAGAAAAATATTTATAAACTATAATTTTATTAATAATTTAAAATGATGAAAAGACACACGACGTACATCCTTCCCCTAAGTCAAAATAACTAATTTACTTCTTATATTTTCTACATTATATTTTATATCCCTCTTTTTCGTATCATTTTATCTCTCTTATTTGCATCATGTTAAACAAAAAAGTAAAAAAAACGCTTTTTTGTTTTTTATTTAACATCGAATAAGAGAGATAATGTGAAAAATATAAGTAAATTAGTGATTTTGAAATGGGAAGGCAGGATGTACGTCGTGTGTCTTTTCATCATTTACAATTATTAATAAAATTATAGTTTATAAATATTTTTCTGACTTATTTTCCATTTTTAGCTAATTTTGATTTATCTTTAAATCATTATTCAATTTACCATTTTAAATTTTAAATATTCAATTTACCATTTTTTTTACCATTTCTTTAAATTTTACAGAAAATTACTGGAAATAAAAATATATACGACATTCCTTTCATACGCGTGAGATAACACTGAATTGTTTTTTTTATTTTTCAAATGTTTATTCTCTGTTTTTCTCTATTGTTTGGACACCAATACAATTTACCAATACTATTGCCTTCCGGTAATTCTCAACTCAATCCTCAAATTGCGACCAAAATCGCTACCCTGGAGATTGACATCAGTTCTATTCACGCATATACTGATTCATCGATCGTTCTGACATGGTTGGCTGACCATCCAAGAAGGTGGAAAAGCTTCATAGCAAATCGCACTTCGGAAATTCTGGAACATATACCTAATCAACATTGGTCACATATTCGATCTAAATATAATCCTGCCGACTTGGCCTCTCGTGGTTTAAGTTCCAATGAGTTCGTTAAAAGCCATTCATGGTGGAACGGACCAGATTGGTTGTCAAACCCTCTAGAAAATTATCAAACTAAGAAATTTAAGTGTTCCGCTAGTGAATATGATCGTACCGATTTGGAGGAAAAACGTAATTTTGGCACAAATCTTCACATTGAAATCAGTAACCTAGACATAATTTCAGAATTATGCAATAAGTTCTCATCACTTAAGACTATATACAGAATTCTCAGTTATGTTTGCCGGGTTATAACCAATTCTAAAATAAAATCTAATAATAACCCATAGGTGAAATAAAAATAAAATCTAATAATAAACCACGGTCCTTGAAAGAAACTACTCGGAAACTGTTTGCATCAGGTGGGCACAAGCACAAGCATTTTCAAATGAAATCAGGCAGATTTCTTCTAAAGAAGATGTTCAAAAGCGCAGTTAACCTTTATCACTAACACCGTTTTAAGATCATGTCGGAGTGCTAAGAGTTGGGGGAAGAATAGAAAATTCAACATGTTCATTCGACACCAAACATCCGGTTATACTACCCAACGGTCATCTGCTCAGTAAGATTATTATTGACGAGTACCACAAACAAAATCGGCATCCAGGGCCAGCATTATTAACTAGCCTAATTCGCCAAAGATTTTGGATTATCGGCTGCAGAAATATGACCAGACATTATGCATCGAATTGTTTGACCTGTTTCAAACAAAGGAAGTTAAGCAATGAACAGCTAATGGGTAACTTACCTATGGTTAGAGTCAACTCGGGGCGCCCATTTTTCCATACCGGCCTGGACTATGCTGGTCCCTTGTATCTGCGGGAACGATTCGGGCGCGGTCGTTGTAAAGTTACAAAAGGCTACATCGCCTTATTCGTTTGTACGTCTGTTAAGGCTACCCATATCGAATTAGTGAGCGGCATGACCACTGAAACTTTCCTGGCGGCTCTTAAAAGATTCATATCTCGAAGAGGTGTCCCCAATCAAATTCATTCAGATAATGGTAGCAATTTTCTGGGCAGCCGCAGGGAGTTAAATGAATTATTCGAGCTCTTTAAAAATGAAAATCACTTTAAATTAATATCTAATTTTCTTACACCACAGAAAACCAATTTCGCGTTCAACCCGGCAAAGGCTCCACACTTTGGCGGTTTGTGGGAAGCCAACATAAAGTCAGTAAAACATCACCTAAAACGAGTCACAGGAAACACACCTCTAACATTTGAGGAGATGAGTACTCTATTATCGCAAATAGAAGCCGTACTGAATTCCATTCCATTATGTAGTCTTTCCGAAGACGTCCGACATCCTAACATTAGGCCATTTTTTGATTGGAGAACCAATTAAGGCAATTCCTGAACCCGACCTAGGCCACATAAACACATCGCGACTTTCAAAGTGGCAGAACATTCAGAACACAGTTCAGAGATTATGGAAAAAGTGATACAGGGATTACCTCACCACACTCAATCAAAGAACAAAGTGGAAAACCACAAGGAAAAATTTAGAAGTAGATCAGTTAGTACTGATTCAGGATGACAACATACCTCAATCTTATTGGTTAACCGGACGAATCCAGCAATTACATCAAGGAAAAGACGGGCTGGTTCGAGTTGCCACAGTTCGTACTCCGAACGGTGAGCTTAAGCGGCCAGTAATTAAACTAATTCCATTGCCATTAGATTAAAACAACACTTTGTATTATTAAAATAACATTACCTAGAATTTATTAACTTTTTTTTCTCATTCATATTTAAATTAGTTTAAAAGTATTTCAATTAATTGAACAGTTTAAGCACCTTTATTATGTACCTAAAATCAACCTATAATCAAATTAATTATTCATTTTTTTTTTTTTTTTAAAAAACTTTATCTCAGATTCTGTTCTGACACTTGAATTATAAAACATACGAGTTAAATTTATCACTACAATGTAAATGTTGCCGCAAATTTTTTATTTTACTCAGGGTATAATCGTTATTTAATCGCGAATCGCTCCATTTAGTTTCTTAAATTAAATATATTTTGCCGAGCAGTTTATGTTGACGCCTAAACTAAATAAAATATATTAAATTTAATTTGTGGCCAAAAAAAATAAATCCAACTCAATCTTTACCTGTCACACGTATTTTCTCAATCTTTACCTGTTTCACGTCCATATGATGAGTGAGTTCAATGACATTTAACGCAAACATTGCTATTGTGCAACTGTCGCTATTACTTATCGAAAGATGCATATCGACGATCTCATTGCATATTTGCCTTTTGAAGTAGACAACTACAGAAAAACTTGACATGAAAAGCTTTACAAATATTTTTTAAATCACTTTAAGATCTGCTGTCGTCCACAACACATCAACAAAAAACGAGTAAGAATAAAATTTGCGACAATATAAAATTAATTAAATAAATTGTTTACCTAAATTAAATACATATTCTTTTTATTAATCTATAATAATAAAATTTATATACATATAGCTAATTACAATTGTAGTTAGATTTTTGTGTTACTTTTTTACTTTGTGTCTTTTGCGTTCAAACAATAAATGCGACGACAGTTTAGTGGGGAAACTAAAAGACGGGTTAGAATTTAACGAGAAAATAGATCCTATATTTGTGAAGGCGAGGCCGGTGCCATTCGCTCTTAGAGAAGCAATAGAGAAGCAGCTACTGAAATTACAGAAAGAAGGGATAATTACGAAGACAGATAGTACAGAAAGGAAACGACCTTAGTACTCATCTTAAAAGGTAATGGTGTAACATCTTTTGACTGTAAAATACTTTCCGTCCGTACTACGTTTAATACCACTTATAACAACAACATTTCGATAATTAACTTTTCCGACATTTCATTTGACCAAGGAAATGGACTTGAAATTGGAATTCAAATTTGGTTAAATAAAATAGCCAAGGAATTCAATGTTTGGAATTCGATTGGTTTTCAAAGTTGGTAGCATTTTCAGATTTTTTGTGGCGAAATACATTTTTTTCGCGAAGAAAATATTGGTATATGGGTTTGTTTACATCTAGCGTATGTAATAAATATTTGTTATACTTGTTATACTTTTAATTGTCAAATAAATAGTCAAAATAATTATAAATTTTACATAGCCAACCTATAGAACTAAAAAAAATGTGCTCTAGCTTTCTCAGCGTAAAGTAGGCAAACTGAACTCTTATGTATATTTCACTTCGCTATAGCATTTTATTTTATTTGGTTTTCGTTGCATTATAATTTTTTAGTTTTGTTCTCCACATAATGTAGTATAATGTTGGCGAGTAGGTTGTTGGATCAGAAATTTAACCCATAATTTGTACGGCGACATGTTTGTGTGGTGGTAGCGATAAATTTTTATATATTTTCATTATGCATTTCCCCTGATTTGGATTATGATTTTTGATAATCCGTATTCCGGTGGAAATATTTTTTTTTTGTTGTTGTTTAAGAATAGGGTAAGAAAATGGTTATTTTATCTACCACGGAGAAACTTGACAGTCAATTTTGAATTTTCAAACATGGTTGTCGAGTCATGGTCTTGAAAAAAAACAGAAAAAACGACACCAAACCCTACATAAAGAAAATAGTGATTAAAAAAATCTCGACTTAGGACGTGTTCGAAGTTTGTAATAATATTGTTTTTGTAATAATTTTGACAGGAGTGAAATAATTTTCTCTTCCATATTTTATAATATGTTTTATTTGTAATATTTCTTTTAGAAATAAATTAACGTAATACGGCTTAATTATTGTTATTGCGCACTTTTGTTTATGAATATTATTACAGAAGTGTCAAATTTACAACACGAAGTGGCTGTAATAATTTGGTTGCATACAAAATAATGGCATAATTATTACAGCTGAAATAATTATCACAAACTTCGGACACGCCCTCTGGGTATCAATGTTATACTTATAATAGTTTTATTATATAATCCAAAATTAATAAGATAATAATAATAATTTTGAAGGTGAGACTAAAAAGTTACAGTTTAAAAACGTAAAAACTATTTCACAATAAACCAAATTAAAAGTATACCTACACTTACTGCCATCGATAATAAAATATAATCGATTCTCATTTGAGATAAAGTAGGAAAGTACTTAGTGAAGTGAAATAAAAAAACACAAAACAAAGACAAACAATACCAAAAACTTCAAGTAAGCCGTATAGCGGATTGATTGTACGAGTGTGGGCGAAATTTTGAATGGACCAACCTATCTGAAGGACAAATTGAGTGAAGCCAAAAACAACGGATAGTAACTGTTATTTCTTGAAGGAAGCGTTTAGTAATTAGCTAAGTATTTATTAATGTGATAAATGAAATTTTTTTTAAATATCTTTTGTTGGTTTTGTAGCGACTCACTCGAGAAATCAAGAGCTCAAAGTGCGTTTTTGGCGTATCCACTCTTGACTTCCTCAGCCACAAGAAAACACCTAATGGTATTCTGCCGTCTGAAGAACGAATTAATGCCACTAGGGATTTCCCAGCCCCTACTTCAATTAAAAGCATACAGCGATTTGTCGGCATGGTAAATTACTACCACCGATTCATACCAAAACTCGCTCAAACACTCGCACCAATTCACAGCCACTTGGCAGATTACTGAAAAAGTCCAAGACAGCCAAGAATTTCACTTGGCCTGACGAATGTCAACAAGCATTCACGTCATTAAAAGCTGAATTGGCCCAGATAACACTTCTGGCATACCCACTGAGCGACTCAAAGCTTAGCATAACCACTGACGCATCAAACACTGATGTCGGTGCTGTACTACAACAGTACAATAACGAGTGTTGGGAACCACTGGGATTTTTTTCTAAGAAACTCTCGGATGCCGAAAAGAAATATTCCGCATTCGATCGGGAATTACTCGCAATTTATCTAGCAGTCAAGCACTTTAGATATTTTGTCGAAGGTCGGGATTTCACAATATACACCGATCATAAACCTCTGATACGAGCAATTCAGTCTAAAACTGAACGTAATCCGATGCAATCTCGCCACCTGGATTACATTAGTCAATTTACCACGAACATTCAGCATGTTCACGGACACGACAATGTTGTCGCAGATACACTGTCGCGCACAACAGACAATGAATTGGCCACAGTCGAGACACACATCGACTTACAAACAATCGCAAACGCACAAAAAGTAGACCTATAACTTCAGAATTTACTTTCTGGTTCCGAATGTCACACTAGTTCATCAATGAAACTAGAGCTTTTCAAACAGCCTGGCCTCGAAATAGTCTGCGAAATCGCAGGTGGGAACAATCGCCCATACATCGCACAAGCACTACGTCGCACCGTATTCAACACACTACACAACATTTCACATGATGGAGTCCGTGCAACTCGTAAATTGATTACAGCTCGATACTTTTGGCCCAGTATAAACAAAGACGTAGGCAATTGGGCCCAGTCTTGTTAATCCTGCCAACGTGCTAAAGTTCAACGGCACACAAGATCACCCCATGGACAATTTGAAATTCCGCCTCGTCGATTTGAGCATATCCATATAGACATCGTAGGACCACTTCCGCCATCTAATGGATACTCATGTTTACTCACTTGTGTCGATCGCTTCACTCGCTGACCTGAAGCATACTGCATGACCAATATGTCAGCTGCAACCATAGCCACCACCTTTGTCAACAACGACGTATCACGATTCGGCGTACCCCTTAACATCACAACAGATCAAGGAACGCAATTTGAGTCCAAGCTTTTCAATGAGTTAACAAAACTCCTTGGCTCACATCGTATACGGACAACGGCTTATCATCCGCAAGCCAATGGCAAGGTCGAACGCTTCCATCGGCACCTCAAAGCCGCGTTAAGGTCCAGAAACAATACAATCAATTGGAGTTCGGAAATACCAATCATATTACTTGGTATCCGAGCAGCAGTGAAGGAAGATCTTAAGCTCACCGGCAGAATTAGTTTACGGTCAAACCATCAAACTACCAGGTGAATTCTTTATCGAAAATCCTCCTTCACCACTCCCAACCACCGACACAATCATCGACCAACTACGACAAACCATGTGCAACCTCATACCTAAAACACCACGTCAATCAAAACAAGATGACGTATTTGTTCCAAAATCGCTCAACAACTGCGATTTTGTTTTTATAAGAACAGACAAGGTTCGCACGCGATTAACTCCTCCCTATGAAGGTCCGTATAAAGTTTTACGCAGACTTGGGGAAAATTCCAACGTTTCAATCGATCGACTTAAACCAGCTTACGGAATACTTAGTTCGGCTGAGCAAACATCAAGCCATCGGGTTCACAAAACCGTTCGTATAGCTTCCACTCATACAATCATTCCCTAGGGAGGGGGAAAATCACTCGCAGGGGAATCCTGTAGCGACTCACTCACAATTCAATTCAATTATTCAATCCTACAATTCAATTCAATCATTCACATAAATATTCATCACTCGTTCATCGCCATAATTCGCGCATTCATATTCACACTCATTCACATGAACGCACCTTGTTCACCAACGCAACACACTTCATTTCATTAAAAATATATGTAGGTCTGTCAAAAATCTCGCGCGCTATAAAAAACAAAAAATATTCACTCTCTCGTTTACCTGTTTAAGCAAAACAACACGCGATTAAAATATATATATGATTAAAAACCAAAACATTAAAATGTGTGTACTTTAATTTTCATAAAAAAAATTATAAATAAAATGTCGGTCACATAACACATGTATTTGTGTGACTTTAATATAAAATAAACTGGTATATTTCCATGTGTACATCGCATATGCTAAAGATTCTTTTTGTTTATATGTTCACCTGTTATTAGATACTATCACCTGTTATATCCTCCCCCACTCACTTTATAGTTGACTACGAGCAGGATTGTTAACAGAAATTTGTTTATTGGGTTAGCGATTTTGGAACGGCCATCTGTAGGCGCCTAGAGCACAGCGGATTGGGGTGAGGTTTTCCAAAACATGACCAGTCTTGCTAGACCGTATATAAAGGTATACAATAAGGGAAAGATAGGAAATGCAAGCTAATTTTCATTTACCTCATATCTACATGGAGATTCTAACAGTCAGGCCAACTCATCTCATCCTCTGTACAGCTGCTTCTACTATCTGCTGCTCTGTACAGCTGCTTCTAATTCTGAAACTGCGACTAAATTTCGAATAGTAAAACCCGGAGAATTTTAAAAGAGATATAATTGTATTGTTGACCGAAAATTACAAAATTTAAATGATTTATTTTTTTTCATAATTTATAAGGTTTATCAATGCCTTAAAATTTGCCGTATAATCAACACAAAATATTGGAAAATATTTAAATTAAAATTAAATTTAAGAAATAAGGAAAAAGAAAAATATTACCTGATAAATATAGATTGATTTGATTGATTGCGATGTACGATCACGCATTAAGCAAGTCTCCCCCGCATTTATAAGCGAACACCACACCACTATCTATACCCATGTTACACAACACGACACCATTCTTCATGAAGCCAAACCCCGTAAAGAAAGGCGCCACATCGATAACCACATAAGTCTAATATTGTAATATCCGCCCCTGGCCAGGCCGCCGTCGTACAACCTTTTTACATATAACAAGATCGAGGGATGGGAAAGGAATGTTAGCAACAAAGAGACTCAACCCGGTTTCAGACACCTAAGTAGTTGATAGTTAGTAAATTTGTTAGTAATATATTTTTTAGTAATTTATCTAGCACCAGACAATACAATTTTAAAGTTCATCTACTGCTCCAACCTGTAAGAAGACACAATGACAACACAAAATTCCTCGTACCGCAAACTCTTTTTCTGAAAAGCTGTAAACAACTATTATTATTTCCCTCCACCATTTTTTCCATCGGCGGTTGTGAGAGGGGGGCGAGATTTCGTTCCATCATCATGTTCCCATGCGGTCACCCAAATTTGTACTAACTGTAGGTAGTGTTGCTCGACGTTGTTGTTGAAATCGTTGCGTCTCTGCTGTCCCTGCTATTCGCCCCCCCATTACCTGATAAATATAGATGTTTATGAAATCTTAATTAACCTAACTAAACTATGATTATCAATCACCAATTTCTAAATTCTAAAATTGTTTTGTTATAACACCGCAGTTGAATTCCAAAAAGTAAGAAATTCCGAGAAGTTCCGTAAGAAAGACTAATTAATGAAAAACATATCTAGAAACCATAACCCGAAAAAAACTTAAGAATTTAGAAAAACGAATATTTGTGACTATCACATAAACTAATTAATTAATATAAATTTGGCATTAATTTGGCCAGAAGCAAAAATAGTTCTTCGTAAAATAACTATTTCTTAACTTATAACTAAATAGGTAATTATAAAAAAAAATGTATACAAAAAAATTCATCTTAATATAACCGGACTCTGATGTGACGTCATATTTATACCATGGATTTTGAATAATATCGTAAATTTATAACAATTTCAATATAACACAAAAAAATAGTACATTGTGTCATTAGGATTAAAAGTGATACTTTGTTTGACGAGCAATTATATTTGCATGCGAGGCGAAGCGCAGCGTAGCCGAGCAAAAGCAAATATTTGCGAGTCAAACAAAGTCACTTTTAATCCGAATAACACATACTATTTTTTCTTCAACGAAGAAATGCTTATTATAAACTAATTATACAAGTAAGTACAAATTATGTAATTAAAATTTCAAAATTGAAAGTAATTTTGTTGAAATATTTTGTGAAACTAAGGAGATCATGACTTTTGTTTGGTTTGACTATTGTAAGTGTCAAACTGCCAAGCTATAATTATAATATTTTTCTTGCGAACAAAATGTTTGAATCAGAAGATTTATCAAATTTACCTCCGGATGTGGTTCAAACAGCAAAGGAAATTGTATTAAACCTATTGCCATCAAAATCACGTAAGATTTACGAGTGCGCATATAACCGATTTTTGAAGTGGTGTACTGAAAAAAATGTGCAATCTGGATTATATTCAGAAAGCGTTCTATTGGCATACTTTGCCAATTTGTCTACGAAGATGAAAAGTTCGACTCTTTGGGCGCAATATTCTATGGTTAAGGCCACATTAAATTATAAAAATGGCGTAAACATCGAAAAATATTCCAAATTGCGAGCATTTTTAAAAAAACAGAATGTTGGTTACACAGCAAAAAAATCGAGGGTTCTCGATAAAGCACAAATCGACTTGTTTTTAAATTTTGCTCCCGATAAAACATATTTAATGATGAAGGTAAGCTTTAAAACTTAAAGATAATATTTATACTTATATTTTGGTATTTTTCTAGCAGGTTGTTTTAATACTGGGAGTAGCGGGTGCATGTCGTTGCGACGAACTAGTAAATTTAAAGATAGATGACATTGAAGACGTTCAATCAGCTTTGTTGGTAAAAATTCCCAACTCCAAAACAAACAAATCGCGCCTCTTTACTGTTTTGGGAGAAAATTATTTGGGGATTTGCAGAAAGTACTTTGCTCTTCGCCCAGAAAATTTCGAGGAACGACGTCTTTTTATAAAATACCAGGGTGGAGTATGTCATCGGGTAGTAGTTGGTATTCACAAAATTAGTAGCGTTGCAAAAGAGGTGGCATTGCATTTAAATTTAAAAAATGCAAGTGAATATACCGGTCATTGCTTGCGTCGAACTTCAGCTACACTCCTTGTAGATTCTGGCGGTGACCTCACTTGCCTTAAAAGGCATGGTGGTTGGAAATCTAATACTGTAGCTGAGGGATACTTAGAAG
Organism: Tipula vernalis; assembly: GCA_958295665.1. Taxonomy (NCBI): domain Eukaryota; kingdom Metazoa; phylum Arthropoda; class Insecta; order Diptera; family Tipulidae; genus Tipula; species Tipula vernalis. Next base: position 199,736,867 of record OY282559.1, on the reverse strand, counting down.
ATTCCACAACAAATAAAACAAACACTGCTATAAAAATATTACGGCCCGATGAACTTAGTACCAGCTACAGTACTAGTACCAGCTACAGTACTACTCATGAAAATATAACCGCTCATGATACTGTAGAAAATGAGGATACCTTTGCTGCAGAAATATTACCCCCCGAAGATCCCAGTACCAGTCCAATTACCAATATTGTTGGCAATATGGTTACAAATGATAATAATGTTGACAAATCCGGTTTGCTTAATTTTTATCAAAGTTGTTCAAATTGTACTTTTAACATTAATATCCAGAACAAATAATTTTTTTAAATGAGTATGTAAATTGAGTTTTTTGTGTTAATGAATAAAAAAAGTTTTTCCGAAATAAAAAAAATAAAAAATACTTTCATATATACATTATACATATTATTGTGTCTTCACTATAATATTTTTCTCCTATAGTATTAAAAATACCTACTTTTACACCAAGGATTAAAAGTGTAGCTTAGCAACACACACATTTTATAAAATAGTAAGAAAAAGGCCAACTTTAATACCAAAAAACAGTATTAAAACAAGAGGCTTTTAAGACGTTTGGAGAAAAACGTTTATTATATTTTCATTCGCTAATGATTTTATGGTTTTTGGAATTATTATTATTACGAGCAAAAATGGCTCCACTAAATTTGTAACCAGTTTTTGATTGATATGACTACACAACTTATTTTTAGAAGCACTTGTAAATATTGGTTTTTAGTGTACACAAAACTATATTATTATAAGGATATAATTAATTTTAAAGATTAATTATGAAAAGCGCATCACCGCTTCACTAAATTTGTTTTTAACATAGGCTATATTTAATTCGTCATTGCACACGATTTTATATGTACAGTTGCTAGTAAATACATAAAGGGTTTTTGATACAATTTAAAATGGTTATAATGGCAACACTGTGTATTAATTTTTGACATTTCTTATGTCATTTGTGTTCAGTAGGTTATGCCATTTAATCATGGAAAGATGCACGCTTCAACAACGTTTAAAAATTGTTAAATTGTTTTATCAAAATCAGTGATCATTTGTGAATACTGAGAGAAATTTAGGAAGAATTCATGGACGACATTATTCAGTTAATCGACTCACTATTCGTCGTATTGTAGACAAATTTGAAAGTGAATTTTCTTTACACGATACAAGAGTACCAGTACGACAAGGAAATGTACGCACACAAGAGAATATTGATTTGGTAGCCGAAAGTATAAAAGAAAATTCACATTTATCGGCTCCACGTCGTTCTCAACAATTAAATCTCTCTCAAATAACAACATGGAGCATTTTAAGAAAAGAATTGGGTTTACATCCTTACAAAATTCAACTGGTTCAAGAACTGAAGCAATTAGACCACCATAAACGTCGTTTATTTTGTGATTTTGCTCTTGAACAACTTGAAAATGATGAACATTTTTATCGAAAAATTGTATTCAGTGATGAAGCTCATTTTTGGTTAAATGGTTATGTAAACAAACAGAATTGCAGAATTTGGAATGATGAGGATAGACGTGTTTTTTCTATCCTCTTCAAAAATTTAATTTTATTTTATTTTCTTTTATTTTTGTTTCTTATGTGTATACGTCGTCGTACATAAGTATATACAGATTAATTTTAAATTTTAAATTAAATTCTAATTAAATTAATTTTAGTATATTATCCAAGTGTAGTGAAAAAAAAAAAAAATTAAACTAAAAACGGGTGTGAAGTTTTCAACAAATAACAAAATGTTTAAATGTATTAGTGAATAAATGCAACAGCAGGCAAATAAATTGTTATTTGGAAATATTTGAGGAAATTTAATAAAAATAAAATTATTAAAATATATATTTCCCAATTTAAAAGAAATATAAATATTCCTCAAGTTATATTTTCAATTTAATTCGATAAATTCAATGAAATAAGATTAAAATTTAAATGGCAATTTTTGTAAAGTTCATTGTATAGAGGATTACCCAGCTCACAGAGTTTTTACCGGGATTTGGCTTATGTGAGTAATATATTAAGGGGTGTTCTTTCAAATAAAATTAGCCCCATTCCGATATGATGGATTATAGGCCTTGTTATTGAGGTTGATAAATGGTATTTTTTGTTATTTTGTATATGGATTTAAGTGGTTTACTGTATAGAGGATTCGCCAGCTCACAGAGTTTTTACCGGGATTTAGCTTATGTGAGTAACATATTAAGAGGTTGATAAATGGTAATTTTTGTTATTTTTTATATGGATTTAAGTGGTTTACTTCATAGAGGATTTGTGCGGTGACTTTCGGCGGATTTTCGGCAAAGTATTATCAACTTAACCTACTTAATTCTAATTTCAATTCTTACTGGCCAATGCTCTATACTATTTATATATATATTAAGGGCTACTTGCCCCAAATCCGCGCTGCCGCTCCGCGGCAGCATTTTAGCTCCTATACTCCGTGCCAATCAACCAGATTGTGAGCAGATTAAACTGAAAATAGCGTTGTGTTTTCTGGACTTAATTATAAAACAATAAAATATGTATCTACTTCTTTCCACACCACCATTAAGGTAGAGTACAGGCGCGTTTTTTTTATGTGGTGTCCCCCGTAGGCCTAATCCACAATACAAAGAAATCTAAACAAATCAAATAAAAAGAAACAAAAAGTCGTCCGAGCAAGAGTTATTCGTCCCTTATTGATAATCCATACGTATATCGTAACAAATATTATGTATATAATATAATACTGAAGTTTAGGTTGTTTTGGGAACTAAGGGTCAATAATTTCCTTATAAACAATATTTTTTGTAAATACTCTATTATTATTATTAGATAAATGGCCCTGACCCTAAGTATCTGTAATGTAAAATCACAATCCACCAAACGAACGAACTCTACTGGCAGCAACATACAATTGTCCATGGGTAAACACAGGTTGTCGTAATAAAATCCCTACTTTTTCAAATGTTTGCCCTTGCGGTTTATTTATAGACATTGCAAAAGCTGATATAACTGGGAACTCAGTACGTTTAAAATGAAAAGATAAAAGTGTACGTGAATAAGTGAAATGAATCCGAGGAATTAAAATTCGTGTGTTACGTGCAACGCCTGTCAACATTTCACAATCAATAGTATTTGAATGCATTTTTTTCACACGCATTCGATTTCCATTCACCAATGCATTATTTGTATTTAAATTACGTATGAGTAACACAATGCAATTCTCTTTTAAACCGAATTTGTGTGGCGATAAACCGGTAACAGTCAAAGAGTTTAAAAATTCAACCGGATAATTGCTTCGTTGTCGAATATCATCGCTAATAATCGTATCAAAACTATAGTATACTTTTTCATCGCTTAGTGAAATAATGAAAATTCGGACCAAGATATAATACAATTCTCAATTAGCGTGACACGTGACCCATGAAGTATTACTGGCAAAATTTGCCAAAAGTCACCGCACAAATCCTCTATATAGTACACCACTTAAATCCATATAAAAAATAACAAAAATTACCATTTATCAACCTCAATAACAAGGCCTATAATCCATCATATCGGAATGGGGCTAATTTTATTTGAAAGAACACTCGTTAATATGTTTTACTCAGATAAGCCAATCCCGGTAAAAACTCTGTGAGCTGGCGAATCCTCTATACAGTAAACCACTTAAATCCATATAAAAAATAACAAAAATTACCATTTATCAACCTCAATAATAAGGCCTATAATCCATCATATCGGAATGGAGCTAATTTTATTTGAAAGAACACCCCTTAATAAGTTACTCACATAAGCCAAATCCCGGTAAAAGCTCTGTGAGCTGGCCAATCCTCTATACCGTAAACCACTTAAATCCATATAAAAAATAACAAAAATTACCATTTATCAACCTCAATAACAAGGCCTATAATCCATCATATCGGAATGGGGCTAATTTTATTTGAAAGAACACCCCTTAATATGTTACTCACATAAGCTAAATCCCGGTAAAAACTCTGTGAGCTGGGCAATCGTCTATACAGTGAACCGTACTGAGTTCTTAAGCTCGGAATTCCGGCGGTTCACCAATGTTTGTAACAAATAAATAATATTAATACGAATTATGAATTATACATTTTTTGTGGTCGAGGCCAAACATAATTTTTGTTATTATTTTTAAAATTTTATTTTATTTTCGTAAGGAAAAGTTATTAGCAGTAATGATTTTATTAGATTTTTCGAAAGCACATTGCTTGATAACAGGCCGTGGTCGTGGGCCGAGTAACTAGCGATCCTATTAAATCAGTCAAATTCGAATCACATGTACGAAATATACCAATTAAAACCATAACAGCTGATAATGCTCTATGATATTTTTCAGTCTAATGTTAATATGATTAGTTTATTTTGTACACGTAACTCAACAAAGACTGATTTAACAGGCTTGCTATTTTAACAAAAAAATTCTCAGTAATAACTTTGTTTAAAATTTTAACATGTTATTTTAATTTACAAAATTGCTTTTACCGACTGTTTTACTAATACATGTAATTTTTTTTGTTAATTTAACAAATTTCGTATACGTATACGTTTTGTTATTTTTTGTTATTTGTTGAAAACTTCACACCCGTAACTAAAGTGTAATTTTGGAAAATGCAATCCACCGGGATGCATTTGTCAGGCAATGTTTTTTATTTTTTTTGTAGATAGAAAAATTAAAAGTGCATGATTTGATATTTTGTGGAATGTACATAAAATTAAATTTCAATTTTTAATTACCAAAGTCTAATATTTAGATAGTATTGAAATAAATTTTAATTTATATAAAATAAGTCGCAATAAATTTGGTATTAGAGTTTATTTTTACGCAGACTTATTTGTATTCTTATGTGTGATTTTGTGTACATTTTACAATCGACACTATCACATACTTATAATTTGGTATATAAAAGGGCCATAAATATGTTTGTGTACTGTGTAGCTGTGTCGTTTTCTATTTGCACGGTTTCTGTGAAGGAAGTGTGCGTGGTTTTGTTGGTTTTTGTATTATTAAGTACAAACAACAACGAGAAAGAGAATCTTTACGTTGGTTTTGATACAGCTGTCACAAGTATTTTAGTATTGTGTAAAATGGGCACTAATTAATACATCCATACAACTTGATTTATATATGTCAGGATCAACAATATGGTTGTACAGCAGCTTGTTCGCTCTTTACACGGATTCTGTTAAGGAAATGTAATATATTTTGTTGGTTTATGTATAATCCACAAACAACAACAAAAAGAGAATTTTTTGCGTTGCTTTTGATACAGTTGTCACAATATTTTACTGTATTATATTGATACATAGTTTAGGTGTGTTTATATGTACTATAAGGTCTACTGATACGCACATGAAAGATGGTAGAAAATATTTACTGTCAACGTGTGTTGGTGGTTTTAGTATATTTTTGGTTTTTACTATATAAGATTTTGTTACTTGAATGCGGGTGTTGTTGATTTCTTTGTGTTTTTGAGTATTCACGAAACAACTATGATATTATTGACATCATGCATTATTTGAACACAATGAGATTTTGTATATTCGACTCAAATAGGATTTTTATACTTTGTATAATCGAATTGGTTTGAGTCGAATTGGAATTGGAAGCTGTCTTATACAATTCATTTGAACGGTTTATTTAGGTAGGATTAATAAATTTTTTTACAGGGTATTACATACTGAATCAAATTGTTTTCTAATTAATTTAATTAATATTATAAATTATAAATTGTCTAAATAAATAAATGAATAGATAAATGAAATGCGAATTTAGAAATGTTGATTTAAATTAAGGTAAGATTTGATTTTTAACTCAAAATGATGAGTTCATTTATGTGAAAAAGTGGAATTATGTTAAATCATTTTGGAAGGCTAAATGTTTTTGAGTTTAATGGTTGTCTTATTGGATTTATTGAAATTTAGATGGTGGGATGTACACACAATCGTCATAATTACGTATATGACACATCGATACGTTTTTAAGAAAGTAAGGGTTCATTTTCATTGCATTTATTTATTGTTTTATTTACTTTGCTTGCTTGATTTGGCAGGGAATGAGGTCCGTGAACTGAGTTAAAATTTTGAATATATTTATATTTATTTATTAATAAAGAGATCAAATTTCTGAATTATTAATTAGGTGAAGGATTTTGGTGGCGATGATCTCTTCAATTGGTGAATGGTGCTAATTGGATTTCTATTTACGTAGTCTAATATTTTATAAGTTTTATTTTTGAGTTGCGAAAATGACTAAGTTGAAGCAAATCATTTGAATATGTACACTATGTAACTGACCTATTTGGCGGCTAACACGCATTTTATTTCGGATGTGATTCAGTCGACATGGGGGGTTCTTTGCCACCAAACGAATTACTCGGTCGTACAAATCTTCCCGTGTTATTAAAACATACAATGCAACAAATCAACTAAGGCACATACTCCTCCAAACTTCCACCATCCAGTATCATCATCAATTAAACGCTTAATGTTCCATCTTATTTAAAGCATTTATTAAAAAAGAATAAGAAAAAAATAAATCCAATATTTGTACAACAAGTTTCTAAAAAAAAAAAGATTACCCAAAGAAAAATATCTGTATATTATACATAGTTATAAGCGGATGTTCAACAAAAAAAAAATAAAAATGTATAGAAAAACTCAAAAAAACTAGCACAAGATTATGCTTGGAGCATTCCACTTGGGCACAAACCCTGACTAAATTATATATAAAAAGACTTACCAAAAGACCGCCAAAGGGTACCCTCCGCATCTATGGAAGCTGAAAATTAAATTTATAACTGAACTGCTCCTCACAAACTTTGTCTTTAATTCTCCAGTATTACAAAAGATAACTCAGAGAACTCAGAATTGCGAACTGAACACTATTACATATACGTATATACCATATAGATTTCGATGGGTAAACTTAACACTATTTAAAAAATTATATTTTTGATCACCACTATCGCACTTTCAGTCAAATTTTCTCAAAAACATTATTCAAATTGATAAAAAAAATAAAAATAAAAAATAAAAAAATTGTTGATAAAGCGCGACACTGACACTTTCCGGAGTCCCGTTCAAGGTGGAGGTAGAATTAATTTTCCATTCGGTACGGTTGTTATTTAACAGCAAATACAATCCTCAACGAATTAAGCAACCAAAAATCACTCAACTGTATTTTTATGAATGAGTGAGGCCACGCTGTACGCTGTACCGCTAATGCAGCGGCTCTTTAGCTATATTACAATCTCATCTTATAGAATTCTTCCAGAAATATCTGTACAATGGCAGAATAAAAAGCTAATAAAAAAAATTGTTTGCAACTTAATCATTAATTCAACGGAACTTACAAGAAATTATACACCACTCCGTTAGGGCAGAAAAAAATTTAGAATGCAGAACCACTATACTTTAGAAGCCACAACTATGCACTCTAAGACACAACTATCTATTCTAATTACGTTGTGTATGTAAACAAAATAGTCAAATCTTTCTTTACCACAATTAATAATTTTTGATATACTCGTATTTTAAAGTTTAATACTCAAGCTTGTGTCACGAAATGGTTTCAATCCATAATCTGGAATTTAAATAGCTTAAATTTCGTATGTTCCAGAATTACCAATACTTGTTTTTTTTTTGTTGTGTTTTTGTTTTGTTTGTTTGGCTGTTTGAGTTCATACTCGTGATTATGTACACAACAGGCCTATACATTGTATATAATTGCTACATAAACGACATTCCTATTTTTGTATATTGATAAATTGAAAAAACAATTAGGGGTATAATGAGTATATACATCTTCATCTACACTTATATACTATTTATATACATACGGTGTATTTATAAACATTTACATAGCCAAAAAAAACACAAAATTGCATTGCCAAGATAGAAACTGTGGTAAATGTGAGTGATATAATTACAACAAAACAATAAGTTCATCGACTAATAAAAAAAATATATGAATACCATTCTAGTATATACATTATATACTGATTATTTAACCGATTTACAGGCTGACGTATACTACCATCGACGCATAATCTTATTGCTGATTAAATTCAAAATTTCATTTTTTTTTTTTTTTTTTCATTTTTTTTGTTAGTTGAATTTAGAAGAATTTAGGCTGGCCGTAACAACTATCAGACATAAATATTTGGATGACGTCCGGGATTAATCACTGGAGCTGATTTTGGGGTAGCTGATTTTGCTACTCGTGAAAATTACTGCTCAGTCTGCTTAGTTAAAGTCGTGGGCGTCTACAACCTTGCTTATTTGTGTTGATCTGGTTTCAATAAATTTCTTTTTATGAAACTGATACTACCGTTTGATATTACATATTGTAGGGATTTATTTTGATAAGTTTCTCGTCGTTGCAATGCTTTTATTTCGTTAAATATTTATGTATATAGATTGAAATATTATACTAATTAAATAATAACTTAACAATTTAAAATTTTTTAAACATTCTTTTAGAATTTTAGCTTAGAAGTGGGAGAGTTTACATAGGCAATTTCATAAAATGTTAATTTTTGTAATACTTGTATGTAATATATCGTGTTTTGCTCATTAATATATATTAATTAATTTAGTTGAAAAATATTTAAAGGTTTCTCTTCCTTAATTTGCTAATAAATAATTCAATTTTCAGAATATAACATAGTTCCAGAATCAATCTTTTCTATGGGGATTAAATTAATCCTGAATTTCAGAATTAGATTTGACTTTGATATTATGGTGATTTATTAATTAATATTATGAATGTGAATTTCTTCCTAAACTTTCCTAAAATCACAAAAACAACGAATTGTGAGAATGTATAAGTAAAACTACGCATTAACGAATAAATTATACATTACTCATTAAGTAAAGGACATTAAAACTTTTGTATTCATACGTCTGAATATTATCATGTAATATTTTTTCAATATTCCATTACTAATTTCTGTATGATAATTTATGTTGATAAAAATACCAATGTTCAATACCATACGTCCAATTTCCGAACGCTTTCCGATACTTAGAAACACTGGCACAAAATACTAAGTGTATTTTTGAGTAACTGTGAATGTAAACTAACAGAAAAACATCATCATTTGAAAAGTTATAGAGACTAAGGGTGTTTAGTATAACAAAATCATATTACGGCTTCCGTATATGTCTTACGTAAATTTCCCAAGCATTTTCCGCAACTTAGAAAAACCGGCCAAAAATACTAAGTATATTTATGAGTAACTGTGAATGTAAAGTAACAGAAAAACATCATCATTTGCAAAGTTATAGAGACTAAGGGTGTTTAGTATAACAAAATCATATTACGGCTTCCGTATATGTTTTACGTAAATTTCCCAAGCATTTTCCGCAACTTAGAAAAACCGGCCAAAAATACTAAGTATATTTTTGAGTAACTGTGAATGTAAAGTAACAGAAAAACATCATCATTTGAAAAGTTATAGAGACTAAGGGTGTTTAGTATAACAAAATCATATTACGGCTTCCGTATATGTTTTACGTAAATTTCTCAAGCATTTTCCTCAACTTAGAAAAACCGGCCAAAAATACTAAGTATATTTTTGAGTAACTGTGAATGTAAACTAACAGAAAAACATCATCATTTGAAAAGTTATAGAGAATAAGGATGTTTAGTATAATAAAATCATATTACGGCTTCCGTATATATCTTGCGTACATTTCCCAAGCATTTTCCGCAACTTAGAAAAACCGGCCAAAAATACTAAGTAAATTTATGAGTAACTGTGAATGTAAAGTAAAAGAAAAACATCATCATTTGAAAAGTTATACAGACTAAGGGTGTTTAGTATAACAAAATCATATTACGGCTTCCGTATATGTTTTACGTAAATTTCCCAAGCATTTTCCGCAACTTAGAAAAACCGGCCAAAAATACTAAGTATATTTTTAAGTAACTGTGAATGTAAACTAACAGAAAAACATCATCATTTGAAAAGTTATAGAGAATAAGGATGTTTAGTATAACAAAATCATATTACGGCTTCCGTATATATCTTGCGTTCATTTCCCAAGCATTTTTCGCAACTTAGAAAAACCGGCCAAAAATACTAAGTATATTTATGAGTAACTGTGAATGTAAAGTAACAGAAAAACATCATCATTTGCAATGTTATAGAGACTAAGGGTGTTTAGTATAACAAAATCATATTACGGCTTCCGTATATGTTTTACGTACATTTCTCAAGCATTTTCCTCAACTTAGAAAAACCGGCCAAAAATACTTAGCATATTTTTAAGTAACTGTGAATGTAAACTAACAGAAAAACATCATCATTTGAAAAGTTATAGAGAATAAGGATGTTTAGTATAACAAAATCATATTACGGCTTCCGTATATATCTTGCGTTCATTTCCCAAGCATTTTTCGCAACTTAGAAAAACCGGCCAAAATACTAAGTATATTTATGAGTAACTGTGAATGTAAACTAACAGAAAAACATCATCATTTGAAAAGTTATAGAGACTAAGGGTGTTTAGTATAACAAAATCATATTACGGCTTCCGTATATGTTTTACGTAAATTTCTCAAGCATTTTCCTCAACTTAGAAAAACCGGCCAAAAATACTAAGTATATTTTTAAGTAACTGTGAATGTAAACTAACAGAAAAACATCATCATTTGAAAAGTTATAGAGAATAAGGATGTTTAGTATAACAAAATCATATTACGGCTTCCGTATATATCTTGCGTTCATTTCCCAAGCATTTTTCGCAACTTAGAAAAACCGGCCAAAAATACTAAGTATATTTATGAGTAACTGTGAATGTAAAGTAACAGAAAAACATCATCATTTGCAATGTTATTGAGACTAAGGGTGTTTAGTATAACAAAATCATATTACGGCTTCCGTATATGTTTTACGTAAATTTCCCAAGCATTTTCCGCAACTTAGAAAAACCGGCCAAAAATACTAAGTATATTTTTGAGTAACTGTGAATGTAAACTAACAGAAAAACATCATCATTTGAAAAGTTATAGAGACTAAGGGTGTTTAGTATAACAAAATCATATTACGGCTTCCGTATATGTTTTACGTAAATTTCTCAAGCATTTTCCTCAACTTAGAAAAACCGGCCAAAAATACTAAGTATATTTATGAGTAACTGTGAATGCAGACTAACAGAAAAACATCATCATTTGCAAAGTTATTGAGACTAGGGGTGTTTAGTATAACAAAATCATATTACGGCTTCCGTAAATGTCTTACGTAAATTTCCCAAGCATTTTCCGCAACTTAGAAAACCCGGCCAAAAATACTAAGTATATTTATGAGTAACTGTGAATGCAGACTAACAGAAAAACATCATCATTTGAAAAGTTATTGAGACTAGGGGTGTTTAGTATAACAAAATCATATTACGGCTTCCGTATATGTCTTGCGTAAATTTCCCAAGCATTTTCCACAACTTAGAAAAACCGGCCCAAAATACTTAGTATGTTTTTAAGTAACTGCGAATGTAAACTAACAGAAAAACATCATCATTTGAAAAGTTATAGAGACTAAGGGTGTTTAGTATAACAAAATCATATTACGGCTTCCGTATAAGTCTTGCGTTCATTTCCCAAGCATTTTCCGCAACTTAGAAAACCGGCCAAAAATACTAAGTATATTTATGAGTAACTGTGAATGTAAACTAACAGTAAAACATCATCATTTGAAAAGTTATAGAGACTAAGGGTGTTTAGTATAACAAAATCATATTACGGCTTCCGTATATGTCTTGCGTTCATTTCCCAAGCATTTTCCGCAACTTAGAAAAACCGGCCAAAAATACTAAGTATATTTTTGAGTAACTGTGCATGTAAACTAACAGAAAAACATCATCATTTGAAAAGATATAGAGACTAAGGGTGTTTAGTATAACAAAAACTTATTACGGCTTCCGTATATGTCTTTCGTTCATTTCCCAAGCATTTTCCGCAACTTAGAAAAACCGGCCAAAAATACTAAGTATATTTATGAATAACTGTGAATGTAAACTAACAGAAAAACATCATCATTTGAAAAGTTATAGAGACTAAGGGTGTTTAGTATAACAAAATCATATTACGCCTTCCGTATATGTTTTACGTAAATTTCTCAAGCATTTTCCGCAACTTAGAAAAACCGGCCAAAAATACTAAATATATTTTTGAGTAACTGTGCATGTAAACTAACAGAAAAACATCATGATTTGAAAAGATATAGAGACTAAGGGTGTTTAGTATAACAAAAACTTATTACGGCTTCCGTATATGTCTTGCGTTCATTTCCCAAGCATTTTCCGCAACTTAGAAAAACCGGCCAAAAATACTAAGTATATTTATGAGTAACTGTGAATGTAAACTAACAGAAAAACATCATCATTTGCAATGTTATAGAGACTAAGGGTGTTTAGTATAACAAAATCATATTACGGCTTCCGTATATGTCTTGCGTAAATTTCCTAAGCATTTTCCGCAACTTAGAAAAACCGGCCAAAAATACTAAGTATATTTATGAGTAACTGTGAATGCAGACTAACAGAAAAACATCATCATTTGCAAAGTTATTGAGACTAGGGGTGTTTAGTATAACAAAATCATATTACGGCTTCCGTAAATGTCTTACGTAAATTTCCCAAGCATTTTCCGCAACTTAGAAAAACCGGCCAAAAATACTAAGTATATTTATGAGTAACTGTGAATGCAGACTAACAGAAAAACATCATAATTTAAAAAGTTATTGAGACTAGGGGTGTTTAGTATAACAAAATCATATTACGGCTTCCGTATATGTCTTGCGTTCATTTCCCAAGCATTTTCCGCAACTTAGAAAAACCGGCCAAAAATACTAAGTATATTTATGAGTAACTGTGAATGCAGACTAACAGAAAAACATCATCATTTGAAAAGTTATAGAGACTAAGGGTGTTTAGTATAACAAAATCATATTACGGCTTCCGTATATGTCTTGCGTAAATTTCCCAAGCTTTTTCCGCAACTTAGAAAAACCGGCCATAAATACTAAGTATATTTATGAGTAACTGTGAGTGTAAACTAACAGAAAAACATCATCATTTGAAAAGTTATTGAGACTAGGGGTGTTTAGTATAACAAAATCATATTACGGCTTCCGTATATGTCTTGCGTTCATTTCCCAAGCATTTTCCGCAACTTAGAAAAACCGGCCAAAAATACTAAGTATATTTATGAGTAACTGTGAATGCAGACTAACAGAAAAACATCATCATTTGAAAAGTTATAGAGACTAAGGGTGTTTAGTATAACAAAATCATATTACGGCTTCCGTATATGTCTTGCGTAAATTTCCCAAGCTTTATCCGCAACTTAGAAAACCCGGCCAAAAATACTAAGTATATTTATAAGTAACTGTGAGTGTAAACTAACAGAAAAACATCATCATTTGAAAAGTTATAGAGACTAAGGGTGTTTAGTATAACAAAATCATATTACGGCTTCCGTATATGTCTTACGTAAATTTCCCAAGCATTTTCCGCAACTTAGAAAAACCGGCCAAAAATACTAAGTATATTTATGAGTAACTGTGAATGTAAACCAACAGAAAAGCATCATCATTTGAAAAGTTATAGAGACTAAGGTTGTTGAGTATAACAAAATCATATTACGGCTTCCGTATATGTCTTGCGTAAATTTCCCAAGCATTTTCCGCAACTTAGAAAAACCGGCCAAAAATACTAAGTATATTTATGAGTAACTGTAAATGTAAACCAACAGAAAAGCATCATCATTTGAAAAGTTATAGAGACTAAGGTTGTTGAGTATAACAAAATCATATTACGGCTTCCGTATATGTCTTGCGTAAATTTCCCAAGCATTTTCCGCAACTTAGAAAAACCGGCTAAAAATACTAAGTAAATTTATGAGTAACTGTGAATGTAAACTAACAGAAAAACATCATCATTTGAAAAGTTATAGAGACTAAGGGTGTTTAGTATAACAAAATCATATTACGGCTTCCGTATAAGTCTTGCATTCATTTCCCAAGCATTTTCCGCAACTTAGAAAACCGGCCAAAAATATTAAGTATATTTATGAGTAACTGTGTTTGCAGACTAACAGAAAAACATCATCATTTGAAAAGTTATTGAGACTAAAGGGGTTTATTATAACAAAATCATATTACGGCTTCCGTATATGTCTTGCGTTCATTTCCCAAGCATTTTCCGCAACTTAGAAAAACCGGCCATAAATACTAAGTATATTTATGAGTAACTGTGAATGCAGACTAACAGAAAAACATCATCATTTGAAAAGTTATTGAGACTAAAGGGGTTTATTATAACAAAATCATATTACGGCTTCCGTATATGTCTTGCGTTCATTTCCCAAGCATTTTCCGCAACTTAGAAAAACCGGCCATAAATACTAAGTATATTTATGAGTAACTGTGAATGCAGACTAACAGAAAAACATCATCATTTGAAAAGTTATTGAGACTAGGGGTGTTTAGTATAACAAAATCATATTACGGCTTCCGTATATGTCTTGCGTAAATTTCCCAAGCATTTTCCACAACTTAGAAAAACCGGCCCAAAATACTTAGTATGTTTTTAAGTAACTGCGAATGTAAACTAACAGAAAAACATCATCATTTGAAAAGTTATTGAGACTAAGGGTGTTTAGTATAACAAAATCATATTACGGCTTCCGTATAAGTCTTGCGTTCATTTCCCAAGCATTTTCCGCAACTTAGAAACCGGCCAAAAATACTAAGTATATTTATGAGTAACTGTGAATGTAAACTAACAGTAAAACATCATCATTTGAAAAGTTATTGAGACTAAAAGGGTTTATTATAACAAAATCATATTACGGCTTCCGTATATGTCTTGCGTTCATTTCCCAAGCATTTTCCGCAACTTAGAAAAACCGGCCATAAATACTTAGTATATTTATGAGTAACTGTGAATGCAGACTAACAGAAAAACATCATCATTTGAAAAGTTATTGAGACTAGGGGTGTTTAGTATAACAAAATCATATTACGGCTTCCGTATATGTCTTGCGTTCATTTCCCAAGCATTTTCCGCAACTTAGAAAAACCGGCAAAAAATACTAAGTATATTTATGAGTAACTGTGAATGTAAACTAACAGAAAAACATCATCATTTGAAAAGTTATAGAGACTAAGGGTGTTTAGTATAACAAAATCATATTACGGCTTCCGTATATGTCTTACGTAAATTTCCCAAGCTTTATCCGCAACTTAGAAAAACCGGCCAAAAATACTAAGTATATTTATAAGTAACTGTGAGTGTAAACTAACAGAAAAACATCATCATTTGAAAAGTTATAGAGACTAAGGGTGTTTAGTATAACAAAATCATATTACGGCTTCCGTATATGTCTTACGTAAATTTCCCAAGCATTTTCCGCAACTTAGAAAAACCGGCCAAAAATACTAAGTATATTTATGAGTAACTGTGAATGTAAACCAACAGAAAAGCATCATCATTTGAAAAGTTATAGAGACTAAGGTTGTTGAGTATAACAAAATCATATTACGGCTTCCGTATATGTCTTGCGTAAATTTCCCAAGCATTTTCCGCAACTTAGAAAAACCGGCCAAAAATACTAAGTAAATTTATGAGTAACTGTGAATGTAAACTAACAGAAAAACATCATCATTTGAAAAGTTATAGAGACTAAGGGTGTTTAGTATAACAAAATCATATTACGGCTTCCGTATAAGTCTTGCGTTCATTTCCCAAGCATTTTCCGCAACTTAGAAAACCGGCCAAAAATACTAAGTATATTTATGAGTAACTGTGTTTGCAGACTAACAGAAAAACATCATCATTTGAAAAGTTATTGAGACTAAAGGGGTTTATTATAACAAAATCATATTACGGCTTCCGTATATGTCTTGCGTTCATTTCCCAAGCATTTTCCGCAACTTAGAAAAACCGGCCATAAATACTAAGTATATTTATGAGTAACTGTGAATGCAGACTAACAGAAAAACATCATCATTTGAAAAGTTATTGAGACTAAAGGGGTTTATTATAACAAAATCATATTACGGCTTCCGTATATGTCTTGCGTTCATTTCCCAAGCATTTTCCGCAACTTAGAAAAACCGGCCATAAATACTAAGTATATTTATGAGTAACTGTGAATGCAGACTAACAGAAAAACATCATCATTTAAAAAGTTATTGAGACTAGGGGTGTTTAGTATAACAAAATCATATTACGGCTTCCGTATATGTCTTGCGTAAATTTCCCAAGCATTTTCCACAACTTAGAAAAACCGGCCCAAAATACTTAGTATGTTTTTAAGTAACTGCGAATGTAAACTAACAGAAAAACATCATCATTTGAAAAGTTATAGAGACTAAGGGTGTTTAGTATAACAAAATCATATTACGGCTTCCGTATAAGTCTTGCGTTCATTTCCCAAGCATTTTCCGCAACTTAGAAACCGGCCAAAAATACTAAGTATATTTATGAGTAACTGTGAATGTAAACTAACAGAAAAACATCATCATTTGAAAAGTTATAGAGACTAAGGGTGTTTAGTATAACAAAATCATATTACGGCTTCCGTATATGTCTTGCGTAAAGTTCCCAAGCATTTTCCGCAACTTAGAAAAACCGGCCAAAAATACTAAGTATATTTTTAAGTAACTGTGCATGTAAACTAACAGAAAAACATCATCATTTGAAAAGATATAGAGACTAAGGGTGTTTAGTATAACAAAAACTTAGTACGGCTTCCGTATATGTCTTGCGTTCATTTCCCAAGCATTTTCCGCAACTTAGAAAAACCGGCCAAAAATACTAAGTATATTTATGAGTAACTGTGAATGTAAAGTAACAGAAAAACATCATCATTTGAAAAGTTATTGAGACTAGGGGTGTTAAATATAACAAAATCATATTACGGCTTCCGTATATATCTTGCGTTCATTTCCCAAGCATTTTCCGCAACTTAGAAAAACCGGCCATAAATACTTAGTATATTTATGAGTAACTGTGAATGCAGACTAACAGAAAAACATCATCATTTAAAAAGTTATAGAGACTAAGGGTGTTTAGTATAACAAAATCATAAAACGGCTTCCGTATATGTCTTACGTAAATTTCCCAAGCATTTTCTACAACTTAGAAAAACCAGCCAAAAATACTAAGTATATTTATGAGTAACTGTGTTTGCAGACTAACAGAAAAACATCATCATTTGAAAAGTTATTGAGACTAAAGGGGTTTATTATAACAAAATCATATTACGGCTGCCGTATATGTCTTGCGTTCATTTCCCAAGCATTTTCCGCAACTTAGAAAAACCGGCCAAAAATACTAAGTATATTTATGAGTAACTGTGAATGCAGACTAACAGAAAAACATCATCATTTGAAAAGTTATTGAGACTAGGGGTGTTTAGTATAACAAAATCATATTACGGCTTCCGTATATGTCTTGCGTTCATTTCCCAAGCATTTTCCGCAACTTAGAAAAACCGGCCAAAAATACTAAGTATATTTATGAGTAACTGTGAATGTAAACTAACAGAAAAACATCATCATTTGAAAAGATATAGAGACTAAGGGTGTTTAGTATAACAAAAACTTATTACGGCTTCCGTATATGTCTTGCGTTCATTTCTCAAGCATTTTCCGCAACTTAGAAAAACCGGCCATAAATACTTAGTATATTTATGAGTAACTGTGAATGCAAACTAACAGAAAAACATCATCATTTGAAAAGTTATTGAGACTAGGGGTGTTTAGTATAACAAAATCATATTACGGCTTCCGTATATGTCTTGCGTTCATTTCCCAAGCATTTTCCGCAACTTAGAAAAACCGGCTAAAAATACTAAGTATATTTATGAGTAACTGTGAATGTAAACTAACAGAAAAACATCATCATTTGAAAAGTTATAGAGACTAAGGGTGTTTAGTATAACAAAATCATATTACGGCTTCCGTATATGTCTTGCGTAAATTTCCCAAGCTTTTTCCGCAACTTAGAAAAACCGGCCAAAAATACTAAGTATATTTATGAGTAACTGTGAGTGTAAACTAACAGAAAAACATCATCATTTGAAAAGTTATAGAGACTAAGGGTGTTTAGTATAACAAAATCATATTACGGCTTCCGTATATGTCTTACGTAAATTTCCCAAGCATTTTCCGCAACTTAGAAAAACCGGCCAAAAATACTAAGTATATTTATGAGTAACTGTGAATGTAAACCAACAGAAAAGCATCATCATTTGAAAAGTTATAGAGACTAAGGTTGTTGAGTATAACAAAATCATATTACGGCTTCCGTATATGTCTTGCGTAAATTTCCCAAGCATTTTCCGCAACTTAGAAAAACCGGCTAAAAATACTAAGTAAATTTATGAGTAACTGTGAATGTAAACTAACAGAAAAACATCATCATTTGAAAAGTTATAGAGACTAAGGGTGTTTAGTATAACAAAATCATATTACGGCTTCCGTATAAGTCTTGCGTTCATTTCCCAAGCATTTTCCGCAACTTAGAAAACCGGCCAAAAATACTAAGTATATTTATGAGTAACTGTGTTTGCAGACTAACAGAAAAACATCATCATTTGAAAAGTTATTGAGACTAAAGGGGTTTATTATAACAAAATCATATTACGGCTTCCATATATGTCTTGCGTTCATTTCCCAAGCATTTTCCGCAACTTAGAAAAACCGGCCAAAAATACTAAGTATATTTATGAGTAACTGTGAATGCAGACTAACAGAAAAACATCATCATTTGAAAAGTTATTGAGACTAAGGGTGTTTAGTATAACAAAATCATATTACGGCTTCCGTATATGTCTTGCGTAAATTTCCCAAGCATTTTCCACAACTTAGAAAAACCGGCCCAAAATACTTAGTATGTTTTTAAGTAACTGCGAATGTAAACCAACAGAAAAACATCATCATTTGAAAAGTTATAGAGACTAAGGGTGTTTAGTATAACAAAATCATATTACGGCTTCCGTATAAGTCTTGCGTTCATTTCCCAAGCATTTTCCGCAACTTAGAAAACCGGCCAAAAATACTAAGTATATTTATGAGTAACTGTGAATGTAAACTAACAGTAAAACATCATCATTTGAAAAGTTATAGAGACTAAGGGTGTTTAGTATAACAAAATCATATTACGGCTTCCGTATATGTCTTGCGTAAATTTCCCAAGCATTTTCCGCAACTTAGAAAAACCGGCCAAAAATACTAAGTATATTTTTGAGTAACTGTACATGTAAACTAACAGAAAAACATCATCATTTGAAAAGATATAGAGACTAAGGGTGTTTAGTATAACAAAAACTTATTACGGCTTCCGTATATGTCTTGCGTTCATTTCCCAAGCATTTTCCGCAACTTAGAAAAACCGGCCAAAAATACTAAGTATATTTATGAGTAACTGTGAATGTAAACTAACAGAAAAACATCATCATTTGAAAAGTTATAGAGACTAAGGGTGTTTAGTATAACAAAATCATATTACGCCTTCCGTATATGTTTTACGTAAATTTCTCAAGCATTTTCCGCAACTTAGAAAAACCGGCTAAAAATACTAAGTAAATTTATGAGTAACTGTGAATGTAAACTAACAGAAAAACATCATCATTTGAAAAGTTATAGAGACTAAGGGTGTTTAGTATAACAAAATCATATTACGGCTTCCGTATAAGTCTTGCGTTCATTTCCCAAGCATTTTCCGCAACTTAGAAACCGGCCAAAAATACTAAGTATATTTATGAGTAACTGTGAATGTAAACTAACAGTAAAACATCATCATTTGAAAAGTTATTGAGACTAAAAGGGTTTATTATAACAAAATCATATTACGGCTTCCGTATATGTCTTGCGTTCATTTCCCAAGCATTTTCCGCAACTTAGAAAAACCGGCCATAAATACTTAGTATATTTATGAGTAACTGTGAATGCAGACTAACAGAAAAACATCATCATTTGAAAAGTTATTGAGACTAGGGGTGTTTAGTATAACAAAATCATATTACGGCTTCCGTATATGTCTTGCGTTCATTTCCCAAGCATTTTCCGCAACTTAGAAAAACCGGCTAAAAATACTAAGTATATTTATGAGTAACTGTGAATGTAAACTAACAGAAAAACATCATCATTTGAAAAGTTATAGAGACTAAGGGTGTTTAGTATAACAAAATCATATTACGGCTTCCGTATATGTTTTACGTAAATTTCCCAAGCATTTTCCGCAACTTAGAAAAACCGGCCAAAAATACTAAGTATATTTTTAAGTAACTGTGAATGTAAACTAACAGAAAAACATCATCATTTGAAAAGTTATAGAGAATAAGGATGTTTAGTATAACAAAATCATATTACGGCTTCCGTATATATCTTGCGTTCATTTCCCAAGCATTTTTCGCAACTTAGAAAAACCGGCCAAAAATACTAAGTATATTTATGAGTAACTGTGAATGTAAAGTAACAGAAAAACATCATCATTTGCAATGTTATAGAGACTAAGGGTGTTTAGTATATCAAAATCATATTACGGCTTCCGTATATGTTTTACGTACATTTCTCAAGCATTTTCCTCAACTTAGAAAAACCGGCCAAAAATACTTAGCATATTTTTAAGTAACTGTGAATGTAAACTAACAGAAAAACATCATCATTTGAAAAGTTATAGAGAATAAGGATGTTTAGTATAACAAAATCATATTACGGCTTCCGTATATATCTTGCGTTCATTTCCCAAGCATTTTTCGCAACTTAGAAAAACCGGCCAAAATACTAAGTATATTTATGAGTAACTGTGAATGTAAACTAACAGAAAAACATCATCATTTGAAAAGTTATAGAGACTAAGGGTGTTTAGTATAACAAAATCATATTACGGCTTCCGTATATGTTTTACGTAAATTTCTCAAGCATTTTCCTCAACTTAGAAAAACCGGCCAAAAATACTAAGTATATTTTTAAGTAACTGTGAATGTAAACTAACAGAAAAACATCATCATTTGAAAAGTTATAGAGAATAAGGATGTTTAGTATAACAAAATCATATTACGGCTTCCGTATATATCTTGCGTTCATTTCCCAAGCATTTTTCGCAACTTAGAAAAACCGGCCAAAAATACTAAGTATATTTATGAGTAACTGTGAATGTAAAGTAACAGAAAAACATCATCATTTGCAATGTTATTGAGACTAAGGGTGTTTAGTATAACAAAATCATATTACGGCTTCCGTATATGTTTTACGTAAATTTCCCAAGCATTTTCCGCAACTTAGAAAAACCGGCCAAAAATACTAAGTATATTTTTGAGTAACTGTGAATGTAAACTAACAGAAAAACATCATCATTTGAAAAGTTATAGAGACTAAGGGTGTTTAGTATAACAAAATCATATTACGGCTTCCGTATATGTTTTACGTAAATTTCTCAAGCATTTTCCTCAACTTAGAAAAACCGGCCAAAAATACTAAGTATATTTATGAGTAACTGTGAATGCAGACTAACAGAAAAACATCATCATTTGCAAAGTTATTGAGACTAGGGGTGTTTAGTATAACAAAATCATATTACGGCTTCCGTAAATGTCTTACGTAAATTTCCCAAGCATTTTCCGCAACTTAGAAAACCCGGCCAAAAATACTAAGTATATTTATGAGTAACTGTGAATGCAGACTAACAGAAAAACATCATCATTTGAAAAGTTATTGAGACTAGGGGTGTTTAGTATAACAAAATCATATTACGGCTTCCGTATATGTCTTGCGTAAATTTCCCAAGCATTTTCCACAACTTAGAAAAACCGGCCCAAAATACTTAGTATGTTTTTAAGTAACTGCGAATGTAAACTAACAGAAAAACATCATCATTTGAAAAGTTATAGAGACTAAGGGTGTTTAGTATAACAAAATCATATTACGGCTTCCGTATAAGTCTTGCGTTCATTTCCCAAGCATTTTCCGCAACTTAGAAAACCGGCCAAAAATACTAAGTATATTTATGAGTAACTGTGAATGTAAACTAACAGTAAAACATCATCATTTGAAAAGTTATAGAGACTAAGGGTGTTTAGTATAACAAAATCATATTACGGCTTCCGTATATGTCTTGCGTTCATTTCCCAAGCATTTTCCGCAACTTAGAAAAACCGGCCAAAAATACTAAGTATATTTTTGAGTAACTGTGCATGTAAACTAACAGAAAAACATCATCATTTGAAAAGATATAGAGACTAAGGGTGTTTAGTATAACAAAAACTTATTACGGCTTCCGTATATGTCTTTCGTTCATTTCCCAAGCATTTTCCGCAACTTAGAAAAACCGGCCAAAAATACTAAGTATATTTATGAATAACTGTGAATGTAAACTAACAGAAAAACATCATCATTTGAAAAGTTATAGAGACTAAGGGTGTTTAGTATAACAAAATCATATTACGCCTTCCGTATATGTTTTACGTAAATTTCTCAAGCATTTTCCGCAACTTAGAAAAACCGGCCAAAAATACTAAATATATTTTTGAGTAACTGTGCATGTAAACTAACAGAAAAACATCATGATTTGAAAAGATATAGAGACTAAGGGTGTTTAGTATAACAAAATCATATTACGGCTTCCGTATATGTCTTGCGTAAATTTCCTAAGCATTTTCCGCAACTTAGAAAAACCGGCCAAAAATACTAAGTATATTTATGAGTAACTGTGAATGCAGACTAACAGAAAAACATCATCATTTGCAAAGTTATTGAGACTAGGGGTGTTTAGTATAACAAAATCATATTACGGCTTCCGTAAATGTCTTACGTAAATTTCCCAAGCATTTTCCGCAACTTAGAAAAACCGGCCAAAAATACTAAGTATATTTATGAGTAACTGTGAATGCAGACTAACAGAAAAACATCATAATTTAAAAAGTTATTGAGACTAGGGGTGTTTAGTATAACAAAATCATATTACGGCTTCCGTATATGTCTTGCGTTCATTTCCCAAGCATTTTCCGCAACTTAGAAAAACCGGCCAAAAATACTAAGTATATTTATGAGTAACTGTGAATGCAGACTAACAGAAAAACATCATCATTTGAAAAGTTATAGAGACTAAGGGTGTTTAGTATAACAAAATCATATTACGGCTTCCGTATATGTCTTGCGTAAATTTCCCAAGCTTTTTCCGCAACTTAGAAAAACCGGCCATAAATACTAAGTATATTTATGAGTAACTGTGAGTGTAAACTAACAGAAAAACATCATCATTTGAAAAGTTATTGAGACTAGGGGTGTTTAGTATAACAAAATCATATTACGGCTTCCGTATATGTCTTGCGTTCATTTCCCAAGCATTTTCCGCAACTTAGAAAAACCGGCCAAAAATACTAAGTATATTTATGAGTAACTGTGAATGCAGACTAACAGAAAAACATCATCATTTGAAAAGTTATAGAGACTAAGGGTGTTTAGTATAACAAAATCATATTACGGCTTCCGTATATGTCTTGCGTAAATTTCCCAAGCTTTATCCGCAACTTAGAAAACCCGGCCAAAAATACTAAGTATATTTATAAGTAACTGTGAGTGTAAACTAACAGAAAAACATCATCATTTGAAAAGTTATAGAGACTAAGGGTGTTTAGTATAACAAAATCATATTACGGCTTCCGTATATGTCTTACGTAAATTTCCCAAGCATTTTCCGCAACTTAGAAAAACCGGCCAAAAATACTAAGTATATTTATGAGTAACTGTGAATGTAAACCAACAGAAAAGCATCATCATTTGAAAAGTTATAGAGACTAAGGTTGTTGAGTATAACAAAATCATATTACGGCTTCCGTATATGTCTTGCGTAAATTTCCCAAGCATTTTCCGCAACTTAGAAAAACCGGCCAAAAATACTAAGTATATTTATGAGTAACTGTAAATGTAAACCAACAGAAAAGCATCATCATTTGAAAAGTTATAGAGACTAAGGTTGTTGAGTATAACAAAATCATATTACGGCTTCCGTATATGTCTTGCGTAAATTTCCCAAGCATTTTCCGCAACTTAGAAAAACCGGCTAAAAATACTAAGTAAATTTATGAGTAACTGTGAATGTAAACTAACAGAAAAACATCATCATTTGAAAAGTTATAGAGACTAAGGGTGTTTAGTATAACAAAATCATATTACGGCTTCCGTATAAGTCTTGCATTCATTTCCCAAGCATTTTCCGCAACTTAGAAAACCGGCCAAAAATACTAAGTATATTTATGAGTAACTGTGTTTGCAGACTAACAGAAAAACATCATCATTTGAAAAGTTATTGAGACTAAAGGGGTTTATTATAACAAAATCATATTACGGCTTCCGTATATGTCTTGCGTTCATTTCCCAAGCATTTTCCGCAACTTAGAAAAACCGGCCATAAATACTAAGTATATTTATGAGTAACTGTGAATGCAGACTAACAGAAAAACATCATCATTTGAAAAGTTATTGAGACTAAAGGGGTTTATTATAACAAAATCATATTACGGCTTCCGTATATGTCTTGCGTTCATTTCCCAAGCATTTTCCGCAACTTAGAAAAACCGGCCATAAATACTAAGTATATTTATGAGTAACTGTGAATGCAGACTAACAGAAAAACATCATCATTTGAAAAGTTATTGAGACTAGGGGTGTTTAGTATAACAAAATCATATTACGGCTTCCGTATATGTCTTGCGTAAATTTCCCAAGCATTTTCCACAACTTAGAAAAACCGGCCCAAAATACTTAGTATGTTTTTAAGTAACTGCGAATGTAAACTAACAGAAAAACATCATCATTTGAAAAGTTATTGAGACTAAGGGTGTTTAGTATAACAAAATCATATTACGGCTTCCGTATAAGTCTTGCGTTCATTTCCCAAGCATTTTCCGCAACTTAGAAACCGGCCAAAAATACTAAGTATATTTATGAGTAACTGTGAATGTAAACTAACAGTAAAACATCATCATTTGAAAAGTTATTGAGACTAAAAGGGTTTATTATAACAAAATCATATTACGGCTTCCGTATATGTCTTGCGTTCATTTCCCAAGCATTTTCCGCAACTTAGAAAAACCGGCCATAAATACTTAGTATATTTATGAGTAACTGTGAATGCAGACTAACAGAAAAACATCATCATTTGAAAAGTTATTGAGACTAGGCGTGTTTAGTATAACAAAATCATATTACGGCTTCCGTATATGTCTTGCGTTCATTTCCCAAGCATTTTCCGCAACTTAGAAAAACCGGCAAAAAATACTAAGTATATTTATGAGTAACTGTGAATGTAAACTAACAGAAAAACATCATCATTTGAAAAGTTATAGAGACTAAGGGTGTTTAGTATAACAAAATCATATTACGGCTTCCGTATATGTCTTACGTAAATTTCCCAAGCTTTATCCGCAACTTAGAAAAACCGGCCAAAAATACTAAGTATATTTATAAGTAACTGTGAGTGTAAACTAACAGAAAAACATCATCATTTGAAAAGTTATAGAGACTAAGGGTGTTTAGTATAACAAAATCATATTACGGCTTCCGTATATGTCTTACGTAAATTTCCCAAGCATTTTCCGCAACTTAGAAAAACCGGCCAAAAATACTAAGTATATTTATGAGTAACTGTGAATGTAAACCAACAGAAAAGCATCATCATTTGAAAAGTTATAGAGACTAAGGTTGTTGAGTATAACAAAATCATATTACGGCTTCCGTATATGTCTTGCGTAAATTTCCCAAGCATTTTCCGCAACTTAGAAAAACCGGCCAAAAATACTAAGTAAATTTATGAGTAACTGTGAATGTAAACTAACAGAAAAACATCATCATTTGAAAAGTTATAGAGACTAAGGGTGTTTAGTATAACAAAATCATATTACGGCTTCCGTATAAGTCTTGCGTTCATTTCCCAAGCATTTTCCGCAACTTAGAAAACCGGCCAAAAATACTAAGTATATTTATGAGTAACTGTGTTTGCAGACTAACAGAAAAACATCATCATTTGAAAAGTTATTGAGACTAAAGGGGTTTATTATAACAAAATCATATTACGGCTTCCGTATATGTCTTGCGTTCATTTCCCAAGCATTTTCCGCAACTTAGAAAAACCGGCCATAAATACTAAGTATATTTATGAGTAACTGTGAATGCAGACTAACAGAAAAACATCATCATTTGAAAAGTTATTGAGACTAAAGGGGTTTATTATAACAAAATCATATTACGGCTTCCGTATATGTCTTGCGTTCATTTCCCAAGCATTTTCCGCAACTTAGAAAAACCGGCCATAAATACTAAGTATATTTATGAGTAACTGTGAATGCAGACTAACAGAAAAACATCATCATTTAAAAAGTTATTGAGACTAGGGGTGTTTAGTATAACAAAATCATATTACGGCTTCCGTATATGTCTTGCGTAAATTTCCCAAGCATTTTCCACAACTTAGAAAAACCGGCCCAAAATACTTAGTATGTTTTTAAGTAACTGCGAATGTAAACTAACAGAAAAACATCATCATTTGAAAAGTTATAGAGACTAAGGGTGTTTAGTATAACAAAATCATATTACGGCTTCCGTATAAGTCTTGCGTTCATTTCCCAAGCATTTTCCGCAACTTAGAAACCGGCCAAAAATACTAAGTATATTTATGAGTAACTGTGAATGTAAACTAACAGAAAAACATCATCATTTGAAAAGTTATAGAGACTAAGGGTGTTTAGTATAACAAAATCATATTACGGCTTCCGTATATGTCTTGCATAAAGTTCCCAAGCATTTTCCGCAACTTAGAAAAACCGGCCAAAAATACTAAGTATATTTTTAAGTAACTGTGCATGTAAACTAACAGAAAAACATCATCATTTGAAAAGATATAGAGACTAAGGGTGTTTAGTATAACAAAAACTTAGTACGGCTTCCGTATATGTCTTGCGTTCATTTCCCAAGCATTTTCCGCAACTTAGAAAAACCGGCCAAAAATACTAAGTATATTTATGAGTAACTGTGAATGTAAAGTAACAGAAAAACATCATCATTTGAAAAGTTATTGAGACTAGGGGTGTTAAATATAACAAAATCATATTACGGCTTCCGTATATATCTTGCGTTCATTTCCCAAGCATTTTCCGCAACTTAGAAAAACCGGCCATAAATACTTAGTATATTTATGAGTAACTGTGAATGCAGACTAACAGAAAAACATCATCATTTAAAAAGTTATAGAGACTAAGGGTGTTTAGTATAACAAAATCATAAAACGGCTTCCGTATATGTCTTACGTAAATTTCCCAAGCATTTTCTACAACTTAGAAAAACCAGCCAAAAATACTAAGTATATTTATGAGTAACTGTGTTTGCAGACTAACAGAAAAACATCATCATTTGAAAAGTTATTGAGACTAAAGGGGTTTATTATAACAAAATCATATTACGGCTGCCGTATATGTCTTGCGTTCATTTCCCAAGCATTTTCCGCAACTTAGAAAAACCGGCCAAAAATACTAAGTATATTTATGAGTAACTGTGAATGCAGACTAACAGAAAAACATCATCATTTGAAAAGTTATTGAGACTAGGGGTGTTTAGTATAACAAAATCATATTACGGCTTCCGTATATGTCTTGCGTTCATTTCCCAAGCATTTTCCGCAACTTAGAAAAACCGGCCAAAAATACTAAGTATATTTATGAGTAACTGTGAATGTAAACTAACAGAAAAACATCATCATTTGAAAAGATATAGAGACTAAGGGTGTTTAGTATAACAAAAACTTATTACGGCTTCCGTATATGTCTTGCGTTCATTTCTCAAGCATTTTCCGCAACTTAGAAAAACCGGCCATAAATACTTAGTATATTTATGAGTAACTGTGAATGCAAACTAACAGAAAAACATCATCATTTGAAAAGTTATTGAGACTAGGGGTGTTTAGTATAACAAAATCATATTACGGCTTCCGTATATGTCTTGCGTTCATTTCCCAAGCATTTTCCGCAACTTAGAAAAACCGGCTAAAAATACTAAGTATATTTATGAGTAACTGTGAATGTAAACTAACAGAAAAACATCATCATTTGAAAAGTTATAGAGACTAAGGGTGTTTAGTATAACAAAATCATATTACGGCTTCCGTATATGTCTTGCGTAAATTTCCCAAGCTTTTTCCGCAACTTAGAAAAACCGGCCAAAAATACTAAGTATATTTATGAGTAACTGTGAGTGTAAACTAACAGAAAAACATCATCATTTGAAAAGTTATAGAGACTAAGGGTGTTTAGTATAACAAAATCATATTACGGCTTCCGTATATGTCTTACGTAAATTTCCCAAGCATTTTCCGCAACTTAGAAAAACCGGCCAAAAATACTAAGTATATTTATGAGTAACTGTGAATGTAAACCAACAGAAAAGCATCATCATTTGAAAAGTTATAGAGACTAAGGTTGTTGAGTATAACAAAATCATATTACGGCTTCCGTATATGTCTTGCGTAAATTTCCCAAGCATTTTCCGCAAACTTAGAAAAACCGGCTAAAAATACTAAGTAAATTTATGAGTAACTGTGAATGTAAACTAACAGAAAAACATCATCATTTGAAAAGTTATAGAGACTAAGGGTGTTTAGTATAACAAAATCATATTACGGCTTCCGTATAAGTCTTGCGTTCATTTCCCAAGCATTTTCCGCAACTTAGAAAACCGGCCAAAAATACTAAGTATATTTATGAGTAACTGTGTTTGCAGACTAACAGAAAAACATCATCATTTGAAAAGTTATTGAGACTAAAGGGGTTTATTATAACAAAATCATATTACGGCTTCCATATATGTCTTGCGTTCATTTCCCAAGCATTTTCCGCAACTTAGAAAAACCGGCCAAAAATACTAAGTATATTTATGAGTAACTGTGAATGCAGACTAACAGAAAAACATCATCATTTGAAAAGTTATTGAGACTAAGGGTGTTTAGTATAACAAAATCATATTACGGCTTCCGTATATGTCTTGCGTAAATTTCCCAAGCATTTTCCACAACTTAGAAAAACCGGCCCAAAATACTTAGTATGTTTTTAAGTAACTGCGAATGTAAACCAACAGAAAAACATCATCATTTGAAAAGTTATAGAGACTAAGGGTGTTTAGTATAACAAAATCATATTACGGCTTCCGTATAAGTCTTGCGTTCATTTCCCAAGCATTTTCCGCAACTTAGAAAACCGGCCAAAAATACTAAGTATATTTATGAGTAACTGTGAATGTAAACTAACAGTAAAACATCATCATTTGAAAAGTTATAGAGACTAAGGGTGTTTAGTATAACAAAATCATATTACGGCTTCCGTATATGTCTTGCGTAAATTTCCCAAGCATTTTCCGCAACTTAGAAAAACCGGCCAAAAATACTAAGTATATTTTTGAGTAACTGTACATGTAAACTAACAGAAAAACATCATCATTTGAAAAGATATAGAGACTAAGGGTGTTTAGTATAACAAAAACTTATTACGGCTTCCGTATATGTCTTGCGTTCATTTCCCAAGCATTTTCCGCAACTTAGAAAAACCGGCCAAAAATACTAAGTATATTTATGAGTAACTGTGAATGTAAACTAACAGAAAAACATCATCATTTGAAAAGTTATAGAGACTAAGGGTGTTTAGTATAACAAAATCATATTACGCCTTCCGTATATGTTTTACGTAAATTTCTCAAGCATTTTCCGCAACTTAGAAAAACCGGCTAAAAATACTAAGTAAATTTATGAGTAACTGTGAATGTAAACTAACAGAAAAACATCATCATTTGAAAAGTTATAGAGACTAAGGGTGTTTAGTATAACAAAATCATATTACGGCTTCCGTATAAGTCTTGCGTTCATTTCCCAAGCATTTTCCGCAACTTAGAAACCGGCCAAAAATACTAAGTATATTTATGAGTAACTGTGAATGTAAACTAACAGTAAAACATCATCATTTGAAAAGTTATTGAGACTAAAAGGGTTTATTATAACAAAATCATATTACGGCTTCCGTATATGTCTTGCGTTCATTTCCCAAGCATTTTCCGCAACTTAGAAAAACCGGCCATAAATACTTAGTATATTTATGAGTAACTGTGAATGCAGACTAACAGAAAAACATCATCATTTGAAAAGTTATTGAGACTAGGGGTGTTTAGTATAACAAAATCATATTACGGCTTCCGTATATGTCTTGCGTTCATTTCCCAAGCATTTTCCGCAACTTAGAAAAACCGGCTAAAAATACTAAGTATATTTATGAGTAACTGTGAATGTAAACTAACAGAAAAACATCATCATTTGAAAAGTTATAGAGACTAAGGGTGTTTAGTATAACAAAATCATATTACGGCTTCCGTATATGTCTTGCGTAAATTTCCCAAGCTTTTTCCGCAACTTAGAAAAACCGGCCAAAAATACTAAGTATATTTATGAGTAACTGTGAGTGTAAACTAACAGAAAAACATCATCATTTGAAAAGTTATAGAGACTAAGGGTGTTTAGTATAACAAAATCATATTACGGCTTCCGTATATGTCTTACGTAAATTTCCCAAGCATTTTCCGCAACTTAGAAAAACCGGCCAAAAATACTAAGTATATTTATGAGTAACTGTGAATGTAAACCAACAGAAAAGCATCATCATTTGAAAAGTTATAGAGACTAAGGTTGTTGAGTATAACAAAATCATATTACGGCTTCCGTATATGTCTTGCGTAAATTTCCCAAGCATTTTCCGCAACTTAGAAAAACCGGCTAAAAATACTAAGTAAATTTATGAGTAACTGTGAATGTAAACTAACAGAAAAACATCATCATTTGAAAAGTTATAGAGACTAAGGGTGTTTAGTATAACAAAATCATATTACGGCTTCCGTATAAGTCTTGCGTTCATTTCCCAAGCATTTTCCGCAACTTAGAAAACCGGCCAAAAATACTAAGTATATTTATGAGTAACTGTGTTTGCAGACTAACAGAAAAACATCATCATTTGAAAAGTTATTGAGACTAAAGGGGTTTATTATAACAAAATCATATTACGGCTTCCATATATGTCTTGCGTTCATTTCCCAAGCATTTTCCGCAACTTAGAAAAACCGGCCAAAAATACTAAGTATATTTATGAGTAACTGTGAATGCAGACTAACAGAAAAACATCATCATTTGAAAAGTTATTGAGACTAAGGGTGTTTAGTATAACAAAATCATATTACGGCTTCCGTATATGTCTTGCGTAAATTTCCCAAGCATTTTC
The DNA here is from genome assembly GCA_958295665.1 of Tipula vernalis. Classification (NCBI taxonomy): domain Eukaryota; kingdom Metazoa; phylum Arthropoda; class Insecta; order Diptera; family Tipulidae; genus Tipula; species Tipula vernalis. The sequence continues at coordinate 199,705,526 of OY282559.1, read as the reverse complement.
CACAACTTAGAAAAACCGGCCCAAAATACTTAGTATGTTTTTAAGTAACTGCGAATGTAAACCAACAGAAAAACATCATCATTTGAAAAGTTATAGAGACTAAGGGTGTTTAGTATAACAAAATCATATTACGGCTTCCGTATAAGTCTTGCGTTCATTTCCCAAGCATTTTCCGCAACTTAGAAAACCGGCCAAAAATACTAAGTATATTTATGAGTAACTGTGAATGTAAACTAACAGTAAAACATCATCATTTGAAAAGTTATAGAGACTAAGGGTGTTTAGTATAACAAAATCATATTACGGCTTCCGTATATGTCTTGCGTAAATTTCCCAAGCATTTTCCGCAACTTAGAAAAACCGGCCAAAAATACTAAGTATATTTTTGAGTAACTGTACATGTAAACTAACAGAAAAACATCATCATTTGAAAAGATATAGAGACTAAGGGTGTTTAGTATAACAAAAACTTATTACGGCTTCCGTATATGTCTTGCGTTCATTTCCCAAGCATTTTCCGCAACTTAGAAAAACCGGCCAAAAATACTAAGTATATTTATGAGTAACTGTGAATGTAAACTAACAGAAAAACATCATCATTTGAAAAGTTATAGAGACTAAGGGTGTTTAGTATAACAAAATCATATTACGCCTTCCGTATATGTTTTACGTAAATTTCTCAAGCATTTTCCGCAATTTAGAAAAACCGGCTAAAAATACTAAGTAAATTTATGAGTAACTGTGAATGTAAACTAACAGAAAAACATCATCATTTGAAAAGTTATAGAGACTAAGGGTGTTTAGTATAACAAAATCATATTACGGCTTCCGTATAAGTCTTGCGTTCATTTCCCAAGCATTTTCCGCAACTTAGAAACCGGCCAAAAATACTAAGTATATTTATGAGTAACTGTGAATGTAAACTAACAGTAAAACATCATCATTTGAAAAGTTATTGAGACTAAAAGGGTTTATTATAACAAAATCATATTACGGCTTCCGTATATGTCTTGCGTTCATTTCCCAAGCATTTTCCGCAACTTAGAAAAACCGGCCATAAATACTTAGTATATTTATGAGTAACTGTGAATGCAGACTAACAGAAAAACATCATCATTTGAAAAGTTATTGAGACTAGGGGTGTTTAGTATAACAAAATCATATTACGGCTTCCGTATATGTCTTGCGTTCATTTCCCAAGCATTTTCCGCAACTTAGAAAAACCGGCAAAAAATACTAAGTATATTTATGAGTAACTTTGAATGTAAACTAACAGAAAAACATCATCATTTGAAAAGTTATAGAGACTAAGGGTGTTTAGTATAACAAAATCATATTACGGCTTCCGTATATGTCTTACGTAAATTTCCCAAGCTTTATCCGCAACTTAGAAAAACCGGCCAAAAATACTAAGTATATTTATAAGTAACTGTGAGTGTAAACTAACAGAAAAACATCATCATTTGAAAAGTTATAGAGACTAAGGGTGTTTAGTATAACAAAATCATATTACGGCTTCCGTATATGTCTTACGTAAATTTCCCAAGCATTTTCCGCAACTTAGAAAAACCGGCCAAAAATACTAAGTATATTTATGAGTAACTGTGAATGTAAACCAACAGAAAAGCATCATCATTTGAAAAGTTATAGAGACTAAGGTTGTTGAGTATAACAAAATCATATTACGGCTTCCGTATATGTCTTGCGTAAATTTCCCAAGCATTTTCCGCAACTTAGAAAAACCGGCTAAAAATACTAAGTAAATTTATGAGTAACTGTGAATGTAAACTAACAGAAAAACATCATCATTTGAAAAGTTATAGAGACTAAGGGTGTTTAGTATAACAAAATCATATTACGGCTTCCGTATAAGTCTTGCGTTCATTTCCCAAGCATTTTCCGCAACTTAGAAAACCGGCCAAAAATACTAAGTATATTTATGAGTAACTGTGTTTGCAGACTAACAGAAAAACATCATCATTTGAAAAGTTATTGAGACTAAAGGGGTTTATTATAACAAAATCATATTACGGCTTCCGTATATGTCTTGCGTTCATTTCCCAAGCATTTTCCGCAACTTAGAAAAACCGGCCATAAATACTAAGTATATTTATGAGTAACTGTGAATGCAGACTAACAGAAAAACATCATCATTTGAAAAGTTATTGAGACTAAAGGGGTTTATTATAACAAAATCATATTACGGCTTCCGTATATGTCTTGCGTTCATTTCCAAAGCATTTTCCGCAACTTAGAAAAACCGGCCAAAAATACTAAGTATATTTATGAGTAACTGTGAATGCAGACTAACAGAAAAACATCATCATTTAAAAAGTTATTGAGACTAGGGGTGTTTAGTATAACAAAATCATATTACGGCTTCCGTATATGTCTTGCGTAAATTTCCCAAGCATTTTCCACAACTTAGAAAAACCGGCCCAAAATACTTAGTATGTTTTTAAGTAACTGCGAATGTAAACTAACAGAAAAACATCATCATTTGAAAAGTTATAGAGACTAAGGGTGTTTAGTATAACAAAATCATATTACGGCTTCCGTATAAGTCTTGCGTTCATTTCCCAAGCATTTTCCGCAACTTAGAAACCGGCCAAAAATACTAAGTATATTTATGAGTAACTGTGAATGTAAACTAACAGAAAAACATCATCATTTGAAAAGTTATAGAGACTAAGGGTGTTTAGTATAACAAAATCATATTACGGCTTCCGTATATGTCTTGCGTAAAGTTCCCAAGCATTTTCCGCAACTTAGAAAAACCGGCCAAAAATACTAAGTATATTTTTAAGTAACTGTGCATGTAAACTAACAGAAAAACATCATCATTTGAAAAGATATAGAGACTAAGGGTGTTTAGTATAACAAAAACTTAGTACGGCTTCCGTATATGTCTTGCGTTCATTTCCCAAGCATTTTCCGCAACTTAGAAAAACCGGCCAAAAATACTAAGTATATTTATGAGTAACTGTGAATGTAAAGTAACAGAAAAACATCATCATTTGAAAAGTTATTGAGACTAGGGGTGTTAAATATAACAAAATCATATTACGGCTTCCGTATATATCTTGCATTCATTTCCCAAGCATTTTCCGCAACTTAGAAAAACCGGCCATAAATACTTAGTATATTTATGAGTAACTGTGAATGCAGACTAACAGAAAAACATCATCATTTGAAAAGTTATAGAGACTAAGGGTGTTTAGTATAACAAAATCATAAAACGGCTTCCGTATATGTCTTACGTAAATTTCCCAAGCATTTTCTACAACTTAGAAAAACCAGCCAAAAATACTAAGTATATTTATGAGTAACTGTGTTTGCAGACTAACAGAAAAACATCATCATTTGAAAAGTTATTGAGACTAAAGGGGTTTATTATAACAAAATCATATTACGGCTGCCGTATATGTCTTGCGTTCATTTCCCAAGCATTTTCCGCAACTTAGAAAAACCGGCCAAAAATACTAAGTATATTTATGAGTAACTGTGAATGCAGACTAACAGAAAAACATCATCATTTGAAAAGTTATTGAGACTAGGGGTGTTTAGAATAACAAAATCATATTACGGCTTCCGTATATGTCTTGCGTTCATTTCCCAAGCATTTTCCGCAACTTAGAAAAACCGGCCAAAAATACTAAGTATATTTATGAGTAACTGTGAATGTAAACTAACAGAAAAACATCATCATTTGAAAAGATATAGAGACTAAGGGTGTTTAGTATAACAAAAACTTATTACGGCTTCCGTATATGTCTTGCGTTCATTTCTCAAGCATTTTCCGCAACTTAGAAAAACCGGCCATAAATACTTAGTATATTTATGAGTAACTGTGAATGCAGACTAACAGAAAAACATCATCATTTGAAAAGTTATTGAGACTAGGGGTGTTTAGTATAACAAAATCATATTACGGCTTCCATATATGTCTTGCGTTCATTTCCCAAGCATTTTCCGCAACTTAGAAAAACCGGCTAAAAATACTAAGTATATTTATGAGTAACTGTGAATGTAAACTAACAGAAAAACATCATCATTTGAAAAGTTATAGAGACTAAGGGTGTTTAGTATAACAAAATCATATTACGGCTTCCGTATATGTCTTGCGTAAATTTCCCAAGCTTTTTCCGCAACTTAGAAAAACCGGCCAAAAATACTAAGTATATTTATGAGTAACTGTGAGTGTAACCTAACAGAAAAACATCATCATTTGAAAAGTTATAGAGACTAAGGGTGTTTAGTATAACAAAATCATATTACGGCTTCCGTATATGTCTTACGTAAATTTCCCAAGCATTTTCCGCAACTTAGAAAAACCGGCCAAAAATACTAAGTATATTTATGAGTAACTGTGAATGTAAACCAACAGAAAAGCATCATCATTTGAAAAGTTATAGAGACTAAGGTTGTTGAGTATAACAAAATCATATTACGGCTTCCGTATATGTCTTGCGTAAATTTCCCAAGCATTTTCCGCAACTTAGAAAAACCGGCTAAAAATACTAAGTAAATTTATGAGTAACTGTGAATGTAAACTAACAGAAAAACATCATCATTTGAAAAGTTATAGAGACTAAGGGTGTTTAGTATAACAAAATCATATTACGGCTTCCGTATAAGTCTTGCGTTCATTTCCCAAGCATTTTCCGCAACTTAGAAAACCGGCCAAAAATACTAAGTATATTTATGAGTAACTGTGTTTGCAGACTAACAGAAAAACATCATCATTTGAAAAGTTATTGAGACTAAAGGGGTTTATTATAACAAAATCATATTACGGCTTCCGTATATGTCTTGCGTTCATTTCCCAAGCATTTTCCGCAACTTAGAAAAACCGGCCATAAATACTAAGTATATTTATGAGTAACTGTGAATGCAGACTAACAGAAAAACATCATCATTTGAAAAGTTATTGAGACTAAGGGTGTTTAGTATAACAAAATCATATTACGGCTTCCGTATATGTCTTGCGTAAATTTCCCAAGCATTTTCCACAACTTAGAAAAACCGGCCCAAAATACTTAGTATGTTTTTAAGTAATTGCGAATGTAAACCAACAGAAAAACATCATCATTTGAAAAGTTATAGAGACTAAGGGTGTTTAGTATAACAAAATCATATTACGGCTTCCGTATAAGTCTTGCGTTCATTTCCCAAGCATTTTCCGCAACTTAGAAAACCGGCCAAAAATACTAAGTATATCTATGAGTAACTGTGAATGTAAACTAACAGTAAAACATCATCATTTGAAAAGTTATAGAGACTAAGGGTGTTTAGTATAACAAAATCATATTACGGCTTCCGTATATGTCTTGCGTAAATTTCCCAAGCATTTTCCGCAACTTAGAAAAACCGGCCAAAAATACTAAGTATATTTTTGAGTAACTGTACATGTAAACTAACAGAAAAACATCATCATTTGAAAAGTTATAGAGACTAAGGGTGTTTAGTATAACAAAATCATATTACGGCTTCCGTATATGTCTTGCGTAAATTTCCTAAGCATTTTCCGCAACTTAGAAAAACCGGCCAAAAATACTAAGTATATTTATGAGTAACTGTGAATGTAAACTAACAGAAAAACATCATCATTTGAAAAGTTATAGAGACTAAGGGTGTTTAGTATAACAAAATCATATTACGGCTTCCGTATATATCTTGCGTTCATTTCCCAAGCATTTTCCGCAACTTAGAAAAACCGGCCAAAAATACTAAGTATATTTTTGAGTATACTACCTTAATTAACACACACAGAGTAGATGTACTCTTGACTACGTAACTTTTGCAAATGTCAAGCTATGACTCTAATATTTAGAGAAAATATCAACAACAGATGTACCAACTTAACAAAATACAGAACTCAAATCGGAACGATGGAAGCGCCACACGGTGGTTAATCCGAAAACTTGTTAATCAAGGTAGTATACTCAAAAATATACTTATTAGTTTTTGCCGGTTTTTCCAAGTTGCGAAATGCTTGGGAAATTTACGTAAAACATATACGGAAGCCGTAATATGATTCTGTTATACTAAACACCCTACTCTCTATAACTTTTGAAATCATCGAGCGGAATTTAAACATATACCTTACTTGGTAAATAGGGGCAATTTGTACCCTGCCGAGCGAGTTCATCTACCCTTTCATTCTTCGCAACGCTGAAGTGCCTTGGCATCTGCATAGGGTGGATGTTGAACTGATCTGCCATCTTGTTAAGAAATGGGAGACGGCTCTGGGCTAACTTCGACGTAAAAAATTAAGGTCGTAGATTGTCCGTAAAAATGCGAATATTCCTTACAGATACTACATTATACCTCAACCAATCCTCGGCCTCAATTATCGCAGTTTATTCAGCCTGAAAAAAGCTGCAATAATCGGGCAGACGAAACGGGAGGACACATTTAGTTTCTCACAGAAACACCACAACCAACCCATTTTCGAACCATCCATGAAGAAGTTTAAAACTTCAGGGTACAACATCTCTTCACTAAGTCAGTCCTCTCTGGAGGGAATATCAGTACGAAATCATTCCTCAAAAGATGGTAATGAAATCAAGTAATCGGTGGTACCAAGGAAATCTCTGTTACACAAAAAAGATGAGTGTCCTGTATTACTACAAGTACACATAGAAATGGATTTGATCCTTAATGCTTGAGTGGTTGTACTCCTGAGTGCACCACTAATACACAGGGTAAAAGTACTCTAAATTTTCATCAGCAACTTTTGGTTAGCCTTACTATTGAAGGCTGGCCACCAAACAACAATCCCATATAAAAGTACACCAGGTATTTCGCTTTATTTTTATTTATTATTCAAATGATGATGTTCTCATTTTAGGAAAGTCTAGGTTTGGGCTATTTAAACTATGTAATTCGAATCGCGTTTTCTTCTTTATATAATGCTGATTATCGGTTAATTCGAATTAAGTATATTATAATCACGAACACATGCAAAGCTATAAAAGTTTAGGAAAAACTTCACACATTTGTGCAAAGACGTGAAGGTTTTCCTAAACGATCCTAATTTTTTTTTTTTTTAGGATAGTTTAGGATAAACTTCACGCGAATCCATTGAATTACGTTTACATTTATTTAACAAAAATATACAACAATACTGACCGCAAACTCCAGTGAATAAACTTTGTAATTGTTTATTATTGTATATAATACATTTACTGTTACATTTTAGAAATCTCTTAATCTCAGGATATTTCGTTGCTGATCTTCCATAAGAATCAAAAAATTCTCCACATCCATTTGATGGAAAATAAACAGCTAACCAATGTTGTCCTGGTTGATTTGATTTGTCGGTATTAATAACATATAAAGAAGGTTTTGATTTAACCCTGTTTAGGATTGTGTTGATTGCAAAAACACCTTGAAAATACATCTTAGTAAATTTATGTGATTTCAATGCTTTTTGAATGTCTAAAGTAGTCATTGTATTGGCAATCATTGTGTACAGTATTATTACAAACTAAATTTTTATTTTAGAATTGTGAGGTATTTATATTATTAATAGTTCGTTATAATATTACGATTTTTATCGATTTCTAGAGTAGTATCATATTCCAAGTACACTAAACATGTTTTAGTTGAGTTAAGAGCTTCCGCAAATCTTGCCTCTAATCTTAAACTTCCTTGATTCATTAGAGAGTTACATGACAAAGTACTTGACATGTCTGAAGTTAAATCAAAAGCTAATAGGAAATAACCATTCTTAAACATTTCTTTGATAATCAAATTTCCTTGAGGTGTGAGTAAAATTCCACTTGATGTAAATATTGTTGAATACGCTCTAGCGTAACTGACTCCGTCTGCGAAATTCATTTCAATCGGTGCACTAGGAACTTAAACCCCATTCATATAAATTGATAACGAAGTTATTTTATTATTTTTAAAATTATATGGGTTCTTAGATCTTTTCCCAGAATACGCATCATTATCTACCATTGTAAATATTAGATTTGTTGGGAGCTGTCCTAGCACAATATTATCCAGTGAAATTGAGTTTCCTCCGGCAGGAATTGTAAATGATTTAATTTCATTACGCTTATAGTGGTATTTTGCTGTTGTATTTTCAAGCAGTTTGTGATGAGCAAAATTTTGTTTAATAATAACAAAGGTTGATTGAGCATGTCAGCATGCAATTTTCTGTATACTTCTACAATTCTACTGTTTTTAGTTAACGCTGCTCTTAATTTTAACGCATCGTTTTCATTAAGATTATCGAGATTTTTCGTCTCTAAACTCCATCCCGACAATTGCAAATGTGTTTTGTATGCATCATCACCATAATTTAATAGTTGTTCTAAATATGCTCGATAACTGTAATTCCCATCTGTTGAATTTATATTCTTCCCATTTAAAGAAATATTGACTTGATGAAACAGAGAATGCAGCATATTGTTTACCAAACTAGGCTGATCTTTATCTGTCTCTATATATACCTTGCCATCATTTTTAGTTACTTGAAATTTCAGACACAAATTTATGGATGATGAATCTAAATACGAATCGCCAAGACTGTAACAAGCAAATTCAATAACCGACTGATTTTCTAAACGGGGTATAGGTTTGTATGCTACTTCTTCATTTTTTAAAATACTTGTCTGAATTGAAGGCGGTTGAAATAAATCTAGTTCTGATTTCATGCATTCTGTAAACGTCATTATGTGAAAATATCAATAATCCGTTTCTTGTTTGATTATTTTTTAATATATTTTTCCTCTTTTTCACTCTGTCACGAGCAACTTTCAACTGTTTACAACGGCTTTTCAAACAGCCTTTTATTGAATTTTTAGCTCCTGTACCAGACATTTATTTAATTTTTTCTGCTGCTTTATCTCGTAATTTATCAACCACTTGTATTGATCTATCACGAAGTATTTCATTAATCGGCTCTTGCGTTTGAAGAATGTCTGAACCAACCTGAAGCGCTTCACTTTTTAAGCCCTGAAGGGCTGATGTTATAATTATGTTATGTAATATTGGTTTCAATTATCGAAATATTCCTGCGAAAATCCTCCTAATCCTCTTCCCTTTTGATATACTCTTTGAGATCGTAATAATGGACCAAAATCTTCATTGCTATACCCACCACCACCTGATTGGTTAGCATAGTACTTTGTGTAATAGTTATCCATTTGTATTATTAATGTAATCTGTAAGATACCTCTTTATATACCTTTACGAAAGTGAAGTACTAGGTAGTATTGTGTTATTGTTGTTATAATTTGTGTGTTACGTCAAATGGTGAAGTTTTGGGTCCAAAGTTGGTTTGTTCTTAAGTAAGGAAAGAAGATGTATTGCTCTCTGTACTAATCTAATTCAATAGTTCCGAGCTTGCCACTGGTGGGGGCTATTACCGGAATTATTTAATTATACGAGCACTAAGTGCTGGGAAGTAGTGCGCTTTGGCACGAGGTTAGTAGAACTAATCGGATATTCAAAGCGACAGGTAGGTCATGGGTAACTATGTGCATACGCACTTTTTTATTACCCTCTACGCTTTGCCGTGCGTAGATTAAGCCTAAGTGTCTTTTGAACCTTTTGTGGCTAGTGTTAGTAGGATGAATTTTGTTTTATACTCACCGAAATTTGTTCTTAATTGATGTATCAAAGTGTCCTTCAAGGTGTTAAGTGAAAGATGTTTTGGTTTAATTGATTCTCGACTTTATTGAATACTGAATTATTAATTACTTAATACTGGATACTGAATTATTAATTACTTAATACTGGATACTGAATTATTACTGAATTATGGATACTAAATTATTACTAAATTATGGATACTGAATTATTACTGAATTATGGATACTGAATTATTACTGAATTATGGATACTGAATTATTTACTTTTCAAAAATGTAGGTCTTATATACTAAAAATATTGGTCAATTACAACAATAATTTCAATTTTGTTAATTTATGTTTTTTGCTCGTAATTTGTTTCCCAATAAATAAAAGTGTCAATTTTCATATTTCTGTTATTGATTTTGCTTGAATTTCATTTTCTTCAAAAATAAAACCACGATTTGCGTTATTAATTTTTGCTTACATTAGGTTGACCTCAAATTTAATTTATTTTCTTGTATTTATGAGATTTAAGAAAGCTTAGTTTGTTCGCCTGGATTTATATAATTTAAAAATTTAGTTTGTTCGCTTGAAGAAAGTGCTATTTACGCCTAAATGTTATGTATGTATTGTATGCTTATGATTTATTTCGAATTTTATTATTTTGAAGTTTCTGGTTTCAAGAAAATTTATTTTATGTTTGTTTCTAGGTCATTGATAATTTTGTGCATATCATGTTCGGAATTTTCTGTTTATGTTTATTCTTAGGTCATTCCTCTTTGTTATGATTAATTTTTAGTTTTTTTATTTAGTACTTAATTTAATACAATTTATAGTAATCCATAATGTTTTGGGGTTTGGTGAATTTATTTCACAACATACCTTCTTCTTTGGGGGAATGAAATTTTCAGAAGGAAAATTTCACTTTATGCAATATGTTTCTTATTCTATGTTAGTATTGCGTTTGTTTATTTTTCATCTTTTTTTTTTTTGAATTTTTTTTATTTTGATGGTCCTTGCAGGTTAGTTTCTTCTGATTCTTGTTGTTTATGTGTCTGGTCGTGCATCACTGTTGCGCTCAGCTTTTGGTTTTTTACATTTTTCTCCGTATTGGTTGTTACTAGTTTTGTATGTGGTTCTTTTGTTTGGTGGTCTGTGGTTATCACTGCTCATGTATTTTGTCTGCCCTTCGTTTAACAGGTTAAGGCTTGTTTTGTCTTGGTTTGTACAGTATTAGATTTTCTTGAATTTTTATGTTTGTCGTGGTTATTGTTATTTTATTTTTATTTGTTTATATATTTATGTATTTATTATATGGTCTTGTTTTTCCTGTTGCCCAGGTCATGTCGTTTATTAAGTTATTATTTCTTTTTTGTTTATTATGGCTTGGTTTTTATTTATTTATTTCCGTTTGTTTTGTTTCTGGAGATGAATACTGTGCCAGTGGTGCGTTGTTTTGTTCTGTCATTTTTTATTTCTGTGTTCTTTTGCATCTGTTGTTATGCTGAGTTTTGTGAGTTGCAGAATTATTCATCTGAAACTTTGTTTCAGATTCACCTATCTTGTTTAGATTAGGCTCTGATGCTCTGTTGTCCTGTTGTTGTTGTCATCCATGGTCTTGTTTGAATTCAAAAAAAAAATTTTGTTTGTTCTTATTTACTTAGCCTATGTTAGTTTGTAATGCATTTGTGGAATTTTACTTTTATGCTACATAATATAAATTGTTATACATGTTTTTATATTGAGCTTAATTCTAGTTTTCTTAAGTATAGATTTTTTTTTTGTTTTATTTAGGATTACTGTATTCATAGTATAAATACATATAGTACTACCATCATAGAAAAAAAATATTTAATCGGTGAAATTCCAGATGTCGCGTCGATCGCATATAAAGTTAATATACAAACTTTGGCCATCGCCTAAATGTGTGTATGGTTAATTGAACATACAACAGAAATTCGAATTGTTCACGTGTAGTTTTATCCTACTCTAACACTTAGTAACGAATAAACATATGTTCATAGCCGACTACACAATACACATCCTTTTAAATACACATTTTAATCGTGTATTTTTGTTGTACGTACTACTCAAACATAATTTTTTTTTTTTTAAATACTGAAGGTCATTGCCTAAAACTGACCAAAATGGCAATAAAAATCAATTTGTCATTTTTTAATTTCAAGTCAATTTTTTATTTTATTTAAAATTTTCACTAATTATTTTTATTTTTATATTTTAATAAATAATTGAATATGTAGATATGTATGTAATTTCTATTGAGCAAAAAATTGTTTAGGAATGAGAAAAAATAATTTTTATTTTTGCGGTTCACACGGTCATTGACCTTTTGTATTTTGTTTTGGTAGCATAAACATTTTAAGTAAATACAATGAAATCCATTTCAAAATAACAAAAAAAAAGTTAAATATTAGTAGAATTTTAGTTTTCGTTTTCTTCTAAATTGAAAAATTTTATTTTGATGCCTTTTCGGTTGCTTGAGTTCATCATTTTTTTTGCTTTAAGCTAAGACGTATAAATTCAGCAATTATATATTTGGTAATACGAGCAGTGTCCGCATCACTTAATCGATGTGGATATTTCCCGTGAATAAACTTCGTAAAAAGTTTGTCAAGAATATTTTCTTCGCAACCCATATTTTAAATATTTTTTTTAAATGTATTTAATATGTTTTCGATGAATTCTTCGAATTCGACGGAGGACACAAATTTCCATATGCATGCAGCTAATTTCGTATTTTCAGTTACATGGGTCTTTATTTTTAAAGAGCGTAATTTTCTCGTTCTTAATTATTTGTATATATTGTATATGTATATAACCGCAAATATTGAGCAATTGTTACAATTAAACTGTTTAGTAACTTTGTTACTGAAAACCCCTGTTAAATATACTGGAGAGCAGATTTACATTGTCAACTTGCAGTACTAATAATAATTTAACATCTAGGAACAAAACATATGTTAGCTTCCTTTAGCTGTTGCATACATGTTTTTGTACCTTTTCTTGTATTATATTCCTTATTTAACTATTGTAGTGTTTTTTTATTTGCTCCGGATAGCTGCTATCGAGAGCCGTCATTTTTATACGTCTAAATTTAAATTTGACGCGCTATTTATTGGTAAACTAAACTTATTTAACATCAAACTATCATTTTTAATTCAATTGTTTACCAAAATCTTCATATAAAAAATATTTGGCTCTACCTATTTATACGGAGCGCTATCGGGAGCCAATTTTTATATGATATCTCTCGATAGCAGCTATCCGGAGCGAATAAAAAAACGCGACTTATTTAAATTAATTTAAGTTTTTCAAAAATATCGGGGCAAATGTGCTTACGAGTGAGGTCATGTAAAACTCTCACTGATCCATGCTCCATAGAATAAAGTGTTTGTAGTATCTGCCACAATATTGTCTTTTCGCAGTCGTTGGTTAATATGTTATCAGAATATAAACAATTCTGAACACTTTTAAAAAGGTGAGGGATGTCGTAAAAACAAAATATTTTTCGTGGACCAAACCTCGCCCATGGCTCCCTAAACTTGAAAATGCTTTTCTGTTTGTACTACCTTGACCATATTTGATACCAACTATTTGCAAACCGGTTTTGTGAACTTTGTTGACAACTGTTTCTGTTCCGTTGGTCGCCTTTTGGTGAACCCATGTAATAACCGACTACTTGTTTCCAATTGCGGTTGAGTGCACGTAGCATAAATACAAATGCTTTGTCGGAAATCAAATTGCCCCTTCCAAGTCCACCAAGGTCCTGGTATCCATGGATTAGGTCATCTGCTGTATTATATTCCAATCCTTTTTTTATTGATATTTTATCCATCACAGAATGCAACGTTGGTCTATTTCAATCATGCCGTCACATTTATTTTTTAAAAGGCTAATTATATTCTTGGATACTCCACTTTCAAATCTTGTTAGCGAATGCCAACGCAAAATAGTCGATATTCCTAAGTAAAAAAAATATATGACTGAGTATTAAGTATACTATAATTTGGTTTTCATTTTAATATAACGTATGGTTACTGTAGTAGGTTGCGAAACGGCAGATTTTTCATAACTAGATCAGAAATTAAGAATATATACAGTGTAATACCACAATAAAACCTATAAAAGTAAAATTTAAATTGATGAAATTCATGAATTGAATATAAATAAAATCGAATGAAATAAAAATCTTTGCACCTACCGCATCAAAAATTTATTTATTTTTTTTTATTTATTTCTTACATTTCGACATAAAATCGCTCATTCTTAATTTTTTTTAATTGACAGATCTAATTTAACGAAGCTTTGTTAAATTTCTTAAGTGACGTCAATTTTTCGCTAGGCGAGAATACAGAAATGCTATCTACCGCATTTTTAAGTTTTGTTAATTCTTAATTAGTTTATAATTTTTCGCTGGTTACCACTTAATAAACTTAAAAATTAAGAATTAACAAAACTTAAAAATGGGGTAGATAGCATTTCTGTATTCTCGCCCAGCGAAAAATAACGTCACTTAACAAATTTAACGAAGCTTCGTAATTTTGCATCCAAACTTAAGGAATATGTAAATGGCTTTTTAGTTTTATTTATTTATTTAAATTTTATTTCTCTAGGCTTAACGGAGGCATCAATTTATTTGTTAATTTGAAAAAATTTGTCTAGTGTATTTTTTCCTAAAAGGTAAAAAATGTCAACATTTTGTGATTGGCGAATTATGTAGCCCCATTTTGCTTTGCACATAAACAATAACAATTTGTAGTTTAATAGTTTTTTATTTTATGCCACAGTAAAATAGTTTAAAATATTCAAGTTTATTTTATTAGAAGTAAAGAAAGTTTGGTTTGAAAACAAATATCGAAAAATAATGGTTCCACTAAAATTCTTAAGTTTATAATTTTTTGTCGTGACGATTTTGTCAGGTTCTTTTGCTTTGAAATTACCAAGTTACCGTTGGTAGATTTCAAGTATGCGGCATTAAGGCAAAAATTGAACATTGTTCAATTTTGTACACAGAACGTTTTTTTGCCTTTCACGCAAAAATACATGATCTTAAAAAAGTAACAGCTATTTCAACAAATCAGCATGGAAACACGTTGCACGTATCACTGCCTTATTTCACAACTGGTGATCAAATATTCACCAGTTTGTGTCTACTTGATATAAAACAAAAAAAAAACAAAAATTAAATTAATTTGGAATTTTACGACTTTAAGACTTTTTTGCCAAAATTCAATAATTTACTGTTTTTTTACAAAAATTAGAAAAAATCTTTGTAACGAAACGTTATGAATAATCATTTTGTGTAACTTGTGTGATTTTCGAAATAAGCGAAGCGAGCAATATCCCACTCGTTACACAAAATGAATTATTTCCTATCTGGTTGCACAGCTATTTAAATAAAAAAAAAAAATTAATTTTAAATTAAAAAAATAAAATAGCTACTTATGTGAAATATTACAAATCATATTTTTAAAATTTGGTATACAAATCCTTATTCTTAAAAAAGCAGGTGATTTAAAATAAAATCCTAGAAATTACTTTTGCTCTGTTTGTGTCCATGTCGAATTTTTTTTGTGGAATATTTGTTTAAACACAAACGTTTTCACTTCTGGCCGTTCTTCAAGTAAGTTGCTAATAAAATCTTTTACCACAATATCCACGGATGCGAGCTTCTTTTTAGGCGGAGTGTTTAAAAGGAACCTCGACATTTTTTTCAGTTGCTTATTTTCTTGATTGGTTTCGGTCTTCCTTCGGTGATGTGGACTGAGGAACTGAGAGGGCGATATAGGACACGCTAAAGGAACTTGTGGAATATCATAATTCCTTAGATACGTTTTTGGGGGCCCTGCTTCATATTTTAGTTTGAGTGGTGGCGAGTCAGCCCTACTCAGAGTACTGGCTCAACCTCAGAATACTCTGTGTTAAAAGTAATGGTTGGCGGCAAAGGTTTTTTTTGAAATAGGAGTTGTATAAAGTTTTAGATTTATTAATCTTTGACAAGCAACGTCGATTTAATTGTCTTTACATTTACAAACAAAACTATTAAATATTTTATTAAGCGCCGTTCTTTTCAAAACTTTTGTATACCCAGTTATTTTAATCTCACTGACACAGAAGTGTTTTTCACAAAATGTAATATATAGTATTTTGAACACTCTTGGAGTTTATCCCACACACAACCATGCTTCAACCAAACTTTACAGCGATTGCCCTGTGGCACAATAAAAAATGTTCTTGTGGCATTGGTGCCGTTTTTGTTTAAATAAGTTTTATAAACACACACTATTTTAATATTAATAATTTAAAAATGTAAATAAAATTTATACATACGAAACTAGTTTCAAAATACCTTTATAGAAATACTTCAAACTATAGCGTCAACTTGTTTTGGTTTGTTTTACACGAACATTAATTTAGGCCGTGCCTGAATACCTTGTTAAATATTATACTCATCCAAATTATTACAGTCGTTCCCAATGATACATTTTGATAGATCCATGTGAAATATTTTATTACTGAATGTGATTTGAATATTTTATTAGCAACAGCAATCAACAAGAGCGAGAACATATTATTTTTTACAATATTAAATAAAATATAATTTGGGTATTAACAATAATATAATTTGATATTAACAGCTCCCACCATTCTATGCCTTGTCCCACTTGCAAGCCACAAAAAGCCATGAGTTGTAACTAACGTTGCCATCCATGCGTTTTGCGTGGTAAAAAATCTGTGATTTCGTGAAACGAATCCCCAGAAATCCTTACGTATTTATTCGTTTCCTCATCATTACAGGATAATATTTCACCAATAATCGGGTTGTGGAACCGCGGAGTATAATGTAGTCGTATTTTTTATTATTATTTTCAATTTGATTTTATTAAAAAAAATAGGCGAGAAAATTATCACGTACAAATTAGGCTGTGTTTCAATCGGATATAAAGTTACATTTGTTAACTGTGGTGAAAAATATTAAATTTTCCTTACTTTTTAATCGCTTTGGTGTTTTAAATGGAACTGGTTAAAATTGGGTCCGTGAATAAATTGTCAAAATTTAACTTTTTAACTTTTTATGCGGATTTTTATTCGTTTGAAACACAGCCTTATTATTAAATTCGGGCAGTAAAAATATCAAATGTCTGCGAAGGGGAAAATTTCTCAAGTAAATGTCACAAATTAATATTTATTACGGTATTATCACAGTATTCGGGCACGGCCTAGGTAAGAATATTAAAACAATACTACACATTTTTGATTTTGATTTTTAGTTTTACTTTTTATACCAATACTGAAACAAGAGCTAAGTAGGTCAAAACCTGGGGCCCTATTCTCGAATTCCACATCCATTTTCCACATGTGGACATCTGTCAAAATTCATAAAAATTGAATTTTTTTGGTACTAAGGGAATATTTCCGAATGGGTATAAGCAGGTGGAAGAAATTCTCCAAAAAGAATATGTTCATGCCCCATGTGTTTTATATACGAATTAAAATTTCAGAACGTTTTGATGAATTTTGACAGATGTCCGCATGTGGAAAATGGATGTGGAATTCGAGAATAAGGCCCCCGCACAAGTTTTTTTTACAAACCGTCTATAAAAACTAGTTTTCACATCAAATGTTTTTCTCTTTCCATCATAAGGGAAATAAATGCTTTGGTCCCTTGTTCTCTCTAAAGATGAACTAACACGAAAAATCTAACATCAGCTGATTTTGTTTACAAATATTATTGTGTAGAGTTGATATTCATGGTTTTATTAGGATTTTTCATACTAGTGATGTGCTAAATCGATCTTTTTTGTTCTGTTTTGTTTATTTTCTCATAGGTTTTTTAACAAAAAAGATCGATCCAGCCCATCACCATTTCATACAAATAGAAATTAAAAAAAAGAAAACAAAATTATGTTTTGTCTATGGTTTTTATGGGGGATTTGATATTGTACATATTTAATCAAATAGCACTGCCAAGAATTTTCATCAACATTAAAATTTACCATCAGTGCAAAAATAAAATTTTTTATAAATAATATTGTTTTAGTGTTGGTTGAACCGAAACGAAATAAACAAATATCTATGGATATGCCTATATTTTACACACTTAACTATTCAATAAACGGTTAGAAAAATATGATGACATTTGGGCGTATTAATTCGAACATATATTTGGGCGGATTTATATACAAAAATATTTTCAAAAATCGAAAACGATATCAGTATCTCCATCTAACACTTCACCGATGAAGTTTGCATGGAAGTACTATATGTATTTATACTATGCTGTATTTTAAGAATGTTGATATGCAGACATATAGTATGTTATTTATTGAAAAATTTAGTTTTGTGAAAGAAAATTTATGATATTTGTCTAGTTGTTTCTTTTCAGATTAGAGTGATTGTAAAAGATTTTTAAAATTGACTATTTTGTTTATTTTTAATGGGATGACTAAAAAATTTTGTTTTTCTCCAAACGTCTTAAAAGTAGCTTGTTTTAATACTATTATTGGGCATTAAAGTTGGCCTTTTTGTTACGATTAAAAAAAATGTAAGTGTTGCTAGGCTGAACTTTTAATCCTAGGTGTAAATGCTCTTTTAACACTATTTTCAATATTAAAAGTAAATGAGACGTCATAACTTGGTAAGATACACAAACAAAAAAAAAAGTCAAGGCCTCCTTAACTATACAAAATATTTCAATAAAATGTTCAATCTTGAAATTTTAAAGGCCTTCTATTTTGTACTTATAATTAGTGTACGCAATGAATTTCGAGGGTTCTCGATAAAGCACAAATCGACTTGTTTTTAAATTTTGCTCCCAAAGAGTCGAACTTTTCATCTTCGTAGACAAATTGGCAAAGTATGCCAATAGAACGCTTTCTGAATATAATCCAGATTGCACATTTTTTTCAGTACACCACTTCAAAAATCGGTTATATGCGCACTCGTAAATCTTACGTGATTTTGATGGCAATAGGTTTAATACAATTTCCTTTGCTGTTTGAACCACATCCGGAGGTAAATTTGATAAATCTTCTGATTCAAACATTTTGTTCGCAAGAAAAATATTATAATTATAGCTTGGCAGTTTGACACTTACAATAGTCAAACCAAACAAAAGTCATGATCTCCTTAGTTTCACAAAATATTTCAACAAAATTACTTTCAATTTTGAAATTTTAATTACATAATTTGTACTTACTTGTATAATTAGTTTATAATAAGCATTTCTTCGTTGAAGAAAAAATAGTATGTGTTATTCGGATTAAAAGTGACTTTGTTTGACTCGCAAATATTTGCTTTTGCTCGGCTACGCTGCGCTTCGCCTCGCATGCAAATATAATTGCTCGTCAAACAAAGTATCACTTTTAATCCTAATGACACAATGTACTATTTTAGAGCAATATTGTAATAATTTAATTTTTTTTTTTTTTTTTAATTTAAGTAGTTTAGGTTAGTAGAATTCGGTATTTTTGATTTTTGCCGAATTTGGTTTTCTTGTTCTCTCATGTTTGTTAGTAGTGATTTGTACATGAGGGAAAAAGCGTTTTTTTTATTGTTTTTAGATTCTTTTTTCGAACGTTGTTTCTTCGGGTTTGTTTTTCTGTTTATTTTTCTTCTTGGTTTTGTCAGTGCTGTTGTTTATTACTATATGTGCTGTGCTTTTTCGTTTTCTGCATTTTTTAACTGTTAATGTTTTTGTTAGTATTGTTATGATTATTGTGACTATTCCAGTTGTTCCTATGCTGAAATACCTTGTCGTTTTTTTGTTTTGTAAATCTATTGATGTCGCTATGTTTTTTATTTGATTTATGTATTTTATTAGCTTCTATTAGGAATTGTCTGTTGTGGTTTCTATGGTCTATTAGTTTTAGTTTTTCTAGTTTGTCTGTTGGTTCTGTGTTGGGTGTGTCTGTGTCGTTTTCCTCGATACTACGATAGGTTTGTAATGTCCTGTTTCCATAGTTGTGGGTGATCCCGCTACTGTTTCCGTAAAGTCTTTTGTTATGATTGTGCAGGGTGATCTAAATGTTAGTAGTCCTTCATTTTTGACTTGTATTTTTTTTTTTTGTGTTCCCGCAGGTTATTATCATTTTTGTGGTTTCTGTTACTGAGTATAGCCATGAGTTTGCGTTTTTGAGTTGTATTATTGTGTTTAGGTGAGTCGCTGTCGTTGTTTTGCAGTATTGAGTGGTGTTTAGTGGGTTGGTCAGTAGCATTGTTATGCAGTGTAGGTTCTGTATTGGTAGTATTGGTTGTGTGTGTTGGCATAGTATGAATTCGGTTTTTAGTTCGGTTGTTACTGTTCTGCATTTATTGAGGTCCTCTTCTTGTGGTTCTATTGACTTGGTCTTCTGCTGGCTGATGGCAATGTATTCTGTATTGATGATGTATGTTAATTGTTTGTCTTTTATTGCAAATGGTAGTAGGTAAGGTGTTGATATTACGTATTCTTCGTTCTCTATTAGTGGTATGGTTGTTTTTGTTATGATTTGGCCGTTTATTTCTGTATATCGTGTTCTTGTGATTTGTCTTAGGATTTCGTGTTTCTCCATTTCTATGTTCCTGTCTTTCGTTTTCGTTTTGATGATGTCAATTATTTTGTTGTAAGGTATGAGTAAAGGATGTAGTCTTTCTGCGTCTAGGGTTGTTATTATTTCTGTAGCTTCTTCTTGGAGTCTGTTCATGTGCGTGCACTGTATCAGTATAAGGGATGTTAGTTCCGTGACTTGACTGTTTAATGTTTGTTTTCTGTTCGAGAATTCGTATTGATCGTCTACTTTTTGTATGAGTTGGTTGAGTTTGTATTCTATTTCTTCTGTTTCGTTTTGTAGCTGGATGATGGGTGTGGAAAGTGTCTCGAAATTTGATTTAATTATTGCTATTTGTTGTTTTTCGAGGCTTAGGGTTTGTTATTGGTTGGTTTGTATGTTTTGTAGTTTATTGTATATTTCGTCAGCGTCTTCTGAGTCCATAATCCCGAATAAGAGTTTTATAGTTTTCCTCCTACGTCAATTAGTCCTCTCTTTTGTCGTCCATACATTTCGTTTAGTTTATTGTTTTGTCTTTGTATGTGTGCTATTTGCCACTTGAGTTCTTGGCGGAATGATTTGCACAGGTCGTTTGGATTGATGTTCATTATTTCCTCGCATAGTGTTTTTAGGTGTATGCAGCTTTCTAGTAGTGAGTCTGATAATCTGCTGGTTTGTGGCATATTGAATTTGGTTATGAAGTGGATGTTGCTGTCGAATAAATATAGTTTGTTTGTTGTTTCGAAGAATACCTTAACGTTGTTTAGTTTTTGATGTTGAAATGGTTCTCTTTTTTGTGGCAGTGCTGGGGTTACTAGGATGATGGTTAGTATGACGCGGAACATGGTGATCTGTCGGGGTAAGAAAACAGGGTTGTTTTTTTTTTGTTTTTTTTTTGTGTTTCTAGCAAGTATGGTATTTTTATCCTTTCTTATGAATGTTGTGTTAGGGATTTGGGAAGGGTTTGTGAGAAGAAGAAAAAAAAAATTTTTGTTGGGTTTATTTGTTAAATATATTAATTTGTTTGAATTTTCTTTCGGCTTCTTTTATCCATTTTTCTATTTCTTCCTCGTCTGCTGCAATCCACGGGGTATTTTTGCTTTTCTCCCATGCCCCTAGTCCCCATGCCTTGTGATATTTCTTCCTTCTTCTTTATTTCTTTATTAAACTTCAAACACGGTGGGTCTATTAATTTTCTGTCATTTACTATTTTTCTAGTCCAGCCGCTGTTCAGTCTCTTTTCGGTTTGTTTTCTTTTCCTTTCCCTTCTTTCATCTAGATCTTTAATTGATTTCTTATATTCTTTTTCCCCTGCCAAGAATTCTTCATAACCTTCTTTCGTCTTACCGTTCTCCTTTATGACATACTCGATGCAGTATTCTTTGTACATTTTGTCCACTATTTTATTGTATGCGGCCTCTTCTTCTTTTGTTCTTTTCTGGCGATATTCAGGGTCGTATATTTTTTGTATTTCTTTGAACTCCTCCCTGAATTTCTTTTCTCTGCGGTCGGCTTCCTCTTGCCATTTCCATTCTACTTCCTTCGTTATTCCTTGTACGTTTTTATCATCTCCCATATTGGGTCGTCTATTGGGAACCATGAGTTTGGATCGCCTTTGATTAATTGTTCCATTCTTTGGTTTTTCTTTTTTAGGAAGGTGTTGGTTTTCCGCATATTGCTTCGTGCTGGAAAGACGATATTTAATGTTATTTTGGGTTGGGTATAATGTGATATCAGGCTTTGGGATTATTAAAAGTCCTTGTGATTTACTTTTTAATTTTTGTATTTATTTGTTTTTTATTTTTTGCTTTGCTTCATAGTTTTGTTTTTTACTTATATTTATTTTTTGATTTCTTCCTTTAGTTCCATCCGTTTGGCCTCTAGTATTCTTTTTTTGGTACCCTTGGTGATCTTTATTACATTTTCTGTCTTTTTTTTTTTGGTTGTTTTAATGTTCTTAGTTTACCTCCTCTGTTTTTGTATTTATTATGGTGGTGCTAGTTCCTTTCTTTTTCTGTATTCCTGTAGGGTTATTTTCTTCTTTTCGTGTTCGTGGTTCTGTTACATTCTGTTGGGAGATTTTACATATGTCGGTTAATTCTTTTTATTTTTTTTTTTTTATTTTGAATTTTTGTTTATTTTTTTATTAGACGATTGTTGTGTACTTTTACGAGTTTATTGTTGATTTGTATTGTCGTGTTGGTTTGTGAGTCTGTATTTGTCACTTTATACGGTCCTAGCCACAGTGGTTCTTGTTTTGTTCTTCGCGCTTCGTTCCTTAACCATAAAAGGTCATTTTGTTTTATGTCGATGGGGTTAAGTTTTTTATCGTACTGCTGTTTGGTTGTACTTTTTTTTTATGTTTTCTCTGGCAATGGCATGTGCGAGTATGAGTCTTGATTTGAGTTCTGTGACATAATCGTCGAAATTATAGACAGGTTCTGGGTCTTTTTTGACAGCGCTTGGAATGAGAGCTGGTCTTCCATATACAAGTTCATGAGGTGTATAATTTGTTGAGCAGTGGGGTGGTAGTATTATACACGAATATTGCGTAGTGGCACATTTTGTCCCAATTTTGCTTATCGATATCCGTAAAGGTTCTGAGATTTTCCTTCAAGGTGTTATGAGACTTTTCGAGAGCTCCATTTGTTTGAGGATAATATGCTGTTGTGGTAATGTGTTTAAGTTTTAATAATTTGCACACTTCATTAAAAGATTTGCTCATGAAGTTGCTGCCTTGGTCTGTCAGGATTTTTTGGGGAATACCGTATTTGGTGATGTACTGCTCGCATAGGGCTTTTGCTACTGTGCTGGCTTCTTGGTTTGGAATTGGGATTGCTCCCGAAAATTTAGACAAGTCATCCTGGAATGTGAGAAGGTAGACGTTTGAATTTTCAGTTTTGGGTAGGGAACCTACGATGTCGAATGCTACTCTTTGGAATGGGTACTCAGATGTGGAAGTGATTTGAAGTGGGGCTCGTGTTTGCCGGTGACATTTGTTTCTTTTGCATTCATAGCATTTGCGGATGTGCCTATTTATATCTATTAACATTTTTGGCCAGTAGTATAACATTTTAATTCGCTTGTATGTTCGCCATGTACCTGCATGACCTCCTAACGGTAAATTATGATACTCTTGTAAGATTTGTTGACGTTTCTTTATATCGTGTACTATTTCGATTTTGTTGTTTGTAATTTTGTGACTAATGTTTTCGATTGTTTGTATATTAGTATTTAGGGTTATGTTTATATTTTTATTTATATCTTCTACTTTATTTTGGGTAGAAGTTGTACGTGGATCTGGCTTTGTTTTTCATGTTCTCTGTATTACATCTGCTTCGTTTTTTTGGCTTGTGCTCTTGTGATTACTGTTATTTGGTTATGACGAATACGGCTTAGCGCGTCTGCATTCGTATTTTGTTTACCTGATTTGTGAACGATTTCGAAATTATACTCCAATAGTTTTAAATTCCATTTTAGGATTCGGTTAGGTGTTTTTGCTAAATTACCTGTGAGGGGTTTATGATCAGTAACTATTGTAAATTTTCTACCGTAAAGGTATGGTCTAAAGTTATTGACAGCCCAGTAAACTGCTAACATCTCCTTTTCAATGGTGGAGTAGTTTCTTTCAGATTTACTTAATGCCCTACTTGCATATGCTATTGGGAACTCGCCTGTTGGGTAAATTTGCGACAATACCGCTCCTAAACTATAATCACTAGCGTCTGTTGTTGATGTGAACGGTCTTGTCATGTCGGGATATTTCAGGATTGGTGGTTTAATCAAACATTGCTTTAGTGAATTTAATGCTTGTTGACATGTTCCAGAAAAAATAAAGGGTGTGCCTTTGCGTGTCAATTTGGTTAGAGGCTCAGCTATTTCTGAGAATTTTGGGATAAATCGACGGTAATAATTTGCCAGTCCTAAGAATGATTGGGTTTCTTTGACATTTTTTGGGGCTGGGAAATCTTGAACTGCTTGTGTGGTGACTGGGTTAGGTTTTATACCTTCCGGGGTTTTCAAATGACCTAGAAAAGTGATTTCTATTCTTAAGAATCGGCACTTGGTGCATTGGAGTTTAAGATTGTTGTTTCGACAAATTGATATTGTGGTCGTTAAGATTTTTTCCATATATGATCACGTCGTCTAAATATATGAATCCTTTGAGGCCTTGAAAACCGCGTAGAATGTTATTAATCATTCTTTGAAGTGTCGCTTGTGAATTTTTGAGACCGAATGGCATTCGTGTAAATTCGAAGTGGCCATAATCTGTGCTGAAAGCTGTTTTTTGTGAATCTCTAGGGTTCATCTCGATTTGATGGTAACCGCTAGCCATGTCTAAAGTTGAAAAGTATTGGGCATGACCCGGTTGATCAAGGATGTCGTTTATGTTAGGGAGTGGGAATGAATCACCTATTGTGATTTCATTCAATTTTCGGAAATCTACTACGACTCTCCATTTTGGTTTGCCGTCTTTTCCGGGTTTCTTTGGGACTGCTAAAAGTGGGATATTGAAAGGGCTAATACTGGGTTGGATTTTGCCTTCGGCGAGCATCTCACTAACTTGTTTGTTGATTTCCTCTTTATGGGTTTGAGGAAGTCTGTATCGTTGGACATGGACTGGTTTGGAATCTGTGTATAGATTTATATTGTGTCTAACTCCTGACACACTAGTTAATTCGTCATCTTCTATGAAAAAAAAATGTCTTGGTACTTTAGACATAATGACAGTATTGATAAATTTTCTTGCACATTGTTGTTGGTGTCAAGATTTTCTGTAATGATTTGTGCTAATATTTCTTCTCTATCGACTCCTTTACTCGTTATGTTGTTTACTTCTGAGCATTGGGTTATTAATTCTAGCTCTGGTTGGAAATTTTGTAATTCTGTTTTTCTTGATAGTGTATTGGCTACTAGTATCCTTGCTTTGAAATTTTCTGGTTTTAACAACATGTGTGGTATGAATACTCCGGGTATTATTTCTTGAGCTGAGCATATGCATAACTGATCGGTTCTTGTTTTTATTTTTAAAATGGTTTCACTCCGTGCAGGTAGTGTAATTCGGTTCTCAGGTTGGTTTGAGAAATTAATGAGCTTTTGACTTATTCTGAGTTGATTTGAGCTATACAGTATTTCGACTTTGTGTTCGTCGAAAAAATCTCTACCTATAATTCCATCTTCTGTGATTGGGAATTCATTCGTGATCTTGTGAAATTTGTGTTCTATTCTGAGGTTTTCGTCTAATTCTAAATCTAAAGTTATTGATCCTTTGGTTTCTATTGCTCCCTTTCCTATTCCTGTTAACATTAGTGTATCTATGCTATCTACCCTACGAATTTCTCCTTAATCAATGAGACGTCCGCGCCTGAATCTAATAATAAAGTTGGTCTTAAGTTGTCTATTTTTGCTGAAATTGTGTCTGTGGCTATTTTAAATTTGGATATGAGGTTTATTTGTTTTGTGCGTTGTTGCTCGTCTGGGTATAATAAGTGCCTAATGTTGTATGGTTCATGTATGTTATTGTCTGTTATGTGGTTCACTGTTTTCATCTTTGTTTTATGTCTTGATTTTAAGAAATTTAGTGCTTGTGCTAGGGTTTTTTTTAAAATAGGGGTGATTGTTTGCTTGTGAAAATATTTGTTAATTTTTTCGTTACTGTTTTGTATTTTATTTTTTGTTAAATTAAATATTTTTTGTTGCTTTTCTATATTAACTAATTTTATATGCAAAATTATTATTTGCAATAATGATAAAATTACGATAATACAGGGTTTACCTGTTTTGGGTTTTTGTTGATTGATTTTTCTTTGTTTTTTGTTAAAAGTATTTTTTGTTGTTGAGTGTTGTGACTCAAGTGTGAATATGGGAGGGTGTCTGGACCCTATGAGTTTTGTTTAGTGTGGGTGTCTGGACCCTTTTAATTTGTTTGGTTGTGGGTGACTGAACCCATTGTTTCGATTGTGGGTGTCTGGGCCCGTTGAATTGAATTGCAGATACATTTCTGGAATGCATCCCATTTGGAGAGTTTGTCCTTGTTCTGTTTGTGCTTTGGTAATGTTTGTTTGATTTGTGTTTGTGGGGTCCAGCTGCGACGGCTCTGGCTGGATCCGTTGGAGATTTCCTGATGTTGGAATTTTTGTGCCTCGTTCATTTGGTATTCGTCAGGTGGTTGTGTAATTATTGTGTTGATTCTCATGTTGCCAAATCTGTTTGCTAGTTCTTCGTCCTCGGGTTTGTTTGGTTGATGACTGTTCCTTTGCTTCCAATTTCTTTGGAATTCACTTCTACATTCGTCGAATGTGTGTCCCTTGGTTGTTTTGCAGAATGAACAGTATTTTGGTGGTTTGTTTTGAAATCTGGTTTGGTATGTGTTTCCATGAAATTTGTGTTGTTCCCCGTATTCTGTTGTGAGTGTGTAAAGTTTTGTTGTGGTTGTGTGGGGAAGTTCGTTTGATTCAGTATTGATCCCGTGTTGTTTTGGTATCCGTTTCTGTTTGTTTCGTATCTCTGATAGTTTGGTGGTTGTTGTGTTGGTAAGTTTATTTGTTGTTGGTATCTTGACATTTGTTTCCTTCTTTCATCTCCTAATCGAGTTCGGCATTCCCTGAATGTGTGATTCGGCCTTTGGCAATAATAGCACACTACCAGTGGTGGTCTTGTGTAGTCCGTTGGGTAGTTTATTTGTGTTTGGAAGTTCGGTGTTACTTGTTTTGGTTGAGGCTGTACATTTATCGTTAGAAGTAGCATTTGTTCTATTGTTTCTGTTTCATCTAAGATCTCTCCCACAGTTTTTGCTCTGTGTGTCGCTATCTTTTCTTTAAGTATTGTATTATTTAGACCTCTTTTGAATATTTGGATTGCCGTGTCATTTAGATACTCGGCGTAGGTGTTATCTATATCTTTCCGTTTGTATTTATTCATATACCCTTTCTTATATTGGTCTAGTGCCTCGCAGAGTCTGTATCCGAAACATCGGACTGTTTCTCCGTATCTCTGTTTCGTTTCGAGGAAACCCTTTTGTAGCTCTTCTAGGCTACTTATTTTAGTGTACATTTCTGCCAATATTTTTTTGAGTGTTTCATAGTCGTTTATTTGCCTTTTTTTATTCTTGCGTAGGCTACACCTGCTAGTCGTACTTTTACGCATCTGTTGAATATTTCTTTGTGTTTATTTGTTTCCAGGTTGCTGTATATATTGTCTGCAGAGTTTATGAATCTGCTCAACTCATTTTGGTTTTGTGCTGGGCGTTCATGTTTGTGGTTTGGTTTTTGCCTTTTATTTCTTCTTTTTAGTGGGTGTCCGTTTGGGTTTATTTTTGGGTAGATGTGGTTTGCGTGTCGGTGGTTTCTACTTTTGTTGCCGTCAGTGTATTTGTTTTTGTTTCTAAATTGGTTTTTTGTATTTCTATGTGTTTTTCGTCAGTGGTTTTTGCTGTCGGTTTTGGTTTGTAAGGTCTTGTTGGAATATTTGGTATGTCTCCTATTAGTTCTTTTAGTTTTAGTCTTTTGTTGCTTTCAGTTGTTTTTTGTTACATGTCTTTCGTCTTCTGTTGTGGATTTATTTCTGTTGTAGGTATGATGAACTTGTGGTATTTCTTGATTGCCGGATTGCTGTTTTATTGGTGAGTGTGGTACTTTTGATGACTTCTTAAATATTTCTTCTTAGGTTGTTTCTTGCGTTGCTGATTTATTGCTTTTTCCCGATACTTCGACTGGCGCTTGCGTGTTCTTGTGGTTGATCCTTTCACTTTTGTATTTTTGGTTTGTGTTAGGTGTTTTATCGAAAACAAAACAAAAAACAAAAAATTCCGGTGGAGGTTGTCTCGACTGAGTTTAGAATGGGATTACGGACGTGAGTTTCTAATACACAGTTTAGCAACAGTATAACCGATTTGTTGTATCAGGAGAATCAGGCCAAGTCCAGGAATTGGTGTAGAATTCTTTGCATGTATATTTTATATTTTATACAGGTCAAAGTTAACCCTATACTGAGATTTTTTTACAAGCTCTTTCAGACCATATGTTGCAATTATTGGTGATCGTTGTAGATGGTCAGCACAACGAACGAGATTACACACAATTGGACGCGGCGTTGTGCTTAGCACCGGGAATCGAACTCGAAACCGCGGTGTGTCTAAGTCGTCACCTTAACCATCACTACATGACCGGTTAATAAACGTGAAACAAAATTGATTGATCTGCATGAGATGACGTTCGCTGGCATCATAAGGTTAACGAACGTTTAAAAAAATAATATATAATTTAGAATACATTAATCATTTTCAGAAGTCTGTTTATACAAATTGAACATTTTTGAAATAAAATGTCCTAGTGGCATAAATGTACTTCAAACAGAATAAAGTTAGAACCGATAGAATCAAATTATTTATTATTGTTACATAGATTTGTTATTATGTTTGTTCATATTTTTTTTGGGTTTAAATATGTTCAAAAAAATTCCCATATTTGAATATTAAAAATGTGCGTATACATTTTTTGCTATAAAGAGTGCATTTATGTGTGTAATGTAATTAGGTATTGTGGTATTATTTAACAATTTGGTAACAATAAATTGACAACAAACAATATTAAACATATTCATTCTCGCATATTCCGTCTAGATATTTACAAAAAATTTATTACAACTAAATTTGTGTAATTTTGGGTAAATGAATATGAAAGATGAAACAAATTGTAGTTAAATTATTTAATAATATACGTGTATCAGCAAGCTTTCACGGCTGGTAATATACATAAGTGTTGGTTTTGATATAACATTAACCATTTTGTACCAAAACTTGGTTTAACATTCGAAAAATTCCATTAGTTTATTTTATATGCCTCAGAGACGTAGGAAAGATGTGTCTCTGAGTAAATAACTACTTTGTGATATAACTTCAAAACAAGGCAAAATACAGCCATATGTGCTTCTGGTGGTGTCAGAGGAAGTTCGTTGTAAGATCACAAAAACAGACTTCTTTCGCTTAATGTTAACCTCTCACAGGTTTCTATAATATTACGTTATATTGAAATTGATATTGCTATAGTAGGTATAGCTGATCGATTATTGGCCTGTATAAAGGTCTCACTCGGTAGCACTAGCACAGCTCAATCATTATTTGGTTTTATAATTTTAATGGTAAAAAAAGAAACTATTATCAATACCTTAGTATGCCAAAACTATTACGGTCAGTTAGTAGTCATATAAATCTGTTGATACTCGATATTATAAAACAATTATATTATAATAACAAGTTTGTATGACTCTATTGTATATATTATATATTATATAAACATATATATATATATATATATATATATATATATATATATATATATATATATATATATATATATATATATATATATATATATATATATATATATATATATATATATATATATATATATATATATATATATATATATATATATATATATATATATATATATATATATATATATATATATATATATATATATATATATATATATATATATATATATATATATATATATATATATATATATATATATATATATATATATATATATATATATATATATATATATATATATATATATATATATATATATATATATATATATATATATATATATATATATATATATATATATATATATATATATATATATATATATATATATATATATATATATATATATATATATATATATATATATATATATATATATATATATATATATATATATATATATATATATATATATATATATATATATATATATATATATATATATATATATATATATATATATATATATATATATATATATATATATATATATATATATATATATATATATATATATATATATGTATATATAATATATAATATATACAATAGAGTCATACAAACTTGTTATTATAATATAATTGTTTTATAATATCGAGTATCAACAGATTTATATGACTTTACATAATTTTGTTGGTTAATTTATATTTATTTCTTCTGTTTTATCGAAGTATATAAACTCAAGCCGACCCTGGAAACTAATTTAAACGTTTTCTTATAAGACACTTATAAGATATTTCACGTAGAACGTCATTTCGGCCATTGGTTTAGGAATTTCCATTATTAAAAAAAGCATCCATTTTGTAATTTTGTAGATACATTTTTTTCAAATGGAATATTTTGATATATTTTGGCAAATTTAGGAACTTAGCAAGTGCTTTTATAAAGTTTCCTCTCATAACAAGTACTATGTAGTATTTTAATTATACCATTTTATGATATTTGTTTTTTTTGATAATTTGTATTTTTTTAAATAATAATAATTCTTTATTTTATTATTCGAATTTTTAAGACCGCAAAAAAATTAGATCAGGTAGCTATTATTTTTAATTGAAAAATTTGAATTCGCAGCTAAATTCTATGCTAATTTCAATGTAAATTTTAATTATATAAAAAGCAATTAGTTTTTCAAGCATTATCTGTTTTAATTTAATTTATCTGTTTTATTTGTCAAATGATAATACCAAGTTTGTTATAAAACTGAATTAAGAATCATTAAAGTTGTATAATCCTATAACATAATTTTCTAAGATTATAACGATGAATTATATAGGAATACAACGTAAGTCTTAAAACGCTCTTATATAAGAATGTATATTCTGATAACAACCTTAATAAAGACTACTTTACGACTATTCTTATAACTTATATCATTCTTTCTCAAGAAGGTTGAGCCTTATATGACACTTATGTTCACCTTATATGCCGCTTATTTTAACCTTATATGCCCAAATAGTTCGCCAGAAGACTTTTAAAAGTTTAATATAAGATGCATTTTAACTTTTATATCAGGCTCATAAATTTCAAAATTGTTAGTTGGGTAGTGGTATGGTTGACTTCTTTTTCAAGAATTTTAACATTTTCCAAATAAATTTCGTGGTTAGTTTCGTGTAAATGTGTTGACAAAGCACTCGTAAGCTCAGAACTCACTTTATTTAGATTCAATCTTTTTGCGTCTCTTTTATGTTGACAAAGCCTGGTGTTTAAAAGTTCTTTTGTTTGGCTAATATATGACTTATTACACTCACACACAACTTTATACGCATGGATCTTTGTAACTAGCTCAAGAACAACTTGCAATGTAATTTGCGAACATAAAATTGATGGCACATTTGAAACGACAACCACATCCATTCATGGTGAGGGAATCCTGGAGCTGCATACAAACTGCATCCTCAAAGGTGATACATTTACAGTGTCAGGATACAAAACATTCAGCAGCAAGTACAAATTTTCCTTTTTGCCGTCATTCAACCTGAGCGAGATGATAAATGTTACAGACATCATAAACCACACATCAACTTCGAAATTTCCAGGAATCGAGGCAATTGAGGCCGTCATTCAAGACCAAAAGAGGTCACTAATGACATCAGAAGCAAAGGTTAACATACACGATTACCATCACTATGCAGCAATTTATCTAGTAATACCAGCGGCTCTCTTTATCATCGCTTGCTGTATATTCAGAAGAATGAATTTGCTAGCACATCAACACCCGGCTCAACCTCTGGAACCACTCCCTCATGTTTAATACCAACAACTTGTAGCAGCGCCACATTCTGTAAAAAACATAGCGGACATCTAAAGAATTATGCGCGACACATACAGAGGATCCGCATTACAAACAACCAGATAAAAGGTTTAATGTAGCCCGGGAGTATGTTCACTTCATCTGTGAACATGGAATTACGTATTTTCTTTAAATATACATTAAAGATTATAACATTTTGCTTAGTTTACAATTCAAGTAAATTAACATGTGTCACAAATTTACTTTTCTTCGTATGCATATAATATTACTTCCTATCCGTATGCATATAATATTACTTCCTGTCGAGTACAACAACAACATCTGTATTCAAATGATTCTAATTACATGAATATCATATATTATAGCATATAAACAACATTATAAAAACTAATTATTAAGCATTTTATGAATTTGTATATAAACTCGAAATTAATTAATAATAAACCAGAATAAACTTAATCACCAAACGTGTAGTTTCTAATTCTCCGTTTAATTAAACCCCACCAGCGGTAATTTAATTAGACAAAATCGTTAATCAAGCAAACGCTTAGCCTTACAACCTAAGCACAGTATTTGCTGGATTAACATTGGTCCTTCGAGCCATTAAAACTGGCAACAACCAAATACGTCAATCAACAACCGACGGGATATCTATCAAATAGGTCAATCAACAACCGACGGGATATCTATCAAATACGTCAATCAACAACCGACGGGATATTTATCAAATACGTCAATCAACAACCGGCGGGATATCTATCAAATACGTCAATCAACAACCGGCGGATATCCAAACAACTGCACCGTGAAGCAGACACCCGTTGTTCCACTAACTAGCCGCAACTTAGTCAATTACAACTATAGGCATGGAATAGCTATTGCAGAAACAAAAGCAAAAGACAGAAGAAATAGAGCAGCTCATCACAAACTATAAAAAAGATGGAGCAATACGAAAAACGAAGACATATCTGGAGAAAAAAATAGCAGCTTTGAAGAAGATATACAAAGAGTACATCGATGACGACAATTTAATCAGAGAACTCCAACCACCACTGAAGTCAACAGATCAGTACTACAAGGATAGGCAAAATGTGGCAGATAATTACCAAAAAATTATGGAGGAAATGCGACAACGCCTAAACGATCCGGGGCTGCCATCCACACCACTTCCAACAGCAGATGCAGCAATCAATTTCAAAGAACTCAGCATCACCCCAGCTATAGAGATCAACAACACTGACCCAGAGACATCAACAAGCAAATTCAGGCATAGTCCATTACACGAGACGCCAAAAATTGAGTCAAACCTTGAATTCAGACAATCGCCAAAATTCAAACAACAATTAAAACAACAAGACATCAAAATGAGGAGCTTATACAAAGAGATAAGGTCCACAAAAAATAAATTGGAACAAGGAGAAGCTGAAGCATCATTGAATTTATCACTAACTCACATGGAGAGAATGATGAATCAAGTATCAGATCTTCACGACAACATATGCCTGGAGGCGACTGAGGATGATGAAACAACAACAAAATACTTCATAGATGAATACTACGACACAATACGAAAAGCGTATGACGAAATAGTAGTAGAGGTGATCATGAAGAACAAACAATATAAAGCCGGCAGTAATCGACCGGCAGAAATTAAGCTTCCCGAAATATAAATACCCCACTTTAATGGAGAATACATGAAATGGATGGCATTTCATGATGTCTTTGAACAACTAGTGCACAACAATCAAGCACTTAACAACACACACAAGATTAATTATCTAAAGGCCTACATTGGAGGTCAAGCAGCCAGGCTGATAAATCACCTACAATCCGTGGGAGAAAACTATGAACCCGCATGGGACATAATCAAAACAAGATACGATAATCGCAGGATGAACGTAAACAAATACATTCATACCTTGATGGCACAACCAACAATAAATACCGAATCCGCACCAGCCATAAGAGGATTATACGACACGACCAGAAAATATTACATGCCCCATCATGCGGTCCTCAAGCCATCAAGTACTACAACAAAGTTAAGAGTAGTTTTTGACGCGTCCGCCAAAACAACCAACGGCCGGTCATTAAATGATGTAATGTATGTTGGTCCCAAAATTCAACAAGACCTGTGGCATATCGTAATGAGATGGCGAAAGCACAAATATGTCTTCACGGCCGACATAGAGAAAATGTTTCGGCAGATTTGGATAAACAAGGAAGATAGAAACTTTCAACGAATTCTGTGGCGAAACTCGTCTTCAGAAAAGATTCAAGAGTACCAACTTAACACAGTAACATACGGAACAGCAGCTGCCACTTATCTTGCAGTAAAAACTTTAAACCAGCTCGCAGAAGGCGAAAGAAAGAACTTTCCTACGGCATGCAAGGTGTTACAAAAAGATTTCTACGTCGATGATCTCATGACAGGCTGCGACACAATCAAAGAAGCATCAGCCATTCAAATCCAACTAACGGAACTACTTCAAAAAGGAGGCTTTAATTTAAGAAAATGGGCAAGCAACCAAACACAGCTCTTAATCAACGTAGCCGACAGAGAACTAACAGAATCACATAAAATTGAAATCGATCAAAGCATAAAAGCCCTTGGTCTTTTTTGGAAACCTAAAGTGGATGTATTTGAGTTTAATATACACGTACCAATTCCAAGTGGCAAGTTGACGAAGCGAGTTATTCTCTCCACGACTGCTAAGCTATTTGATCCATTAGGATGGCTAGCACCAGTAATAATAACACCAAAGATAATGTTACAAAAAATGTGGCTCATGGGTCTCACATGGGATGAACCGGTTCCTGAAGCCATAGGTCAACAATGGTTAAACTTTAAAGACAAACTACAGCTTCTCAGTGACATAAAAGTTCCAAGATGGATAAATTACACACCTGAATCACAGATTGAGGTTCACGGCTTCAGCGATGCTTCAGAACAAGCCTATGCCGCCTGCGTCTACCTAAAAGTAATCAATAAAGAAAGTAAAGTGAGCATCAACCTTATAGCAGCCAAAACAAGAGTCGCGCCAACGAAATCAAAAGTAACATTACCAAGGCTGGAACTAAATGGCACTCTCTTATTGGCTAAACTTCTTAATGAAGTAAAACAAGCATTAGAAATACAGCAAGCAACAACTATCGCATGGACCGATTCAACCATAGTGCTGTCATGGATACAAGGAGATATTCAGAAATATAAAACTTATGTTGCCAACAGAGTATCGGAGATTAGGAATTTTACCGAACCACATCAATGGCGCCACATCAAATCAGGCGACAACCCAGCTGATTGCGCGAGCCGCGGAATAACGGTTGATGAACTGATAAATCATAAGCTCTGGAGGTCAGGACCACATTGGCTCAAAATCAAGCACGAATACCCGCCAAACATACAAAACTGTCTTGAACCAGAAAAACAACAACCAACAGAACTAAAAAATATCAACTTCACTACCATCACAGAGGATGATGACAGGATAGTTCACTTAATAAATAAAATATCCAGTTTCACTAAACTAAAACGGATTGTTAGAACTGTAATAAATTTTATAAAAAGGTGTAGAAAAATCAAGGTCAACAAATATGATCTAAATGAGGCTGAGAAGATTATCGTGAAGCATACACAACGAAATTATTACAACGCGGAAATAACTCAGCTAATGAAAAACAATCCAATAGATAAGAAAAGCAAGTTATTGTCATTAAATCCATTTCTGGATCCAGAGCCATTTTTAAGCTACGAAGAGAAACATCCAGCCATTCTTCCTGCCCACCACCAATTGAGTAAAAGCTTAATCAATCATGCACATTTGAAAATGATGCATGGTGGGATCGAACTCACCCTCTCCTTCATCCGGAAAAAGTATTGGATTATAAGAGGCAGAACGACAACTAAATCATTAATTTCAAAATGCATTGTATGCCACAGATTCAAAATCAAGCCAGGAAGTAACCAGTTGATGGGAAACCTACCATACGCACGAGTTCAGCCAACAAGACCATTTACGCATACCGGAGTGGATTATGCAGGTCCCGTGCAAATAAAAACAACCAAAGGCAGAGGAGGTAAAACTTACAAG
This sequence comes from Tipula vernalis, assembly GCA_958295665.1. Taxonomy (NCBI): domain Eukaryota; kingdom Metazoa; phylum Arthropoda; class Insecta; order Diptera; family Tipulidae; genus Tipula; species Tipula vernalis. The sequence continues at coordinate 199,669,704 of OY282559.1, read as the reverse complement.
GCATACATTGCAATCTTCATTTGCTTATCAACCAAAGCAATACATGTAGAAACAGTAACGGATCTCACCACAGAAGCATTTATTGCGGCCCTTAAAAGGTTCACATCCAGGCGTGGATTATGTACTCACATATATAGTGACAACGGTACGAATTTTGTTGGAGCTAATAATCAGCTAAAAAGGATACAAAAAACAGCTAACTTCAGCGATATTGTCGCTCAACAATTAGCAACAGAGGGAATAACTTGGCATTTTCAAACACCTGCATCATCCCATTTTGGTGGGCTATGGGAAGCTGGTGTCAAATCAGTGAAGACCCACCTAAAAAAGATCATGGGAAATGCAACGCTCACCTATGAAGAATTAACAACACTGTTAAATCAAATAGAGGCCATTCTAAATTCAAGGCCAATATGTCCAATGTCCAGTGATATAGCAGACCTTGAAGTTCTAACACCTGGCCATTTTTTAATCGGCTCATCAATAACTGCAGTGCCAGAAGAAAATCTAGCAGATTCAAACATACATCGCTTGTCAAGATGGCAGATTCTAAAAAAACTGAAACAAGATTTTTGGAAAAAATGGAGTAACGAATATTTGCGAAGACTACAACAACGACCAAAATGGCTACAATCAAGGCCACAAATACAAGTGGGCAATCTTGTGCTCTTAATTGAAGACAATCTACCTCCCACAAAATGGGTAAGAGGTAGAATTGTTGAAACACACCCGGGACCAGACGGATTGGTTCGCGTAGTTTCAATACGTGGCCCGGGAAATGCTCTCTATAAAAGAGCAATTACCAAAGTATCCGTTCTACCAGTAGACGAGCCACAAGCAACAGATCAACACGGTATGGTCACAGATGTTTCAAACCAGAAGGAAACACAAAACCCACCACAGAGACGAGTAACCAGAGTAAGCACAAAATCAAATCTCTTGCTGTACACGCTGTCAATATTCTGTATATTAGGAATGGTGGTATCAGAAACAACATCCAGTTACAACATATCCAAGTTCTCGTCTCATCCGGGCATCTACTTTGCCAAAATTGGTCAAAGCAGTTTAATCAATGGAGAATGGAAACTAATAACATACTTCAATCTAACAGTATATTGGACCGAGCTCAACCATTTGGAAAAATCCACTCGGCAGCTAAATGAATTATGCAAAAATACAACACACTCCAAGTCTACATATACACATATGATACACTGTGGATTAATTTCATCCCAAATGCGGAACCTCTACATCGACTTAGAAGAGCAAAACGAAATACTGAATATGTTGGGAAGAAATGAAAGAGCCCGTCAAAAAAGATCACCGTTTGACTTCGTTGGTACCATCGCCAATGAGCTATTTGGCGTACTTGATCAACGTGCCGGAAATTCATACAAAGAAAGCATAGCAAAGCTTAATCTAAACCAACAACATCACCAGAAACTTTTACAGCAACAGATATCTATAATAGAAACGACAGTGAACATCATCAAGCGCGACCACGAAGAAACAAATCAAAGATTCGAAGCTCTTAAACAAATAATAACAGACCTCATATTTCATGAAGAATTCACTGACATTGCTCTTCACACAATGTTGGAAATGATGAAACTCCGCACATTCCAATCAGCAGTAATCGATACCATAACGGAAGTACACCAAGGCAAACTTAGTCCACTCATATTAACACCACACCAACTTCAGGAGCAAACCAGACAGATAGTCGATATAATCTCAAACCAAGCCAAGACATACCATTTCGTAATAGAGATATAGCTCATATATATAAAATCACCACGGTCAAAACCATAAAAATTCAGGAAATCATAATCTTCGAGGTTAAAATCCCGCTGGTACAGAGAACCCGATACACCTTATATAACATAATACCGGTGCCCACGCTACATCAAAGAAAGTATGTGTATATTCAGCCGTCCTCAAGTTATTTGATGGTAACAAGTCATCAGGATAAATACATGCCACTCTCTAATCATGAATTCAACGCTTGCACTCATCTAAATGGAGAATATCTCTGCAACACACGTCAGCCGCTGTATGACTACAGCTCCAATGAAAGCATATGTGAAATGCAGTTACTCAAACAGGATGGCGAAATACCAACAAGCTGCCAGATACTTCAAAGAGCAATCACCACTATTTGGATTCCTCTACACAGATACAACGCATGGATCTTTGTAACTAGCTCAAGAACAACTTGCAATGTAATTTGCGAACATAAAATTGATGGCACATTTGAAACCACAACCACATCCATTCATGGTGAGGGAATCCTGGAGCTGCATACAAACTGCATCCTCAAAGGTGATACATTTACAGTGTTAGGATACAAAACATTCAGCAGCAAGTACAAATTTTCCTTTTTGCCGTCATTCAACCTGAGCGAGATGATAAATGTTACAGACATCATAAACCACACATCAACTTCGAAATTTCCAGGAATCGAGGCAATTGAGGCCGTCATTCAAGACCAAAAGAGGTCACTAATGACATCAGAAGCAAAGGTTAACATACACGATTACCATCACTATGCAGCAATTTATCTAGTAATACCAGCGGCTCTCTTTATCATCGCTTGCTGTATATTCAGAAGAATGAATTTGCTAGCACATCAACACCCGGCTCAACCTCTGGAACCACTCCCTCATGTTTAATACCAACAACTTGTAGCAGCGCCACATTCTGTAAAATACATAGCGGACATCTAAAGAATTATGCGCGACACATACAGAGGATCCGCATTACAAACAACCAGATAAAAGGTTTAATGTAGCCCGGGAGTATGTTCACTTCATCTGTGAACATGGAATTACGTATTTTCTTTAAATATACATTAAAGATTATAACATTTTGCTTAGTTACAATTCAAGTAAATTAACATGTGTCACAAATTTACTTTTCTTCGTATGCATATAATATTACTTCCTATCCGTATGCATATAATATTACTTCCTGTCGAGTACAACAACAACATCTGTATTCAAATGATTCTAATTACATGAATATCATATATTATAGCATATAAACAACATTATAAAAACTAATTATTAAGCATTTTATGAATTTGTATATAAACTCGAAATTAATTAATAATAAACCAGAATAAACTTAATCACCAAACGTGTAGTTTCTAATTCTCCGTTTAATTAAACCCCACCAGCGGTAATTTAATTAGACAAATTCGTTAATCAAGCAAACGCTTAGCCTTACAACCTAAGCACAGTATTTGCTGGATTAACATTGGTCCTTCGAGCCATTAAAACTGGCAACAACCAAATACGTCAATCAACAACCGACGGGATATCTATCAAATACGTCAATCAACAACCGACGGGATATCTATCAAATACGTCAATCAACAACCGACGGGATATTTATCAAATACGTCAATCAACAACCGGCGGGATATCTATCAAATACGTCAATCAACAACCGGCGGATATCCAAACAACTGCACCGTGAAGCAGACACCCGTTGTTCCACTAACTAGCCGCAACTTAGTCAATTACAACTATAGGCATGGAACAGCTATTGCAGAAACAAAAGCAAAAGACAGAAGAAATAGAGCAGCTCATCACAAACTATAAAAAAGATGGAGCAATACGAAAAACGAAGACATATCTGGAGAAAAAAATAGCAGCTTTGAAGAAGATATACAAAGAGTACATCGATGACGACAATTTAATCAGAGAACTCCAACCACCACTGAAGTCAACAGATCAGTACTACAAGGATAGGCAAAATGTGGCAGATAATTACCAAAAAATTATGGAGGAAATGCGACAACGCCTAAACGATCCGGGGCTGCCATCCACACCACTTCCAACAGCAGATGCAGCAATCAATTTCAAAGAACTCAGCATCACCCCAGCTATAGAGATCAACAACACTGACCCAGAGACATCAACAAGCGAATTCAGGCATAGTCCATTACACGAGACGCCAAAAATTGAGTCAAACCTTGAATTCAGACAATCGCCAAAATTCAAACAACAATTAAAACAACAAGACATCAAAATGAGGAGCTTATACAAAGAGATAAGGTCCACAAAAAATAAATTGGAACAAGGAGAAGCTGAAGCATCATTGAATTTATCACTAACTCACATGGAGAGAATGATGAATCAAGTATCAGATCTTCACGACAACATATGCCTGGAGGCGACTGAGGATGATGAAACAACAACAAAATACTTCATAGATGAATACTACGACACAATACGAAAAGCGTATGACGAAATAGTAGTAGAGGTGATCATGAAGAACAAACAATATAAAGCCGGCAGTAATCGACCGGCAGAAATTAAGCTTCCCGAAATATAAATACCCCACTTTAATGGAGAATACATGAAATGGATGGCATTTCATGATGTCTTTGAACAACTAGTGCACAACAATCAAGCACTTAACAACACACACAAGATTAATTATCTAAAGGCCTACATTGGAGGTCAAGCAGCCAGGCTGATAAATCACCTACAATCCGTGGGAGAAAACTATGAACCCGCATGGGACATAATCAAAACAAGATACGATAATCGCAGGATGAACGTAAACAAATACATTCATACCTTGATGGCACAACCAACAATAAATACCGAATCCGCACCAGCCATAAGAGGATTATACGACACGACCAGAAAATATTACATGCCCCATCATGCGGTCCTCAAGCCATCAAGTACTACAACAAAGTTAAGAGTAGTTTTTGACGCGTCCGCCAAAACAACCAACGGCCGGTCATTAAATGATGTAATGTATGTTGGTCCCAAAATTCAACAAGACCTGTGGCATATCGTAATGAGATGGCGAAAGCACAAATATGTCTTCACGGCCGACATAGAGAAAATGTTTCGGCAGATTTGGATAAACAAGGAAGATAGAAACTTTCAACGAATTCTGTGGCGAAACTCGTCTTCAGAAAAGATTCAAGAGTACCAACTTAACACAGTAACATACGGAACAGCAGCTGCCACTTATCTTGCAGTAAAAACTTTAAACCAGCTCGCAGAAGACGAAAGAAAGAACTTTCCTACGGCATGCAAGGTGTTACAAAAAGATTTCTACGTCGATGATCTCATGACAGGCTGCGACACAATCAAAGAAGCATCAGCCATTCAAATCCAACTAACGGAACTACTTCAAAAAGGAGGCTTTAATTTAAGAAAATGGGCAAGCAACCAAACACAGCTCTTAATCAACGTAGCCGACAGAGAACTAACAGAATCACATAAAATTGAAATCGATCAAAGCATAAAAGCCCTTGGTCTTTTTTGGAAACCTAAAGCGGATGTATTTGAGTTTAATATAAACGTACCAATTCCAAGTGGCAAGTTGACGAAGCGAGTTATTCTCTCCACGACTGCTAAGCTATTTGATCCATTAGGATGGCTAGCACCAGTAATAATAACACCAAAGATAATGTTACAAAAAATGTGGCTCATGGGTCTCACATGGGATGAACCGGTTCCTGAAGCCATAGGTCAACAATGGTTAAACTTTAAAGACAAACTACAGCTTCTCAGTGACATAAAAGTTCCAAGATGGATAAATTACACACCTGAATCACAGATTGAGGTTCACGGCTTCAGCGATGCTTCAGAACAAGCCTATGCCGCCTGCGTCTACCTAAAAGTAATCAATAAAGAAAGTAAAGTGAGCATCAACCTTATAGCAGCCAAAACAAGAGTCGCGCCAACGAAATCAAAAGTAACATTACCAAGGCTGGAACTAAATGGCACTCTCTTATTGGCTAAACTTCTTAATGAAGTAAAACAAGCATTAGAAATACAGCAAGCAACAACTATCGCATGGACCGATTCAACCATAGTGCTGTCATGGATACAAGGAGATATTCAGAAATATAAAACTTATGTTGCCAACAGAGTATCGGAGATTAGGAATTTTACCGAACCACATCAATGGCGCCACATCAAATCAGGCGACAACCCAGCTGATTGCGCGAGCCGCGGAATAACGGTTGATGAACTGATAAATCATAAGCTCTGGAGGTCAGGACCACATTGGCTCAAAATCAAGCACGAATACCCGCCAAACATACAAAACTGTCTTGAACCAGAAAAACAACAACCAACAGAACTAAAAAATATCAACTTCACTACCATCACAGAGGATGATGACAGGATAGTTCACTTAATAAATAAAATATCCAGTTTCACTAAACTAAAACGGATTGTTAGAACTGTAATAAATTTTATAAAAAGGTGTAGAAAAATCAAGGTCAACAAATATGATCTAAATGAGGCTGAGAAGATTATCGTGAAGCATACACAACGAAATTATTACAACGCGGAAATAACTCAGCTAATGAAAAACAATCCAATAGATAAGAAAAGCAAGTTATTGTCATTAAATCCATTTCTGGATCCAGAGCCATTTTTAAGCTACGAAGAGAAACATCCAGCCATTCTTCCTGCCCACCACCAATTGAGTAAAAGCTTAATCAATCATGCACATTTGAAAATGATGCATGGTGGGATCGAACTCACCCTCTCCTTCATCCGGAAAAAGTATTGGATTATAAGAGGCAGAACGACAACTAAATCATTAATTTCAAAATGCATTGTATGCCACAGATTCAAAATCAAGCCAGGAAGTAACCAGTTGATGGGAAACCTACCATACGCACGAGTTCAGCCAACAAGACCATTTACGCATACCGGAGTGGATTATGCAGGTCCCGTGCAAATAAAAACAACCAAAGGCAGAGGAGGTAAAACTTACAAGGCATACATTGCAATCTTCATTTGCTTATCAACCAAAGCAATACATGTAGAAACAGTAACGGATCTCACCACAGAAGCATTTATTGCGGCCCTTAAAAGGTTCACATCCAGGCGTGGATTATGTACTCACATATATAGTGACAACGGTACGAATTTTGTTGGAGCTAATAATCAGCTAAAAAGGATACAAAAAACAGCTAACTTCAGCGATATTGTCGCTCAACAATTAGCAACAGAGGGAATAACTTGGCATTTTCAAACACCTGCATCATCCCATTTTGGTGGGCTATGGGAAGCTGGTGTCAAATCAGTGAAGACCCACCTAAAAAAGATCATGGGAAATGCAACGCTCACCTATGAAGAATTAACAACACTGTTAAATCAAATAGAGGCCATTCTAAATTCAAGGCCAATATGTCCAATGTCCAGTGATATAGCAGACCTTGAAGTTCTAACACCTGGCCATTTTTTAATCGGCTCATCAATAACTGCAGTGCCAGAAGAAAATCTAGCAGATTCAAACATACATCGCTTGTCAAGATGGCAGATTCTAAAAAAACTGAAACAAGATTTTTGGAAAAAATGGAGTAACGAATATTTGCGAAGACTACAACAACGACCAAAATGGCTAGAATCAAGGCCACAAATACAAGTGGGCAATCTTGTGCTCTTAATTGAAGACAATCTACCTCCCACAAAATGGGTAAGAGGTAGAATTGTTGAAACACACCCGGGACCAGACGGATTGGTTCGCGTAGTTTCAATACGTGGCCCGGGAAATGCTCTCTATAAAAGAGCAATTACCAAAGTATCCGTTCTACCAGTAGACGAGCCACAAGCAACAGATCAACACGGTATGGTCACAGATGTTTCAAACCAGAAGGAAACACAAAACCCACCACAGAGACGAGTAACCAGAGTAAGCACAAAATCAAATCTCTTGCTGTACACGCTGTCAATATTCTGTATATTAGGAATGGTGGTATCAGAAACAACATCCAGTTACAACATATCCAAGTTCTCGTCTCATCCGGGCATCTACTTTGCCAAAATTGGTCAAAGCAGTTTAATCAATGGAGAATGGAAACTAATAACATACTTCAATCTAACAGTATATTGGACCGAGCTCAACCATTTGGAAAAATCCACTCGGCAGCTAAATGAATTATGCAAAAATACAACACACTCCAAGTCTACATATACACATATGATACACTGTGGATTAATTTCATCCCAAATGCGGAACCTCTACATCGACTTAGAAGAGCAAAACGAAATACTGAATATATTGGGAAGAAATGAAAGAGCCCGTCAAAAAAGATCACCGTTTGACTTCGTTGGTACCATCGCCAATGAGCTATTTGGCGTACTTGATCAACGTGCCGGAAATTCCTACAAAGAAAGCATAGCAAAGCTTAATCTAAACCAACAACATCACCAGAAACTTTTACAGCAACAGATATCTATAATAGAAACGACAGTGAACATCATCAAGCGCGACCACGAAGAAACAAATCAAAGATTCGAAGCTCTTAAACAAATAATAACAGACCTCATATTTCATGAAGAATTCACTGACATTGCTCTTCACACAATGTTGGAAATGATGAAACTCCGCACATTCCAATCAGCAGTAATCGATACCATAACGGAAGTACACCAAGGCAAACTTAGTCCACTCATATTAACACCACACCAACTTCAGCAAACCAGACAGATAGTCGATATAATCTCAAACCAAGCCAAGACATACCATTTCGTAATAGAGATATAGCTCATATATATAAAATCACCACGGTCAAAACCATAAAAATTCAGGAAATCATAATCTTCGAGGTTAAAATCCCGCTGGTACAGAGAACCCGATACACCTTATATAACATAATACCGGTGCCCACGCTACATCAAAGAAAGTATGTGTATATTCAGCCGTCCTCAAGTTATTTGATGGTAACAAGTCATCAGGATAAATACATGCCACTCTCTAATCATGAATTCAACGCTTGCACTCATCTAAATGGAGAATATCTCTGCAACACACGTCAGCCGCTGTATGACTACAGCTCCAATGAAAGCATATGTGAAATGCAGTTACTCAAACAGGATGGCGAAATACCAACAAGCTGCCAGATACTTCAAAGAGCAATCACCACTATTTGGATTCCTCTACACAGATACAACGCATGGATCTTTGTAACTAGCTCAAGAACAACTTGCAATGTAATTTGCGAACATGAAATTGATGGCACATTTGAAACCACAACCACATCCATTCATGGTGAGGGAATCCTGGAGCTGCATACAAACTGCATCCTCAAAGATGATACATTTACAGTGTCAGGATACAAAACATTCAGCAGCAAGTACAAATTTTCCTTTTTGCCGTCATTCAACCTGAGCGAGATGATAAATGTTACAGACATCATAAACCACACATCAACTTCGAAATTTCCAGGAATCGAGGCAATTGAGGCCGTCATTCAAGACCAAAAGAGGTCACTAATGACATCAGAAGCAAAGGTTAACATACACGATTACCATCACTATGCAGCAATTTATCTAGTAATACCAGCGGATCTCTTTATCATCGCTTGCTGTATATTCAGAAGAATGAATTTGCTAGCACATCAACACCCGGCTCAACCTCTGGAACCACTCCCTCATGTTTAATACCAACAACTTGTAGCAGCGCCACATTCTGTAAAATACATAGCGGACATCTAAAGAATTATGCGCGACACATACAGAGGATCCGCATTACAAACAACCAGATAAAAGGCTTAATGTAGCCCGGGAGTATGTTCACTTCATCTGTGAACATGGAATTACGTATTTTCTTTAAATATACATTAAAGATTATAACATTTTGCTTAGTTTACAATTCAAGTAAATTAACATGTGTCACAAATTTACTTTTCTTCGTATGCATATAATATTACTTCCTATCCGTATGCATATAATATTACTTCCTGTCGAGTACAACAACAACATCTGTATTCAAATGATTCTAATTACATGAATATCATATATTATAGCATATAAACAACATTATAAAAACTAATTATTAAGCATTTTATGAATTTGTATATAAACTCGAAATTAATTAATAATAAACCAGAATAAACTTAATCACCAAACGTGTAGTTTCTAATTCTCCGTTTAATTAAACCCCACCAGCGGTAATTTAATTAGACAAATTCGTTAATCAAGCAAACGCTTAGCCTTACAACCTAAGCACAGTATATTGGATTAACAACATTCTTGTTGTTCCCTAACGATGTCGGGTCTTTAAGAGACGAGAAAAGTGAATTACAACTGTTTTGAAATTATATTTACCCAAACAGAACCTTATTTTTTCAAAAAGTGATTTCACGTAAGGAATTGATACATATCTGGCACGATTGTCTTCTAATGGTGGTGGCACAATCTCTACGGATTGGCTATTTTCTGTGAAATTTTTATGAATCGTTGAATTTATGATAGGGCTTATGAACGAATTTGGAAATTAATGAGAGTACTTTTGAGGAGCCGAAAATTAATTTTGTGAAATATTGGGTCAGAAAGTTTAAGAATTTTATTCGATAATAAGCTGACAGTATTTCTTTTATATGCTAATGGAAGATGAGAATGGAAATTTAGATATCTACCAGACCAAGTTGTTTTATGAAACCAATCCGTAGACAATGAACCATTTTCGTTACGTACAATAACAAGATCTGATTTCAAGATGTTAAAATTGTTGAAGGCTGCAAATAAAATATCTATTTTATCTGTAGGAATGGCTGTGACTGTATCATCAACGTAACGGTAATAAAAAACTGGTTTAAAGTTGAGAGAATTCAGTACACTTTTTTCAAAAAACTCCATAACTAACTCGGCAATAGCTGGACTGGTCGGTGAGCCCATGGGGGAACCAAATAGTTGTTTATATATCTTGTTGTTGAATGCAAATTCACAGTTTTGGAGAATTAACTCCATTGCTTCAATATACTGAACTTTTTTCAGCTTAGTCTTCGAATTTTTTTTAATTTCGGACCATCTCTCATTAATTAATGCTATTGCTAGTTTGCTATGTATGTTAGTAAAAAGTGATATCACATCCAACGAGAGGATTGTGTGATCTTGAGGTAAAACAATATTTTTAATTTTGTCCTTAAAGTCAACTGAATTTTTTACCGCTGTGGAAGATTTTCCAACAGTGTAGTTTAAAATTCGTGACACGAAGGCAGAAAGATGATATAAAGGAGTTCCGATCGAGCTTACTATGGGTCGGTATGGAGCATTCACTTTGTGCATTTTTGGTAACCCATAAAGTCTTGCTATGACACCATGAAGACTTTTTATTGATTTCGTTTCAGAATCCGTTATTCTATCTTCATTATTCCAAGTGGTTACCATAGAATTTAATTTTCTCTGTATGGACGCTGTATTATCCTTACTAATTTCTTTATAGACATCCCTATCGAAATGTTGGTACATCTGTTGTTGATATTCCCTCTAAATCTTAGCGTCATAGTTTGGCATTTGCAAAAGTTACGTAGTCAAGAGTATATCTATCTCTGTGTGTGTTGGCGATTTTTCCATTATTTCCTCTCGGCTGCTGAAACGCGTTCCCCATAATGGTTTTTTAACTCGATTGAACAGAAAGAAGTCACAGGGAGCCAAATCAGGTGAATTCGGTGGCTGTTGGATGGTATTTGTTGCATTTTTCGTCAAAAAATTACGAATAATGATGGCACTGTGCGACGGTGCGTTATCATTGTGCAAAATCCACCAGTTTTCTGCCCACAATTCTGGTCTCTTTCGGCGAATTGCTTAACGCAAACGTCTCATAACGCCCAAATAATACTCTTTGTTTACGGTCTGGCCTTCTGGCAAAAATTCATGATGCACTACACCGTTGTAATCCATGAAAACCGTGAGCATTACCTTCTTTTTTGACTGAAAACGACATGTTTTTTTTTTGGTGAACGCCATTTACTTGCCTGATGTCTGGATTGCGTGTCGTACTTATAAACCCACGTCTCGTCTCCAGTAATAATCCTTTTGATGAATGTGGGATCGGATTCAGCCTCGCAAATCATGTCTAAAATTGTAAATAATCGCCAACACACCAGAGATAGAAGTACTCTTGACTACGTAACTTTTGCAAATGTCAAGCTATGACGCTAAGATTTAGAGGGAATATCAACAACAGATCTAGCAACTTAACAAAAAAAAAGAAGAAACAGAACTCAAATCGGAACGATGGGAGCGCCACACGGTGGTTATCCGGGAACTTGTTGATCAAGGTAGTATAACTTTTTATTTTTTATTTAATTCTTGACCAAGGTTGATTTAGTAAGCGTTCTTGTTCACTACGTTTTATTGTTTGAACTGTTAACGGACGATCACTTCTCCTCTGAGGTAGGTCCGAAGTTGTTTGCAATGATCCTGGTTTTGGAGCCTGAAAAACACCTTTTTGTTTTTTAAAAATATGATTTTTTGTTGGAACAGAGATTGTTGCTCCGTCCTTCATTTCAAATGTCCTGTACATATTAGGATGTGAAGAAATAGATAGTTTACTATCATCAATTAAATTTTTTTTAATTTTTTATAACAATCATCCGTTGTAAATTACTCATGATGTCTGATTAATTATTTGGCCTACCAACCCTGATAAAATAGTGCCGATTAAAACAGGTAAGAATCCACCTTTTTGTACAAGAATTTTACGCTTTGAAGAGAGACACAGTTTTGGACAAGCCGAGTCGCGAAGTTCTCTTTTATACTTTTTTAATTTTGTTTTACACTGTTTAGAAATTCTGTTGTTTCCATTTAATGTGTTGAGTGATATTTCACATAAAGTTTTTATAACTTCAGGGGTGCAGACTTTAAGTAGCGCTTTTCTTGTTTTTGGGTTAAACTTTTTTAGCACAAGTAGAGTATGTTTGTTTGCCTTCAATCGTTTCATTTTTTATACACACTTTTTTATTTTCAAATAAAATTGTTGGGCAATAGCATGTGAAATAGCCTTTTCTTAAGATATCTGTACAGAAACGAAATAAATCATTAGCTGATTGTGTTAAATCAAATAGTAAATAACCATGAGGTCTCGAAGTAGCTTCATTATATACCCTCATAAGTTCCGCTGTGTTTTCAGGGTATATTTGTCTGGCTAGTGAACAAATCTGAGATCTGCCTCGTGGATTTTTAAAAACTACAAGATATTTACAATTTAAAGAAATATCTCGACAATATTTTCCCTGATGAAACACATTCTGAGTTACTAAAATAACAGACAAATTATTATGATGTGAACCTTTGGTAAAAAGTTCGTAAATATTTTTATTATACGCTTCTATCATTAGATCATCTAATATTATGATGCTTCCGTCTTCGCAATTTTCAAAAGTGTCTGGGGTATTTTTTACAATTTCTATTTGATTTGTTTCATAGATATCTTGTGGTATCGCTTTTGAGTTTCCATTACACCACACAATTTCATTAAATTTTTGACCATCATTTAAATGTTTTAATAAATTTATAACGAAAGTAGTTTTTCCACACCCTGAGGGTCCCGCAACCATCATTGTAAACGGTTTAACAATATACATTATTCTAATGTATCATACAATAAATGCGTACCTTTTTAAACTTCTAAATAGAATGATTTTTTTTCACGAAATGCGGATGTAATATAACAGGTTGGTAACTATACAAATACACTTCAATTCAAATATTTTCTGTTACATATACAGAAATTAACCAATATTTTTTTTTATTATCACATCCAAAACATTTGATGATAAAATTTAAAAATCAAGGTTAAATTATAAAATATTGTTACATCTTTGCACTATCCAACTTCATTTAAGTAATTTTTTTCCTACTTTACGCTGATTACATTTTACGGCTTCATTGTACTAGTTTTCTTTTAAATGCCAAGGATAAATTAAAAAAAAAATATTATTATAACTTTACACTATCTAATTTCAATTAATAAAAAATTATTATCGTATACAAAAAAATTTTTAAAGCGTGTAGAGTTTGTAATCGACATTTAGGGTAATTATTATTTTATTGTAATTTTTTATTTCGCTGAACATGCGGAATTTGTTTTTTTAAAACCAGTTAAAACAGTTTCTTACCATGCAGCAGTCTCGAGTTCGATTCTCATCGATGACACCAATAATTTTTCTTGTTGAAATTATGCATGTTTTATCACTATTACAGAGATTTAGTTACCGTGGTTGAACTGTACAGAGATTTAGTTACTGTGGTTTAACTGTAGTATGCATACAAAAATACGTAAACGTTTATGTTGTTGTAATTTACATGTAAAAAATGTTTGGTGGCCCAGGAACATCCACTTTACACTAGTTAATACGGACCCTTTTTGTGTCTATGCCTGGTCCTAGTGGACAGCCACCTAAACCTAACCTAGCTATATTATATACCTAGAATCCAGCTATTACGATCCCCATTTTGATAATTATCGGCCATTGTAGCGTTGACAGCGCTGTGGTTCCATACAAATGAATCATGGCTAGCCCCGGGATTTGTTGCAGCTACGCACCGAATAAAAAGATTTTGATTACAAATCTAGAAACAAATATTAGCCATGTTAGTAAACATATATAAGTAAACAACATACAATTACTTACTGTCATTGTATTTAAAGTAAAATAGATTTTTCTATTATAAAATAAATGCTTATCATCTTTATCGGGGTACAATTATTTTAATATGGGTTCCATCAATGCAGCCCACTACTCGGAGTAGTTGTCGGATTCACTTGTGGCATAGGTATTCCTCCATTAAACCAACAACTTCTTTTTTTGCCATAGAAATCGTAGGTTGTGCCATCCCAATGTGGAAGTCATCCCCTATGTGAGTACCGCGCACAATTTTAGTATCGGTGGAATACTTGATGTCCGCTTATTCGGTTTAAACTTTCCATTCAGAGCATCCTGTATATATCGGAGGGCACCTTTATTTATTTGAAAAAACTAATAAACCTAAAAAATAGCGACCTATTTTAGATCACACATACATATGTTTATTTAATCATTAACCTATTTGCTGTCCGAAACATTGATTGCTTGCTCCTCTTCAATTTCGTCGCAAAAAATAAATCTACGTTGGTTATCATATTAATTACGATATAATTATTTAATTTTACTGCAATCAAATGTTTACAATTAAACACACCCAAAACTATTTAATTATTTATTTACATAAAACACAGAAAAATTAATTTCTTTACACATAAAACCTTTACGTCAAACGTCAGAAATTTTCAAAATTCAATAATACCAACTTGACAATAAAGAAACATATCAAATAACCCGTAGCGCCGTATACATACACTCACCAAAAAAGAGGTGAGAATCATAATATCAAAATATGAAACGCACGACTCAGAGTGGTGAGGTGTGGTGAGGTGAGCTGTTTGGTAAGGTGAGAACCATAACAGAGGTGTAAGACACAAAATTGTTAAATGTCATTTTTGCTATTTGCAAGAGACTTGGAATCATTTGCTTATGCCCCTATATATTATTTTAGCTAAATTCCACTAATATTGCCCTTAAATGGTCCTACTCCCAGGGAATAATTTTTATTCGAAAAATTTTGTAAAGAAATTACATTTTTAGTACTAAATATTTCAATAAGAATCGTAATTTTTCCAATTGGAATTTATTTTAGTCGTGTGAAACTAATACATATAATTATAGAATCTGTGAATTTGTGGAAAACTTCATATCAATTCCACCTTAGTAAAGAATACTGACCGCCACTTGGGATGAACATAACTATTTTATATAAATGTCTGGTTGTTTGTTTTAAGTCTGTAAATTACAAGTTACAGTAGAGCAAACAGAAAAAATACTTTTCCATTTTTATTCAGTCTATCCAGTTATTATCAGTCAATAATCAAGTTGTTATTTTTATCCGTAAACTGTTTTAGTATTTTGTTCTGATTGGAAGACCTCATTTTAATCTAAGGTGTAAACCATGCTGATGATGAGGAGGGGTCGGAGAGAAATGATTTTTTTATTGTTACATTTGGGTTGGGATTTATATTTTTTTAGGTGGTGAGGGTCGGATAATAGATCGGGTGTGGAATTGGATAACAAATTTTGTTCGTTTGGGGACCTGAACTCATTTAATCCATTGGTGAAAATTCGTAGAAAAGTGGTACATTCAACTCCTGCTGTTGGCGTTACTGTCGCTATTTGATAAATATGCGTTTTCTCTAATAATTTACAAACTTCTAAGGAGATAGAGATGATTTTTCTGTTGGTAGTTGATTATTAATTTTTATTTTTTGCAAGAAAGATTTAAATTTACATTTTGCTTTTTGTTAAGAATTTAATTTGTCTGTCTGTAATAAGTTGATTTTTTGGCATTTTTTATAGACAAATATATTAATTGTTCATGGCAATCCCAATATTTTCGATTTGGTAAATCAGAAAAATATAGAGGCCAATCGCTCATAATATATCTACTGAAAAAAAAGTAGAAATATCTTCCCCCCTCCCCGTAATATTGGCTGAAGGCCCAGGGTTATACCAATGTACCACTCTGCAAAAATGAGAACTCTCCATGAGTTCTGTTGGTAGTTTGGTTTCGGACTAAAAAGTATGGTCTACTCATCAGGCAGCTACGACCAAACTACAAAAAATTCTACTCTAACCACATACATTAAGTATCTGGCCAGAACGTACTGACATAGAGAATTATTATTAAACTACATCAAATATAAAAACCCATGTAGAAACCTCATTTGTGTGTGTGTATTATGCCCACACGTATATTTGTTAAGAATTTAATTTGTCTGTCTGTAATAAGTTGATTTTTCGGCATTTTTTATAGACAAAAATATTAATTGTTCATGGCAATCCCAATATTTTCGATTTGGTAAATCAGAAAAATATAGAGGCCAATCGCTCATAATATATCTACTGAAAAAAAAGTAGAAATATCTTCCCCCTCCCCGTAATTTTGGCTGAAGGCCCAGAGTTATACCAATGTACAACTCTGCAAAAATGAGAACCCTCCATGAGTTCTGTTGGTAGTTTGGTTTCGTACTGAAAATTATGGTCTACTCATCAGGCAGCTACGACCAAACTACAAAAAATTCTACTCTAACCACATACATTAAGTATCTGGCCAGAACGTACTGACATAGAGAATTATTATTCAACTACATCAAATATAAAAACCCATGGAGAAACCTCATTTGTGTGTGTATTATGCCCACACGCATATTTGTTAAGAATTTAATTTGTCTGTCTGTAATAAGTTGATTTTTCGGCATTTTTTATAGACAAAAATATTAATTGTTCATGGCAATCCCAATATTTTCGATTTGGTAAATCAGAAAAATATAGAGGCCAATCGCTCATAATATATCTACTGAAAAAAAAGTAGAAATATCTTCCCCCCTCCCCGTAATATTGGCTAATGGCCCAGAGTTATACCAATGTACCACTCTGCAAAAATGAGAACCCGCCAGTACGTTCTGGCCAGATACTTAATGTAAGTGGTTAGAGTGGAATTTTTTGTAGTTTGGTCGTAGCTGCCTGATGAGTAGACCATACTTTTCAGTACGAAACCAAACTACCAACAGAACTCATGGAGGGTTCTCATTTTTGCAGAGTGGTACATTGGTATAACTCTGGGCCTTCAGCCAAAATTACGGGGAGGGGGGAAGATATTTCTACTTTTTTTCAGTAGATATGAGCGATTGGCCTCTATATTTTTCTGATTTACCAAATCGAAAATATTGGGATTGCCATTTGCCATGAACAATTAATATATTTGTCTATAAAAAATGCCGAAAAATCAACTTATTTTGCTTTTTATATAAAATTTACGAAACGTGTTTTTTATTATGCATAAACGAAGTATGTTTCTTTTAAAAATATCATTTACGAGGTACCAAAATAACTTTTAAGCCATTTTTAGATTTTAATACAACTTTTGACATGATCACTAATTTTTCATTTTCATCCGCTAAAACAATTTTAAAATTCCACAGTAGCTTAGATGTAATAGTTTTAATTTCGTTTAAGGCAAATTTTTGACCTATAATTAAAATGAAACATGAAATTGTGTTATTTGTTTTTAAATTGCATTTCTTACCTATACAATTTCTAGATCCTCCACTAAATGGAATGTAACAAAATGGATTGTTGCTTTGCTCGCCTTCTTCCTTTTCAAAGCGCTCAGGTATAAATCGCTCTGGTTCTTGAAAAATTTTTGGATTTTTGTGAAGAAGTGTAATCGCGATCGAAAGATTAGTATTTGCTGGATATGTTACCCCATCTGAAATAATTTACTAGAGTCTAGAACAATTTTTAATCATTTATTTGTTATCCTACTTATAGTAATCTCGTTTAAAATCTGTCGGCCAATAAAGGGAACGGGTGGATATAATCTTAAAGATTCCTTAATAACTATATCTAAATATTTTAAATTAATTAATAATTTATTGGTAACATGCTTCATGTTTTCTCCGCTGCTAAAAACTTTTGTAAGTTCATTATACACTTTTTCTTGTACTTCTTGATCCTTAGCTAGATTATAGAATAAAAATGTCAGCGCTGTTGTTGTTGTATCATGACCTGCAAAGAGGAATGTATTGACTTCTTCGCGAATTTCCTCATTCGTCAAGGATTTTCCATTGATAGATGATAGTAACAATATATCTAAAAGAGGCATTTTTTTTTTTGGATCTTGTATATCAAAATTAATCGTATTATTACGAATATTATCGTATCCCCGATTTTTCATTACTTCAGCACGTCGTTTGATAATCAATTTATCGGTAAAATCATGCAATGTTCGAATAACTTTTTGCAATATTTGGCCGTTCCGAGTCATTTGAAAATAAGTATCATTTTGAGCAAGAGCATCGAATATACGCTGATAAATAATTTCAGCTGCTTTATTAAAAGCCTTTAAGTAATCTATATCCTGATCGAGCTGAATGTTTGTTTTAACACCCATTGCTGTTTCACATATAATTTTTAAGGTACATAATTGTAAATGAGTTGTTAATTCTATAACTTCATTTACATGCAATTTTAAACCTTCCACAAAAGTGTTACTTTGGGAATCAAACACTTCTAAAAATTGATCTAAAATTTTGAAATGGAAAGCGGGTGTTAAGAGTTTTCGCCGTTTTGACCATCGTGTGCCTATAAATAGAACGTTAAATATAAAATTATCAATTTGTTTTATATTATTCTTTGGCAATATTTATGTACCGTTACTTAAAAATAAACCTTTTCCCAACCATGGCTCAAAAAATTTATAGTCACTCGATTTCCTTATTAGCTTCTGACTTGTTAATATTTCCTAAATGAAAAATAATAACATTTGTTTGAAAAAACAATAAAATAATTAATATATAATTATGTTTAATATTTTTTTTTAAATTATGTTTAAATATTTTTTGTTATTCACATTTTTTAATTTATTGTCTTATTATACTATATATTGTGTTTAGCTAATACTAACTAGTTACGACTATTCAATATCCTGTCTTTTAAGAATAATAACAATAATCATAATAAAAAAAACAATATGTGTAACCTCGACGCGCGACAGCAGTGAGACATTTTAATCTGTAAATTTATAGTTATCATATAATAGTTATAATTTATAATTATAATTATATAATATATAGTTATCATATTATATGATATATACCTATCATATACAGCCTTGGCCAAAAATATAAAGCACCCCTATCTATTAGCATTATATATTAATATTATGTCTTTCTAAACAATGGGTGTTAACGAACGAGTCATCCCACCGAATGCGACCCTTAATTATTGAAAATCACCAATTTTTGTTTTGTTTTAGGTTCTTAACAAGAAGTTGTAGCGTCGTAAATTTTTTTTATTTTAGTTTTGTATTTGATCGTGTGCAGTCTTCACATAAAGTGTTTTAAATCAAAAAGAGTTTTCGTAAGTTTTTTGAGAAAAAAAGTGTGTTTGTGATAATTATGCCTAAAGCGTGCCAACTCAGTGAAGGAATAAGGGCACAAATTGTGTTGTTGGATTCCCAGGGTGTAAGCCAAATTAAAATATCCCAAAAATTAAAATGCTCTCGTGGAGCAGTTCAATCTACATTGAAAAGGGTTATTATTATTATTATTGGGGGGGCCATGCGGGCGATCAGCCACTTCGCACTGCGACCTAAAAGATCTATTGTGCTGGCCCCTGCTTAATTATCCGTCCAGTCAATATTCAGGTTCTGAATGAACCTGACGATACTGCCTCCCGGTACGTGATACATACTATCTGGGCTTATTGCTCTCCCTCCTAGATGTTTACTACAGCATGTAGTTCCGCTAGAAAGACGGTAGCATTGGAGCTCAAGGACCTCGAGAGGGTTGTCCCACTCTCGTATATTCCTACTCCTGCCCCGTATTCCGTTTGATTTTACTCTTACGAGTTGCTCGGAATTGCAAATCACCTGTAGGTCACCCAGCTTTACTACAGGAAGGCTTAATAAAACTGGAGGGTGCCTGGTATCCAGAGTCCGCATATTTTGGGCTGATTAACCTATCAGCCATTCATCTTTCGGCATATGCTGTTCCACCTTAGATTAGGGTTTTTTGTCAAGGTTTTCTCCTTTAGCGCCGTACTTTAGCCTGTGCCAAATGGCCAAAAAAGTGCCAAGTGGCCTTAGTTACCAGTGGTTGCCACGAGGAGGCAGTACGTACACTTGCGAATTGTGAACAGGTTACCCCTTACACAATTGTACCCATCACGCAGCTGCCTAATGACAAGACCAGAACAGCTCACGTGATGCGCACCCTACTGGAAGGTTACGGAGCTGGTAGATTAATCTACTCAACTTTGATCCCCCCTCCAATAGACGCCACATTGAAAAGGGTTAAAGAGACCGGGGACTATGCCTATAAACTACGCTCAGGCAGAAATCGTATCACTTCGGTAAGAGACGATCGACAAATTGTGCGAAAATCTCTCAAAAACCGAAGAAAAACATCTGCTGAGATAGCTGCAGAGCATTTAACAGAACAAGAAGTTCACATTTCGGCACGGACAGTTAGAAGAAGGCTCCTGCAAGCTGGATTGAAAGGTTGTAAAGCAAGAAAAAAACCATTGCTCTCACTTACCAACATAAAAAGTCGCTTGAGATGGGCTCGAGAACACAAACATTGGAATGACGTGGATTGGGCGAGAGTTGTTTGGTCAGATGAATCTACTTTTGAGGTAAATATAAAAAATAAATATGAAAAAATAATTAGTCAAAAAAAAAATAAAAAATTGTGCTATGTATTTTAAAAGAATTAATAGAGAAATTTATGTTAAATTTGATGGAATTCTTATAGATTTTTGGAACTCCTGGCGCAACCATCGTAAGAAGAAGAGTCGGGGAAGCATACAATCCTGATTGTATAGTGCCTACCGTAAAGCATGGAGGGGTAAACTGATGGTGTGGGGTTGTATGGCATCATCAGGGGTGGGAAAACTGTTGTTTTGTGAGGGTCCGTTGAACAGTACCAACTATGTTACCGTCCTCGAGGCTGCATTGAATGCCTCAATTCGGCAAATCTTTGGGGAAACGGATAGTTCTTCGATAATTTATCAACAGGATAATGCCCCCTGCCATACTTCCCGCGTTACGATGAGTTGGTTTCGAAAAAAACAAATTCGAGTCATGGACTGGCCCGCCCAGTCACCAGACCTAAATCCCATTGAAAATTTGTGGTCAATTTTAAAAAAAAAAAATCAAGGATCGCAGTATGACTTCAAAGGAAGACCTCAAACGTGCGCTGACAGAGGAATGGAAAAATATATCGAGAAATACATGCGAAAAATTAGTACGGTCGATGAATAAAAGAGTCCTGGCTGTCATCAAAGCCAAAGGAGGACCTACAAAATACTAAAATTAATAAAATATAAAAAGTATTTCCTAAAAATATTGAGTTTTAATTTTTGTCTTCATTCGTTTTGTAGATACTGCAATTTGGGAGGAGTGCTTTATAGTTTTGGCCAAGCCTGTATATAATACACAAGCCAAGAAAAAGCGTAGCCATAGGGCATTTCCACTCTCCTCTCAGTATAAATACTCTCATCATAATTCTATAAAGTAATCTATTAACAAACAGTACAAAAATACTAAAAGTATAATGGAAAGAACATGTAAATGCTCTATCGTCGTTTCATTTCCGATAAAAATAACAAAAGAGCTGCTGAGAACTGAAAATATCTATCTACAAAAAAAAAATGAAAAGTACAAAAAGAAGATAATACAAAAAGGTATAAAAAAATAAACGAAACAAAACACAATTTATGCATGCACATTCATGATTGATGATTCACACAATATCATACAGCAAGAATCAATGCCACTACATAAATAGCCGTGACATCAGTCTAAAAAAGCCAAATCACTAATATAAAAAGGGGAATAAAGATTTTTATTTTCCTATGAAACGTAAACAAAATCATATGGGATTTTTAAATACATTTTTTTATATTATCTTTATTTTCAATTTAAATGAACATTTTTATTTACAAATATAAATAATTTGATATCAAATATATCTAAATGGAAATTGTGAACAATTTTGATTGAAATTAATAATCATTTATTAAGTAATTTTGCATTTTTATAAAAATATTTGTTTCTCAAAACATCGGCGTGCTTCGTGTTCCTCTAATCATAATAAATTTATTATGAAAATGAAATGTTTAGAGGAACACGAAGCACGACGATGTCTTGAGAAACAAATATTTTTATAAAAATGCAAAATTACTTAATAAATGATTATTAATTTCAATCAAAATTGTTCACAATTTACACTTCGATATATTTGATATCAAATTATTTATATTTGTAAATAAAAATGTTGATTTAAATTGAAAATAGAGACGATATAAAAAAATGTGTTTGAAAATCCTATATGATTTTTTTTACTTTTCATAGAAAAATAAAAATGTTTGTACCCTTAACACATACTACCACACATTTTTTTGTCATGGCTTTTTATGTAGTGGCGTTGCAAGAATATATGTATATTTTGAATTTCTTCCAAATTTTATTCTCATTTCAATTTATGCTTTGCTTGCGGATAGACGTATTGTTTTGGATTGTGATTTTATTTCAAGTTTAAAAAAATATTTGTTTTAAAATTTATATCAAAAATATATATTTTGTGAATGATATATAATTTTGTTTTTAAAATTCAAAGAATTTAATTAACATGTCACAAAATCGTGAATGGTATAGGATAAATGAAAGACGTTATCGCGAAAATAATCGCGAACAATTACGCATGCGTGCAATGGAACGTCGCAAAAATAATCGCGAAATACTAAATCAGCGTCGAATGGATAACAGAAATGAAGTTGTTCAAAGTTATCGTAGACGGCAATCACTATTTAGGTGCGCTGTTCGTGGTAGTGATAATTTTACTGTACCAGAAACCCTTTGCTTAGAATCATTGTCTGTCTGTCTGTCCAATGTAGTCACTGCGGTGCTCTTTTCTTTAGCATGGAATCTAAAAGCAATTGTTGTCATAATGCGAAATTATCACACTTACCAACAGGAGACGAAAATTTTCCCGTTGAATTAAAAAATTTATTTGTTAGAACTGATAATAAAAGTAAGAATTTCCGACAATTGATTAGTCAATTCAATAATGCCAATGTATTTTCTTCTATGGGTGCTAACATATATGGCATGCCAGGAAGCGTTTATTGTTTTAAAATATCAGGTGAAGTGTATCATCAATCAGTTGAAAATATTCCTATTGACCTCTCCTTAAATTCAGCAAACTACTACGATCGCTGTAGAGAAATTGCTTACGCAGAGTTATTTATCTATGACTGGGATACTGTTGTTAATATTCATATGAATAATCCAGATAATACATCTAGCAATCGTGAAATAATGACAATCATTTCTACCGTTCTTCAAAATTCTCGTTATGCTATGTCTTACAAGAAACTTAAAGATGTTTATCAAGTTGAGGATGCTACACTAAATGGTCGTCCTATAAATAA
The DNA here is from genome assembly GCA_958295665.1 of Tipula vernalis. Classification (NCBI taxonomy): domain Eukaryota; kingdom Metazoa; phylum Arthropoda; class Insecta; order Diptera; family Tipulidae; genus Tipula; species Tipula vernalis. The sequence goes on along the minus strand of OY282559.1, from coordinate 199,645,901 downwards.
CGTATCACTAATTTTTAATCGAAATTTACACGATGATCAACGTGTTTACAATTCTCCGACGAATTCTGATGATGTTGCATTGATTTTTGTTTCAGGTCGCGATGGTAATACACCAGCTACCATGAAAAGAATTAATCCATTATCCAAACACCTTGATCCAATGATATTTCCACTTTTTTTTTCCTAATGGACAATATGGCTGGACAACTAATATGAATCATTCTTCGGAAAATGCCACTACAATCCGAAACAAAATTACAGCACTACAATTTTATTTCCATAAAATTGTAGTCCGTTCCAACGTTTTTAATCCTTTGCATTATGGTGGGAAACTATTTCAGCAATACTTAGTTTATTGCTACGCTAGAGTTGAAGCTAATAGATTAAATTTTATATGAACCAATCAGCGATCTCTTCGTGTGGAATCTTATCAAGGTCTTTTAGATTATGTCAATAACTTAGCTCAAAATAGAAACGGTTTATGGCAAAATTATATCAAGATAATATGGCAATGGTTCGCAAATTTGGTCGTCCTGATTTATTTATTACATTCACGTGTAATCCATCGTGAACAGAAATTAAAGAAGAACTTAAATCTTTTCAAAACCCTCCAGACAGCCCGGATATAGTTACACGAGTTTTAAATTTAAAGCTAAAAGTATTTTTAGATGATATTTTGGGTGCAGGGTGTGTTTCAATAGGAGTCGTGTTTTCCATGAGAACTGCACTAGAACTCGATAAATTTTAAATTCCTTTTATTCTTTGTAAACAGAAAAAAAATTAAATTCATAAAATGATAATGTGTAGTGCATTTCACATAAATACACATTTTAAGTTGTTACAGCAATAAATAATGACAATTATAGCTTAATTTTTAGTTACACTGGATAAACCCATGAATTTATCGAGTGTAGTTGCGTGTAATGACGTCAGCAAGAAATAGGAAAATATTGATGAAATAACTGAAGGGGGAAATTTTTAAACTTAAAATATGTAATTTTATCTAGTACATTACACATTCGCGCTTTATGAATTTATTTTTTTTCGTTTTACATAGAATAAAAGGAATTTAAAGTTTATCGAGTTCTAGTGCAGTTCTCATGGAAAACACGGCTAGGGTAGACATTGACCTTTTATAGCCAATTTGAACTTCTAGAGGCGAGTGTAATAACACTATAAAAACAAAACGCAATGGATAAAACAAACAAGGAAACTAATACCCAAGGTGGCAGACATGATGTTCAGGAAAATCCACTCTCTCCGGAGGTCGGTCCCATGGATTCTAGGGGGGACCAAACATTGCTACATAATTCTAATTGATTGATTGATTGATTGATTGTGAGTGTACTCCCGGGCACACACCGTACACCCGTTTACACAAAACAAAACCGAAGGATAGGATAGGATTATTAGTTGGGACAGACTCGACCCGATTACAGACACCAATGCGATCGATAGTTAGTAAATAGACGGCACAAAAGACAACACAATCTAACTACATTTTTAGATGATCATTTCTCTAGAATCCAGGGCCGTATACTCAGGACTCCCTAAACATAAATTAAAAATTATTAATATTGTAATTTCCCCCTGTTCGCCTTTCATTAATTTACCTGATAAAATAATTAAGAAAATCTAAAATTACTAAGCTAAAATTATAATTATAATTTTAATTACAGTAGAATTCGCTTATATCAAGGGACACAATTTTGTTCACTATAGCCGGCTGTTCATTTTAATCAAATATTCGTTTACGTTTATAAACGTAGTTCTTTGTTTGTAGTGTATAAGAAAAAATAAGTGTTCTTGCAAATTCAAGGCACACAACTATATGACAAAACTATATGATCATTAAAAGCTTTTTTTCGTTATATACATGGTTTGGTATAAACGGATTCAACTGTATTATAAAAAACATCATTATAACAAAATAAAGATAAAATTAAATTAAATAAAGTTGAAATTAAACTTTCATGATTTATTATGAGTGTACGACCAAGCATCATAGCAGGATCTCCCGGACTCCCGGGCCCATGTCGTATAACCGTACACATATAAAAAAACCGAAGGATTGGATAGGATTATTAGTTGGGACGGACTCGACCCGGTTACAGACACCAATGCGATCGATAGTTAGTAAATTATTAGTACAATATATAATAAATAGGTTAGCACAAGACAGCACAATCTAACTACATTATTAGATGATTATTTCTCTGGAATCCAGGGCCGGATACTCAGGACTCCCTAAATCCTAAATCTAAAACAGGGCTTAAAAAATTATTAATTATTAATGTTGTAATTTCATCCTTGTCCGTCCTTCATTAATTTACCTGATAAAATAATTAATAAAACTTTAAAATAACAGCGCTTATTTCCTTATTAATGGTCCTTTTATATCCAATTAAAAATTATTACTTACTGCAACAAGAATTAACATAAACATTAAACCGTTTAAACATAAAATTTTACTTAAAACTAATCATCAATTTCCTACCCATTAAGAAAAGATAATATATAATTATAAATTCAATTATTTTATAAAATTTATATAAAATGATTAACATGATAATATTACAGCACCACAATACCTATATTTATTAATAATTCAATAAATCAAAGTCGGAAAAAACGAAAATGAATTTAATATTCAACTTTTTCTACGTCTCTAGAAAAATTATCAAATTTGACTTAAGCGGTTACGCCTTGTGACCACAGATATAATTTCCCAGGCAATTCTGAAAACTAATTTTAATTAATAAATCACCATAATATCAAAGCTAATTCTGAAATTCAGGATTAATTTAATCCCCATAGTAAAGATTGATTCTGGAACTATGTTATATTCTGAAAATTGAATTATTTATTAGCAAATTAAGGAAGAGAAACCTTTAAATATTTTTAAACTAAATTAATTAATATATATTAATGAGCTAAACACGATATATTACATACAAGTATTACAAAATTAACATTTTATGAAATTGCCTATGTAAACTCTCCCACTTCTAAGCTAAAATTCTAAAAGAATGTTTAAAAAATTGTAAATTGTTAAGTTACAATTTAAATTCACAGCACTTGTTCCATTAGTTACCGTTCTCCTGTAAATAGTTAATTAATTGTTTACCTACTGCAACTAGATTTAAAAATAGAAAGTTGAAAATATATATTTAACCACACTGTTAAATTTAAACTAATCGGCAATTTCCTACAAATCTAGAAAAAAGGAAATTAATAATGTAGAAATAAATTATTTAAAAGTATAGCATATAATTTAAACATTGATCATAATACACGCAAAAAAGTCTAGGATATCAATAATTTAGTTAAGTACTACATGTACATATATATGATATTTACTAATAAAACATAATTAGGGTTTCCCAGGTATCACTGAAAACTAAATTGCTTTAATACTTAATTAATAGAAATTTAAAGACCACAGATATAATTACCGCAGGGTGTACCGGATTAAGGATTAAGTAAAATAAATTAGTTAGTGATAAATAAAATAAAATAGATATCACAAGAACAATACATTTTCTACGCTACATAACTGCTGCTTGGAGTTTCTGGATGTTGAGCGAGAATTCACCAATATTTCTATAGCTTGGAGACGATCTAACAATTATATATAATTAAATATACTTAATATCAACTAGACCATCATACAAAAATACTTGAACAAACTATGACACTTTGATATAATTAAATTAAATTAAACTGACAAAAAGAGTTGAAATATTTTCATCAATACCTCAAATATTTTTGCAATGCAATGTAGTTTACAATACAGAGCACAACCAATGGCTATTGGTTGTGGGATCTGGAAGTTTGTCTCAAATACCAGGAATTTTTGAAGAAGACGTCATTCAAATTCCCAAATGGAATGATCACAAGTCAAGATTTGATAACCAGCATTTTTGGCGACATTCAGCAAATATCCGTTGCGGATTTATCAAAAAGAGTCATTGTTGCACCAACAAATGCTCAAACGCTCGAAATGAATCGAAAAATCATTGACATGATATCCGGTGAAGCGCACATATACCACAGTGCTGATTCCATCGTGACTGAAGATCCCAATGACACTCTTAACTTCTCTACTGAATTTCTCAACGATCAAAAAAGGTGTAATTATCATGCTTTTGAGAAATCTAAACCCATATAAAAGAGCATTTCCCTTATCCTAGATAACGTACGATGCTATTCATTGATTTAGTATAATATTTCAGTCTATATATATAAATAGCAGAAGATATTTTTGATATTTTAGAACAAAAATTTTAACTATATAATCAAAAATTTAATTTAGGAATTGAAAAATAAGCCTCTCCAAAGAAAAAGATGAAAGCGTTAAAAATTGATAATAAAAGCATTGCAACGACAAGAAACTTATCAAAATAAATCCCTACAATATGTAATATCAAACGGTAGCATCAGTTTCATAAAAAGAAATATATTGAAACCAGATCAACACAAATAAGCAAGGTTGTAGACGCCCACGACTTTAACTAAGCCGTCTGAGCGGTAATTTGCACGAGTAGCAAAATCATCTACACCAAAATCAGCTCCAGTGATTAATCCCGGACGTCATCCAAATATTTATGTCTGATAGTGTACATATTCAAATGATTTGCTTCAACTTAGTCATTTTCGCAACTCAAAAATAAAACTTATAATATCTAAATAAAAATCCAATTAGCATCATTCACCAATTGAAGAGATCATCGCCACCAAAAACCTTCACCTAATCAATAATTCAGAAATTTGATCTCTTTATTAATAAATAAATATAAATATATTCAAAATTTTAACTCAGTTCACGGACCTCATTCCCTGCCAAATCAAGCAAGCAAAGTAAATAAAACAATAAATAAATGCAATGAAAAGGAACCCTTACTTTCTTAAAAACGTATCGATGTGTCATATCAAAGCACCCTGTATTTTATAGAGCCATAATCAAAAAATCTGAGCTTTTATAAGGGAATTAGAAACGAGGAAAAAACGGAACTTTTCATAGTAAAACACACAAAACAAATGGGAAATCACTTTTTTTCCTAAGTCAAATTTTTAAATGAAAACGTTACAAATTCTTAATTATGATTTCTGAAATACTTTCATAAATGTTTGAATTTCAACATATATGAATGTCGTTGAAGTAAATCGTTTTCATTTTCTTGTAATAATTGATTTATTTAAACCAAAATATAAGAAAAATTTCATAACAACAGCATTCTGGTCAAATTAAAATAAAAGCTTACTACGATTCGTTGTTCATTAAGTCAATATACATTATATAGATGGCAGTGATGGCCGTAAAAATTTTGAAAAATCGTACCAAAAATTACCACCTGGGGAAATTTCAAGTTCAAAAATTGTAGGAAAAGCAAAACAAATTCACAAAATATAGGAATGTTTGTTAATTTTGGGATTAAATAACTTTTTTCGTATTTTTCTGTAACCATTTAGACATCTTACGTACACTAGTAAAACTAAAGATAAATTTAGCAAGTATTATTTTAATTTGTCAGAGCCAACTTTGATGTATTTTTCAAAATGAAAGTTCGAAAAAATATATTTTAGAAATAATTTAATTTTAATATTTCTGCAATTAATATTTACTTAATACCAATATGGCCTTCTTGTATATTGTTCTTAAAGATATGTAGAAAACTTTTATATAAACATTTTATAATATTTTTGCTTTTTTCATTGAAAAACTTGAAGCTAAATACACCATTTTTACATGGATTCCTATGGAAATCAGTGAAAAGTTATACCACTAAAAAAGCTTCTAAAAAATACGTCATTAAGATTATGGCTCTATACTTTAGAAGGCTCTGGTCGTATACGTAATTATGACGATTGTGTGTACATTCCACCATCTAAATTTCAATAAATCCATTAAGACAACCATTAAACTCAAAAACATTACACCTTCCAAAATGATTTAACATAATTCCACTTTTTCACATAAATGAACTCATGATTTTGTGTTAAAAATCAAATCTTAACTTAATTTAAACCGACATTTCTAAATTTGCATTTCATTTATCTATTCATTTAATTATTTAGACAATTTATAATTTATAATATTAATTAAATTAATTAGAAAACATTTTGATTCAGTATGTAATACCCTGTAAAAAAATTTATTAATCCTACCTAAATAAACCGTTCAAATGAATTGTATAAGACAGCTTCCAATTCCAATTCGACTCAAACCAATTCGATTATACAAAGTATAAAAATCCTATTTGAGTCGAATATACAAAATCTCATTGTGTTCAAATAATGCATGATGTCAATAATATCATAGTTGTTTCGTGAATACACAAAAACACAAAGAGATCAACAACACCCGCATTCAAGTAACAAAATCTTATATACTAAAAACCAAAAACATACTAAAACCACCAACACACATTGACGGTAAATATTTTCTACCATCTTTCATGTGCGTATCAGTAGACCTTATAGTACATATAAACACACCTAAACTATGTATCAATATAATACAGTAAAATATTGTGACAACTGTATCAACAGCAACGCAAAATTCTCTTTTTGTTGTTGTTTGTGCATTATAATACATAAACCAACAAAATATATTACATTTCCTTAACAGAATCCGTGTAAAGAGCGAACAAGCTGCTGTACAACCATATTGTTAATCCTGACATATATAAATCAAGTTGTATGCATATATTAATTAGTGTCCATTTTACACAATAATACTTGTGACAGCTGTATCAAAACCAACGTAAAGATTCTCTTTCTCGTTGTTGTTTGTACTTAATAATACAAAAACCAACAAAACCACGCACACTTCCTTCACAGAAACCGTGCAAAGAGAAAACGACACAGCTACACAGTACACAAACATATTTATGGCCCTTTTATATACCAAATTATTAAAATGTACAAAAAATCACACATAAGAATATCAAACATAATCAACAAGAGGATATTCGAGAAAGCTACATGCAAGCAACTGTTATCTCAATCCAATATAAAGCGTATTTTGTTGACCAAAATTTAATTCGAATTATTTTGGGTTAATTTGTTTTCCAAGAAAATAGCCAATTTGATTTAATTGACAAAAGCCAACCTTTCGAAATAAAAATATAAATTTACTAAGTATTTTGACTCTGGTGGCAGGTATCATAACTAAGAATTAGAATTATGTTTAATTAAACCCAATTTTTTTTTGGGTTAATGTTATTCTTACGGGGATTTATTATATGCAATTGTTGTTGTAAATTTGTCAAGGAAATACGCTAATAATGTCGCAGATCTAAATATTGCGGCAGCATACTGTCCTCCATGGCATACACCAACGAAGTTACAATTTAATAACGCCTTTAATAAGCTCGGTCCAAGATTTATTATTGGAGGGGACTATAATATAAAACATACAGCTTGGGGTTCCAGGCTAATTTCTCCTGGGAAAGGAAATGCTTTGTTCAATGCCATTCATGAAAACAAAGGTGAATATCTGTCTCCAAGGGGGCCAACATATTGACCAACGGATGCAGGAAAAATACCAGATCTGCTTGATTTCTTCATCATAAAAGGTATTTCATCCAGTTACACTAGAGTCGAAGGAAATAACGACTTAACATCCGATCACATTCCTGTACTGTTATCAGTAAGCGCTATAGTCATCAAGAAAAATAAAAAGCAAAACCTTACTAATAGATTCACGGATTGGGATCTCTTCAGAGAGAAAAACTGAAAGAACTAGTTGAATTAAAAGTTAGTATTAAAAGTAATGAAGAATTGGAACAACAAACAAACAATTTCATTGAATACACTCGTATGGCCGCCAGTCTAGCTACTCCAGAATTAAAGGACAAAGCGGAGATTGAAGTCAAATACCCGGCTGAAATCAGGGAACAAATCAAGGAAAGGAGAAAGGCAAGGAGAATATGGCATCTCACCAGAAATCCCGCTGACAAAACCACCTTCAATCGAATAAGTAACAAAGTCAATAGGCTAATCAAAAGCTTCAAACAAGATTGCTTCGACAACTACTTAAGCGGGCTAGGTCCAGAAATGGATAAGGACTACTCGTTATGGAAAGCAAACAGAAAATGTAAACGACCTGTAGTTCGAGTACCACCTATAAGAAATGCTCAAGGCAATTGGGTTCGACATGACAAGAAAAAGCGGAACTCTTTGCTCAATACCTAGAAACAGTGTTTCAACCTCATGACATTCAATCCAACATTGACGTAACACCTGTCTATCAACCAAATCAGGATTTTAAAAGGGTCACGCCAATGGAAATTGCTGAAGAAATCGACGAAAGTTTTAGTTAAAAAAAGGCACCAGGAATTGATGAAATATCACCGGGTCTATTCAAGGAACTTCCACGCAAAGCAATCATCATGATCACATACTTATTTAATGCCTGTATGAGATTGAAGTATGTACCCAAATGATTCAAAACGGCCCAAATAATTTTGTTGAATAAGCCAGGTAAACCAGATGAAGAAGTAACATCATACAGACCAATTTCACTGCTTCCGACCTTATCAAAGCTGTTTGAAAAACTACTACTAAAACGTCTAAAGCCAATGGTGAACGTTCCTGATTTTCAATTTGGATTCAGGAATAACCACTCCACAACAGATCAAGTCCATCGAATAACTACGGTAATAGAGCAAGCGTTAGAAGAAAAGAAATATTGCCCCGCCGTATTTCTGGATGTATCTCAGGCCTTTGATAGGGTTTGGCACGAGGGATTGACATTCAAGTGTCGTGTTTTTTTATTCGCTCCGGATAGCTGCTATCGAGAGCCGTCATATGAAAAGTGGCTCCGGATAGCGCTCCGTATAAATAGGTAGAGCCAAATATTTTTTATATCAAGTTTTCGCTAAACAATTGAATTAAAAATGATAGTTTGATGTTAAATAAGTTTAGTTTACCAATAAATAGCGCGTCAAATTTAAATTTAGGCGTATAAAAATGAAGGCTCTCGATAGCAGCTATCCGGAGCGAATAAAAAACACTACAAAGATGAGCAAAATGCTACCACAAAACTATTGCCAGCTGCTTGAATCATACCTCTCTGATCGCCAGTTCAGAGAAGAAACATGTTCTGACTTTTATCCAACGCTAGCGGGAGTTCCGCAGGGAAGCGTATTGGGACCCCTCCTCTACCTTATCTACACTGCGGACATATCTACAACGAATAAAACTATCATCGGTACGTTCGCTGACGACACTGTAATTATGTAGGTAGACGAATCACAACCAAGGGTAGTGGAAAATCTTCAACGAGCAATGAACAACGTTACTAAATGGACAATTTGTATGTGACATTTACGCTCCGACACAAAAATAACAGTCTACACTTATACCTCAATGGGGTGCAAGTGTCGCAGGCTAAATCGGCTAAATACCTTGGTCTGCATTTAGATTCAAGGCTCAACTGGAAACATCATGTGAGACAAAAAGCTGAACAGATACGATTAAAACAACGTCAAATGTACTGGTTAATTGGGCATCATTCCAAAATGAACCTGTATTGCAAAAGACTAGTCTACCAGACTATCTTCAAACTAATATGGATGTATGGTGCGCAGCTATGGGGTTGTACTCATAACTCCAATAGAGACATTATACAACGTAGCCAAAATCAATTTCTTCGAATGGTCACCAACGCTTACCGATTTGTGACTACAGGGAAATACACAATGATCTAAAAATACAATTGATAGACGACGTCATCCGCGAATATGCCATTAAACATGAGAAGAGGCTTCTTAACCACACCAACGTTGAGGCCGTACAACTACTGGACAGTACAAACGAAGTAAAGCGGCTCAAACGAATCAAACCACATGAGCTAACCGTATGAATATTATATCTTAAGGGAACTGGATACTGGTCCAGCAGACCCACACAAGTTTATGCTTATGTCATAAGTACTAATGTCAACCTTACTAATGAATTAATAATGTTTAAGATTGTAGTAGCCATATCAATAAAGATGTTTAAAAAAAAAAAATAATAATAATATTGTTAAAAAGCAGATATTTGGAACTGCTGTGACGTACGTTTATACAATTGAACATCAAAAACGTTGATTACCACACGCACATTGTTTATTCACGCTTAAAAATGAGGATAAATTTAGAACATCCGATGACATTGACAACATAATTTGCGCTGAAATTCCAAATAAGAATGAACAACCACGACTTTATGAAATAATTATAAAAGAAAATATTCATGGTCCATGTGGAGAATTGAACAGAAATTGTGTTTGCATGGTTGATGGAAAATGTTCAAAACAATTCCCAAAAAGTTACTGCAGTGAGACTGACATTTCCGTAGATCCAAAATATAGGCGACGTCCTCCTACTAATTTAGAAAATCATCCCAGATCACGATCGAACATTGTAATTGATAACCGGTTTGTTGTTCCTTATAATCCTTTCCTGAGTCTTAAATATAACGCTCATATAAACGTTGAACTTTGCTCAACAGTGAAAGCAATAAAGTATATACATAAATACATAACAAAGGGTCAAGACTGCGCAAGAATTGGAGTTGCGGTTGATTCTGCTAACAATACAAGCAATGTTATAGATTATGATGAAATAAATCAATACCTGAATTGTCGATATACTAGTTCGCAGGAAGCTGCTTGGCATATCCAGGAGCTTCCAATTCATGCCCAATCACATAATGTTGTTATACTATCTGTTCATTTACAAGGTCAATCAATACTTTTCACCGAAGATAATATTGAAAATGCTTTAAGAAGAGAGTCTGTTAGGGTCACAACTTTAACCGCATTTTTTGAATTAAATTCTACAGACCTTTTTGCTCATAACATAATGTATCAGGATATTCCGATGCATTATGTATATAAAAACAATAAATGGCAAAAACGCTCTCCAAATTCACACTTTGGGGAGAAAACTATCGGTAGAATCATTTCAGTTTCTCCAAAAAATGTTGAGTTATATCATTTACGGCTACTACTTCTTAAACTGAAGGGCTCTGAGGCTACATCTTTCGATACTTTAAAAACTTTTAATAATTGTGTATTCCCAACGTTTAAAGAAGCAGCTAAGGCACGAGGCCTAATTAATGATAGCGTTAAATGGCATAATGCTTATCAGAAGCTAACACTCATATGTTGCCAAAATCGTTGCGAGCATTATTCGTTACTATACTGTGTTATTACAATCCATCAGATCCTATTCAACTTTTTAATGATTTTAATCAAGGTATGCCTGAAAATGAAGCTTTGGCTGAAGAGCAGTGTGAACAAGCAGGATTTGATTTATTCTTACTTTTACCACTTCCCAAGCCAACAGAAATCTCAAATTAAAACATAAATTTTGCTCCTATTATAACAACAACTGAACCTAATCTGTAGGTATTACTCAACAATGATCAGAATGTCGCAGCATCAATGATATTTTCATCCTTACATAATCGAATTTCTCAAAAGTGTTTTTATTTAGATTGACCTGGTGGAAGTGGAAAAACATTTTTATACCGAGCGTTAATTCAAAAAATCGATGCAGAAAATAAAAATGTATTATGTGTTGCATGGACAGGAATAGTAGCAACTCTTTTACCCAAAGGAATGACATGTCACTCTGCGTTTTCATTGCCTCTCAATATGGATGCCGTGAAATTTCCACAACTTACTCGCAAAAACGTGACTTACAAATAATAATTGTTTACACTTCAACCATATGTCGTATACTGCGATTGATAGCTGACATCAAGTACAGTAGAATACAAGTATTGCGCATTTATAGTTTATGTAAGCAGTAAAAATAACGACACCAATTGAGAAAAGGTGGAGTCATATTCACACACCCAATAAAATTCATTTTAGAATCCCATTTCTACCGCACGTGTCAAATTTCATCAAAATCGTTCGAGAAATATCCAAATTCTATCCAACTTGGCCATATTCCAGAACTACATCTAAAAATCATTTGAAGACCCCATTTTCATCATACAAGTCGAATTTCGTCAAAATCGTTCAAGAAATAGCCAAGTTCCATCCTACTTGGCCATATTCCAGAACTTCATCTAAAAATCATTTGAAGATCCCATTTCCGTCGTACAAGTCGAGTTTCATCATAATCGGTAAAGAAATAGCCAAGTTCCATCCTACTTGGCCTAAGCGGTTGAGAACTAGACAAGTTTACTAGACAAGCCGAGAATATTGAGAAATAGGGAAGTTCCATCATGCTTGGCCATATTCCAGAACTTCAACTAAAAATCATTTTAGAATCCCATTTCCAATGCACATGTCAAATTTCATCATAATTTCATCATAATCAGCTTGGCGCAACAAATAGTTCATAACGCAATGTACACCCACGCTTAGTATCATAAACTCGCTTTATTTTCATATAAAACATATGAACTTCAGCCGAAATATGTAGTTTTTTTTATTCAGCCGGTAAAAGGTTAAATAAAGGTTAGAAATCCACAACCAATAACATAAACTTATTAGGAAACTATACGAGAAGCGTTTATTTTCTAAATATCTAGCATAATGTTGTTGCAAACAATCACAAATTTTGTTTGTATGGATGCACGTACCAAAATCTTCTATAATAAAAGTCATGAAACTCTCTTTTACAGACAAATACATTTATTGATTCCACTAGATTTGGCTGTATTAGTTACACTAACAATTCAACGTAAATTTGAATTTTTTTTTCTTGTTTCTACACCAACACCTTTATACTTAGTTAACTAACACATATAAATTTAGTGATGCCAAATATACACCAATACACATAGAACCTGATTTTTTTTATTTCATATGTATGGAATTTTCATGACTTTTATTATAGAAGATTTTGCACGTACTCACACATAAAAATTGTAAACACAAAAAATAAAAGTAGTGAGAAATACGAAATTTTGGTTCGATTTGTTTTTTGTATTTTTATACTCGTAGAGCAAACTCAATTCGAAGTTAAACGCAAATCAAAAACAAATTTATGTAGTAAATAACGTAGTAAGCAGAAATTAACAACAGAGAGTCTGATTTGAAGAGAGTAAGAACATAATGTTATTACAGTTCTACTGTATTTTCCATTTGTTGTTGTTGTTATTTTATTTTATGAAAATAAATGTTCACGAGACGTCTCGGTATTATATCGTTTTTGGTTATACCTTTGATACACACACACTAGGTAAACTAGGTAGTAATTTTTCTCAATCCGTCATTACACGACCCTGGCAAAATTGGATTCTCACGATTCATAACTCGATAACTAAAATATGGCTGTAGAAACACGATACATATTAAATACAAAAAAGAGTGGAAGTGTAAATGGGATAGCAGAATAGTTTAGCAATATTGATATTAATTTAACGCTGTAGCTTAAATCTTAAAATCTCATAAAGTTTGGTACAGTTATAAACATCATTTATATAAACCGAATGAAGACTGGTAAACTTAAAAATGTTATTTATAATTGGGTTTATTTGTGCCACCATAATTTGCAGATCGCGATCACGGAAGCTTAATTTGAAACCGTGACCTTAGATTACCGCCATAACGTTTGTGTGTATCTGTATGGTATTATGTTTAGATTTTAATTTTCAATTTTGCTTCAGACGAACATTTTCTTCAAGAGAAATTTACTTTAACACAGGGGCTTTTCCTGAATACGATACAAGTTCGAATGTATAATATAGTATTCGTATTTGATTTAAATAACAAACGAGTGAATCTGATTCAATTCAAATAAGAGTAGTATACTTTCATATTCGAATCGATTCAGGAATAGCCCCCTGAATGATTCACATATTAATGCAACCTTATATTGAAGCAAAGGTGCAATTCATTTGGCACTATTGCAGAGTATAATTTTCGGATATGATTTTATAGCTGTAATAAACCAATTGTTTCATTTTGTCAGAAAACTATAGGATTTAGTAAAATTATTAAATTTAATCTTTCCTTATTGCATGATCCGTCAAAAATTTAGCACACATTTAAATCTTAAATAGATCACTTCTGTCGCACGTACGATTAGTGACTGAACGATTTTTTGGTTTTTTAATTAGGATTACTATTTACTGAACGTTTACTACAAGTTCGTAATAACCGCCATGTTTAAATGGCACAGAAACTTTAAGTATTATATTATTGGCGGTTTATGACATTTATGTACATTTTTATACGAGGAAGAACGACAAATTTTTTATAAACATACTTATTTGGATTTATGTATGAATGTATATATTGCAACCAATATACCTCAATATAAATCTAGGAGGGATTAATTCGACTGTTCGAAGAATATGTTGCTGCATTGCTATGTAAAATGTTTGTTGATTTATTTTCGTCGCACGATTAGTTTTCCAAATATAAAGTTTATGTTACACGACCATCACAGTCGCACAGAATTTAGTTTCAATATTCTTTTTTTTTTTTTTTTCGAATCATATCCTGCCTAAAAATGTTTCACTTCAAAAAAATAAAAAAATATAATATAGGTACCAAACAGGAACTGAAATTAATTCTATTTAATTACAACATAGTTTTCATTTTACCTCTAGAACTATCAACACGTCAAAATCACGGATTGTAAATTTATTTATGTTTGGAAATTTGTTTTAGCAATTTAAGATGGCTTTTATTCTGATAGACCTAACTTCTACAAAGCAGGTACATTTAACGTTGATAGTTCTAGTATTAATTAATAAGAAACAGCGCTAAATGTTTCTGATTTACAGCCAAGTTTCTTAATTATTTTTTATTTTTATTTTTATACATACACTACAGGCCAAAAGTTTTTGGTCGATGAGTCTTTTTCAATTGAAACAAAGGACTTGCAATGCTATTTTCGAAGAATATTTTTCTTACACACCCTGTCAAAATGCATATTTTGTTTTGTTTTAACGTTTATTATTCGAGAAATCACCAACATACTGAAAATCGAAATATTTTGTTGCGTGCAAAACTGATTTATTTTAGTTATTAAATAGATATCTGTGAGTAAATATTAAAGTAAATAATTTGTTTACCTTTTACTGTGAATTGTGAGTATTTAAATTAAATTTACAATTTTTTAAAAATTAATTCTGGGATTAAATGTTAATAATTTTATTATTATATTGATTTAATAAAAAAAAACGTTCAAAGGTATAAAAAAATGGGCAGAAAGTCCGAACTGACGATCGAATTAAGAGCAGCCGTTGTCACGCTACACAGAGAGGGGCATTCGCACGCTGAAATTGGCCGAAAACTTCAAATTCCGAAGTCTACCGTGCAATATACACACTGAAGCGATTTAAACAAACTGGGCAGAACTCATCCCAATATCGGCAGGGGCGAACTCGGATTACCACTGCGAAGGAGGATGAATATATAGGAATGTTATCCAAGCGTAATAGAAAGTTGACGGTACCTCAAATATTAGCGCAAGTGAACAACGCTCGGGAAAATAAATTGTCGTTGACTTCGATAAAAAGGCGCATAACAGATCAGGGGTTAAATGGCAGAATTGCTGTTAAGAAACCACTTATTTCCACTTGATGATATGGGGTTGTTTTGGTAATAACAAAGTTGGAGATTTGGTCGAAATTACGCGTCGAATGGATCGCTTTGGCTATCTTGCGATCTTGGAGAAACATACTATCCCATCTGGACTAAAACTAATAGGGTGAGGGTTCACGTATCAGCACAATAATGATCCCAAGCACACATCTAATGTATGTAAGGATTATTTACGGCAACAATTTCGCCACCGAAAGCTAAATTTAATGAATTGGCCCCCACAATCGGCCGATTTTAACCCGATAGAGCTCTTGTGGGATCAGTTAGATCGGGAGCTTCGGAAAACATGCCCAACATCGGCGAGAGATTTGCTACAAAAATTGCAAGATGCCTGGAACAAGATTTCATCCGAACAATTAAATAAATTATTGGATAGAATGCCAAGGCTATGTCGCGCAGTAATTAAAGCAAAGGGAGGCCACATCGATGAGCGTGCAATTTAAATATTTCACTATCTTTTTTCTTTGTTTTGTAATAAATTAGCTCATATGAACTGCTAATTAATTAAATTAATTGAAATAAATTAATATATTTGTTAAAACTATATAAAAAATTGTTTTAGTTATAAAAACCATATCGACCAAATAATTTTGGCCTGTAGTGTACATATATGTGTTTATTTAACAATTGTTTAATTAAAAAAAAATTATAAGTAATTCATTATGAAATTTATTTTTATAATTAAAATTTTTTAAAATGAAAGATCGAGATACATTTGTATAATTTATAGCTGATTTACATTTAACCTTTATTTTCTTTTCTAAAAAACGAGCGATTTTTTGTGTGATTTCCTTATAGCAAAATGAGAAGGAATCAAAAAAGTATTATTCTTTTTTTGGGACTCTGGAAAGAAGTATGGTCTACTTTACAGACTATCATATTAAAATGATTAATCAATGATTGTAAAATTAAGCCAGAAAATAACTAAAAAGTATTTTATATTTAATATTTAACTAAAAAGTATTTTAACGATGCCTTTATTATACGGCCAATATTCCACCAATAAAGAATGAATTTTGGTACTATTCAAATACTAAATTATACGGTAATATAACTATTTATATGTAAATATTAGAATTGCAATAAAATTATACCGTATTTACCAAATAATTTACTCATTGTAATTTGTTACCTGTATTTGTTTTGGATTTGCTTCTATCACCCATAATTCTGGACCAAACCATAATCTGTAGGTGTCGCCATATTTTTGGTGTAGTTGAATTAGTTTGTTATAAATATCTGAAATTTAATTGAATTATATATTAATCTTACAGTTGAGGTGGTACTTATTTTACCAATATTAAGGTTCTATTTATCGCACAAAAAAAATGACTAAATTAATTTACAAGCACCCTCAGTCAACACTAACAGTTCTGTTGTTTCATGAACTAAATTTATTGCCATTTAGATATCTCTATATTTGTAAAGTCCTCAAAATGTTGTTTATTCGAAGTAACAGTTTCCAGCATCGTACTGTACACAATACGAGGAATCCAAATAACTTTGCCGGGGTTCATTGTAATAGTGAACAATTTAGAAGATTCTATCTTTATATGGCTACATTTTTGTTCCACGTGCTACCTAACGATATTAAAAGTTTCAGCATTGTGCGTAAATACAAAGTAAAACGAGCGATCCTGGCTACTCAGCTTAGAAAATATTGAACAATACTTTTTAGTATTACAATTTGATCTTTTACTGTATTTTGTTGAGAAAAATATAAACAATAGTATGTTGTATAATTAGGAGGAAAAGTACTGCATTCCCGGACGATAGTGGAAATTGGCGGACGAGGCGATAGCCGAGTCCGGCAACCACGGGAGTCCGGGAATGCACTTTTCCTCCGAATTGTACATACTATTTTTTCTCCGATCGGACTTTAAAACGAATATAAACCCAAAATAATTTTTAGTATTATTCATTAGTTATCATATTAAGAAATCAAAACAAAGTAAAAAATCGAAAATAACATAAAATTATTGCTTAGTTAGCCACGACATATTCCCGGCCTAGGCCAGAAAAAATATTCTCGTACTATTATTACTTGTTGCTTAGCAACAAATACAACATACTGGAATCATGAGCTTTTCGTTTCGAAAAAACAACGGAAAGATATATTTTTTCCTACGATCGGAGAAAAATTTAGTTTTGATTTATTTTTTATCTATTCTTTCCTGTATACTACTACGATTTAAATAAAGAAACGTTTTTTGGCTTTATTTAAATCACGCGGCGCTTTGTACACAATGCAATTGTTGCTGTAATTTGGTCAACAAAATACACTTAATTCTTTTTGCCAAATTACGTTATTTCAAACGAAAATATTTGCCGTATTCTTGACATTCGTCATCGAAAAATTTCGACCAAAAAGTAGACGAAGTTTCTCGCCTAGTACAAAGTCGAGGAATTTCATTTTCGTTAATGTTTATTTGTCAAATTCAAAAAACAATTCACACTTTCACAGCTAATTTCGTTTTATTCTTTAGCGATAATTACATATTTTTAGTTTTGAAATCTTATTAAATATTTTTTATTTTAAAATTTTACAAAATATTGAGCAATAAAGTTGCATTTAATTTATAAAACATTATCTTAAAATGGTTTATTGTATTCTCCTAACTGCATTAAAAATTGGATTTGTTGTTAAAGGGTTGTTGCGTTAATTGCTCCGGCGTGTTTGCGTGAATGTGCTCTAATATTTAATATTAATACGGCCTGTGCGTTTAACGTACCAGTGTCAAAATTTGGAATGTGGCAATACAATTCGTCACACGCAACAAAAGAGTTGTTTACGTTTCACGGAGTGGGGAGAACCGCGATGGTATAAAATAGACAAATTTCGGCTGCTCGGGGTCAATATTTTTTTGTTATAATTTAAGTACAAGTTATGTCGGTCAGTTCGTAATTTTAAGTCGGTCGGTAAATTATTATTAAACGTGTTATTAAGTGTTCAGTTATTATAAACCGGAAAGTTTATTTTTTTTATGGGTTTGGTTATTATGTGTGATGAAGAGAACAAAAATAATTTAACAATTGATTATTGAAATCAAAAACCTTAGTCAATTAAAAATAGATTGTTGGCCTGAATTTTGTCATAAAAAAAATCACGTTAAAATTATCTGGTTTTCTCTTGTAATTGAGTGAAAATTTACACCCTTGCCTTGAATAACGTGATTTAAAATTGAAAAAAAAGAATATGAAATTTGAAACTATAGATCATGTTTAAATGTCAAATTTTCTTAAACCGCAAGAGCTACCATCTTTCGGAAAACTTCGAAAGCATAAGCAACTTTCACGTAATGCCACTAGGTGTCACTAAATATTTGCTATCAAAAATTGTATGACATTTTTATGTGTGCATTTTGTAAACATAAGCAAAAATATTTTCGTGTTATAAAAGTGATTATTATTAATACGTGATAATTAAATTGATTTTGAGAACTTTTTATAAACGTCCTTTTGAAAAACGTCTTACATTTTTTTTATTCGTGTCTGCATCACCCATTTACACGACCACCCACCCAAGCCCTGAGCTCGAGCAATGCTTAAATGACCGCTTTGGAGGTTCTGTGGAAATAAAAGGAAAATCAGTTACATCCCACAGTTGATCATTGACATCCCACATAATCTGGCCAAACCGAAACAGGCTCTTTCAACAAGGACGATCGATTTTAAAATGTATTATTTACATTACAACAAGTTGTTTGTGAGATACCCACGCAATTTTATTTTATTTGAAAGAATATTTAATGGCATTAAGTATGGAATAAAACGTCGTTCAAATGTCCGCGCGGCTTTGCTTGGTGGCATGTATTCGGGAGTTCCAATTTTCGATGACTTTGTTGTATGAATCTGGCTTAATTTGCTGTTCGTTATGTTAATTTTCGAGAGCATCAATTGTTTTTGGTTTATTCGCATAGGCCTGTGATTTAACACAGCCCCACAGGAATAAGTAGAAAGACGTTAAATCGCACGATCTCGGTGGCCAGTTAATGTCGCCGCCGCGCGTGGCAAGCGCCTTGTGGCACTTAGCGCCGTCCTGTTGAAATCACACATTATCGGTATCTATAACATCCAGTTTATGCGCCACAAGAAGTTGTTTATCATCGATCTGTAGCGAGCGCCGTTCGTTTTGAAAATAAAATTTGATGGTTTGCACACGTTGTTCAACGCTATAAACTTTCATGGTGATTTGCCATACACTACTGAGCAATCCACAACAAGTTTGACAGATGTTGTATTAAATATCAAGCGTCCCTATTGAAAGACCCTTTAGATCGTTAAATCATCGTTTTAAAAAGCGTAACATCTGTTTATAATTTTAGATGCTATTGGCGGCTGGTAACATAATACCCAAGGTTTTATTAAGCATCTGAACCGCATCGCTTTAACATTTGGCATTAACCTTAAAATTGTTTAATTAGTATCGATTAACAATGAAAACAATAAAATTTAAAATATGTCATTAGCAAACAGTAGTTATCTGAATATCCATAGTGGAACTTTTGTATCACTCGCTAATTTTATTGATGTAATATATTTAATTTTTTTGGAAATTACCAAGAAAATTTCCAGTACGTTTATAATATTTTCTGTCACAAACACAAAATTATAAAAGAAGAAGTGGTGAATATAAAACGCGATTTATTTCAAGAAAACGATAAAATAATGTCAGTGAATTTTTCGCTGATTTTTTGAGGTAATTTTTGTGATCGAAAAAATCAGCGCCGGGTTCTGTGAATTTCGAGAATACGTGCCTCGAGCTTGTATATGTTGGGCTTGTACAAAGATTTTGTATTATTTTACTTTTATTGTATTGTATAATTGCTCCACCACAGATTTTAATCTATTGGAGCTGCACTTTATTTCTTGTATTTTGCGACAATTTTGTTGTATAAATTATAATTACAGACACAAACTGAAAAAAAGATAAAGTTAATGCTAGTAATAATAATAACTACCACCTTGATGAAAAAGTTCGGAATAACCACCGTGTGTCCCATCGTTCCGATTTGAGTTCTGTTTTTTTATTAAGTTGGTACATCTGTTGTTGATATTCCCTCTAAATCTTAGCGCCATATCTTGACATTTGCAAGAGTTACGCAGTCAAGAGTTCATCTATCTCTGTGTGCGTTGGCGATTATTTACAATTTTAGAAATGGATTTAAATTTGCAACAACGAACTTGTAATAAATTTTGCGTAAAAAAACGGATTTAATGGTGCGCGAACGTTGGAAATGTTGGAAAAGTGTTTCGGCAACGATTCTCTAAAGAAAACGGTCGTTTACCAGTGGCACGAGCGGTTTAAAAGTGGTCGTGAGTCAATCGAAGATGATGAACGCAGTGGCAGACCATCGACATCGAAAACCGACGAAAACATTGACAAAGTAAAAGAAATGTTGGTCAATAACCGTAAATTAACCATCAGAGAGATAGCGGAGGACTTGAACATTGCCTATGGATCCGTCCAAGACATTTTGGTTAATGATTTGGGTTTCCGTCGTGTAGCAGCAAAGTTGGTGCTAAAAGACCTCAATTTTATGCAAAAAAGAGACCGTGTTGACGTCGCAAAAGACATGATTTGCGAGGCTGAATCCGATCCCACATTCATCAAAAGGATCATTACAGGAGATGAGACGTGGGTTTATGAGTACGACACGCAATCCAGACATCAGGCAAGTGAATGGCGTTCACCAAATGAGCCGAGACCAAAAAAACCACGTCATTTTCAGTCAAAAAAGAAGGCAATGCTCACGGTTTTCATGGATTACAATGGTGTAGTGCATCATGAATTTTTGCCAGAAGGCCAGACCGTAAACAAAGAGTATTATTTGGGCGTTATGAGACGTTTGCGTGGAGCAATTCGCCAAAAAAGACCAGAATTGTGGACAGAAAACTCGTGGATTTTCCACCATGATAACTCACCGTCGCACAGTGCCATCATTATTCGTAATTTTTTGACGAAAAATGCAACAAATCCAACAGCTACCGAATTCACCTGATTTGGCTCCCTGTGACTTCTTTCTGTTCAACCGAGTTAAAAAACCATTACGGGGAACGCGTTTCAGCAGCCGAGAGGAAATAATGGAAAAAACGCAGGAAGCACTTATGGACATACCGAAAACCGAATATAAAAAATGTTTCGAGGATTGGATCAAGCGCTGGCATAAGTGTGTTGTAGTCGATGGGGATTACTTTGATGGGGACAATATAGATTTAGATTAATAAACTTGTATTTTTAATTTTCTGAATAAAATCCGGGAACTTTTTGATCAAGGTGGCATACCTTATTTATATTAAACTGTGTCACCACAGCCACCTGTAAAAGGTAGAAATATGAGTTTTATGCGGGACGTCTATCTTTTTTAAATTTTTACGAGCAAAATTCACTTAAGGCTACGACACAAAAAAGCACGTACCTGATTTTGAATCCAAGATGCAACAATATAATATTATTTTAATTTAAAAGATGGAGCTCCAATGTCGACTACCGCCAGTACTTACAAGCTATGGTTCATTTCTATGCTAAATTTACTCAGAAAGTATGGGAATATCATAAAGTAAATGGAATTAATAAGAGAGAGTAAGAATATATCTGGCGCTTAAAATAATCAGCGGTAAAAAATTTAAAATCGTTGATCGTCGCATGATGTATACTACCATACATTTAAATTGTACAATTTACCTAAATTTGAATTTATGTGGAAGTAGGTTTATCCATATAGAAACTAGAATGAAGAACATAGCCAGTAAATGGATAAAGAAAAATGAAAAAAAAATACTTTATTGAAATGTGTTAGAAAAGAATAGTATCAAAACCACCATTTTTTTTATTTTTTATTTAGTACGTCCACGTGACACAAAGCGTTATATATATATATATATATATATATATATAGTTACATTCACATAAATCATATAAGTGATGATTAAGAACATTCCATCATTGCACAAGCAAGGTATCAAATAAATTCCAATGAATAACAGGAAACGCTCCGTAATACGATCGAGTAAAATAGGTTAAAGATATAAAAATGCATTATTGCACTTTTGATAAGACATAATATTTTAAATTATAGAAATAAGTATTTAGTTTTAAGATCTAACTCATTCTGTAAAAAACTCGAAATAAAATATAAATAAAATAATTTTTTTTATGTTTCTCTCGTAAAGAAACCTATAATTGGCGCAGCCGTCCGGTAGTGTTTAGTTTTCGTGTTAGTGTAACAGTGTATAAACATTAGTGAATAAAAACTAGTGAAGAAGTGAATCCGTAAAAATAAAAAAAAATAGGTGTTAATTTTTTTTTTGTGAAAAACATCTCTAGCTGAAGGTTAAATAACCGCTAAGAGACTTGAGATTCCACCGCATCACAACACGAGCTCTAAATTGAACCTGAGACACCACGACTACAAATTATTATACGAAGTATAATATCCAGTTAACAAAGTTTATATAATTTTTTTTTAATTTTTTAAATTGTACCAAATACTTTGATTATCTTTTGGCAAACGTGTGGAACTACTAAATAGCCACAAACCTGCTAACCATACCCGTGCACTACCTGATAGACACGGAGGAAAAATTAATCAATAAATAAATAAATAAAGTGAATGAGAGATAAATTGATCGATAGATTCATAGCTAATCGACAGATCGATCTCGACCACGAAATGGATCAAGCGGTAAACGAATTAACCGTGCAATTGAAAGTTGTTGTTGAGCAATTACAGAAAATGACCACCAAGTCGGAAGAACACGAACAAGTGTTGGCATTTCTGCAACAAAAGGCACAACACACTACAGAGGCACAGAAACCTACTGTAGAACAACAATTGACAGTTGATTTATTCAGAATACCGGATCCAATCAAATCGATACCCGAATATGATGGGAATCGAAAACAATTATCTGCATGGATCAAGACAGCGGAGGATACACTGAACGTATTCGCGCCATTAGTGTCTGAACCACAGTTCAAATTATACTTACAAGCAGTAAGTAATAAAATAAGGGGTAAGGCAAAAGACGCGATATGTCTAGCCGGTAACCCACAAAATTTTGAGGAAATCAAACAAATCCTCTTAGAAACTTTGGGAGACAAACAAGAGTTGTCTTTCTATAAGTCCCAGTTATGGGCAACGAAACAAAGCGAGAACACAACAGTTCACACTTATTTTCAAAAAATAAAAGAAAATGTTCAAAACATTAAAACTTTAGCGAGACAAAACGCTACCTATAGTTACTCATGGACCGCGATAAACGCTTTTATCGAAGAGGATGCCTTAGCAGCCTTCATATCCGGTTTAAGAAAACCCTACTTCGGTTACGCCCAAGCGGCGAAACCAAAAACAATCGAGGAAGCGTATGCTTTCCTTTGTAAATTTAATTCAAACGAGATAATCTCAGGAAATTCTCGAAAACCAATTAATCATGTTCCACCACCGCAACCGAAATTTAATAATTCATACCAAAAACCAAAGGAATGGAATGAAAATAACCAGGTGTATAAGAGACCAGGTTCAATCAGAGAAAAAGCCACTCCTATGGACGTTGACGTTTCTATGCGATCTAGAAACACTTTCAACAAAAAAATGGTGAACACCCATGAGATCAACGCTGAAAGCGAAGAATCAGAAAACCTTCCGAATGAATTAGATGTCAATGCGACAAATTTTCAGGACGATCAGGTGGAAGATACGGAAGATTAAACTTTCTTCCTTACCTTGAATGCAAGGACACACATAACAACATAAATATAAAATTATTAATAGATACCGGAGCAAATAAAAACATAATAAAACCCGGTATCATCCCCAAAGATTTATTAAGCTTCCAAGAAGCTTCTGTGAAAAACATTTTAGGAACTCACGTAGTAAATACCAAAGGTAAAATAAATTTTCTGGGTCAAGGTATCCCGGAACAAACTTACTACGAATTAGGATTCCATAAATTTTTTGATGGAATCCTAGGTTCGCAATCAATGGCGATACTAAACACCAAAATTGATTACAGAACCAATGAGATAATAATAAATAATTCAAAATTCAAATTTCACCGTTATTATCCAACGGGAACAGTCTATAACCATATAGTAACATTTCGAACAAGTAATGAAGGCGAATGGTTCGTGCCAAGTTACGAAAATTTAAATGAAAATATAATAATTCAACCCGGCGTATATAAAGCCATTAATGGTAATACGATCGTAAATATTCTCACAAACGAACCAGTACCACCACAAAATTTACCGAAGTTAAAACTGAACGTTAACAACTTCGAAACGCTAAAACCAGTCCCTATTTTTGGACATGAAATAATTAGCAAAGAAGATATAAAAAACATAATAAGAACAGAGCATCTCAATGAAAATGAAAAATATGCCATCATTGATAAAATATATAAAAATCAGACGATACTGTTGAAACAGGATGAGAAATTATCAGCCACAACAGTAATTAAACATAAAATTCATACACGAGATGAAACGCCCGTGTATACAAAAACATACCGGTACCCTCATCATTTCAAAGAGGACGTGGAAACACAGATACAAGACATGCTAAATAGTGGCATTATACGCCATTCAAGCAGTCCTTATTCAGCACCAATTTGGGTTGTTCCAAAAAAAATAGACGCGTCAGGAACACGTAAAATCAGGGTTGTCATTGATTATCGTAAATTGAACGAAAAAACAATCGATGACAAATTTCCCATGCCCCAAATTGAAGAGATTTTGGATAACCTAGGGAAATCCACCTACTTTACAACAATAGATCTAAAATCTGGCTTCCACCAAATACCGATGGACGAAAAGTCACAACCGAAAACGGCCTTCTCGACGGATAAGGGGCATTTTGAATTCTGCAGAATGCCATTTGGCCTGAAAAACGGCCCAGCGACATTTCAACGTGCGATGAATCATGTACTACAAGGACTGATAGGTAAAATTTGCCACGTCTACTTAGACGATATAGTTATAGTGGGAGAAAATCTAACAGACCACTTACAGAACCTAGACACAGTCTTCAAACGACTCTCAGAATTTAACCTTAAAATTCAATTAGATAAATGCGAATTTTTAAGGAGAGAGACGGAATTTTTGGGACACATCATCACAGAAGATGGTGTAAAACCAAACAAAGAAAAAATTAAAAAAATCTTAGAATGGCCTTTACCTAGAAACCAAAAAGAGATCAAGCAATTTTTGGGACTTTCCGGTTATTACCGACGATTTATAAAGGACTACTCAAAAATCAGTAGGCCTATGACCAAATATCTTAAAAAAGACAAAACATTGGATATAAAAGACCACGAATATATAAAAGCATTCGAAACCCTGAAAAGGATCTTATCAACCGACCAAATATTAACCTACCCTGACTTCACAAAACAATTTATTCTAACTACAGACGCATCAGATTTTGCTCTGGGTGCAGTTCTTTCTCAAATACAGAATAATGTGGAGAGACCTATTGCGTTCGCTTCGCGGACACTAAATTCAACAGAAATAAATTATGCGACTAATGAGAAAGAGGCATTAGCCATAATATGGGCCGTAAAAAAGTACCAACCGTACCTATACGGTAATAAATTCACGTTGGTAACGGACCATAAACCCCTCACTTTTATAAAATCCTCAGAAAAAAACTCCAAAATTTTAAGATGGAGGCTTGAACTGGAGAACTACGACTACGACGTAGTCTATAAGGAAGGCAGAGCAAACATAGTGGCAGATGCACTTAGTAGAATGCCTACAATAAATAACGAACTGCATCTCAATGAGGGAACGGATAACACTACACGTGAATCCGAGGAAGTCGCAGAAAATATTCCAAATGTCAATAGTGACGAAATAGAAACAATCCACTCAGCGAACACGTCAGACGATTACTTCATCCACTTCGCTGACAGGCCAATTAATTACTACAGGAACCAGTTAGTGTTCAAATTTTCAAACAAAAACAGTATCATTTCGGAAGAAATGATTTTCCCAAATTTCAAACGAACCATTATTTCAAAGAAATCCTTCGAAGAAAACGATATCACACAGTTTTTAAAAGTATACCATAATGGGAAACAATCAGCAATAATGGCTCCCGAAAGTCTATACGACAAAATCCAAACTTCGTTCAGACAAAATTTTTGTCAAAAAGTCATTTTGTGATAGTCACAAAAATAGTCCAAGACGTTACGAATGAAGATAGACAAAATTTACTAATAACCAAGGAACACGAACGTGCACATAGGGGCACTAATGAGGTTGAAAACCAACTAAGGCGAGCGTATTTCTTCCCCAGAATGGGAAATAAAATCCGAACTCACATTAATGCATGTAATATATGCAACGTGCATAAATACGACCGCAAGCCTTATAATATTAAAATAAGCCCACGGCCAATCACAAAGAAGCCGTTAGAAAGACTACACATTGACATTTTCAGTATAAACAGAAACAATTTCCTCTCAATCATTGACTCATTTTCCAAACATCTACAGATGATGCCAATGGAAACAAAAAATTTAACAGACGTAACCAGTAGTCTTAGTAAATATTTTACCCTTTTCGGAATACCGAACTCTATTATCTGTGATCACGAAACTACTTTCCAGTCCACCCAATTTAAAGAATTTCTGAACAGCCTTAATATAAAATTAGATTACGCATCTTCATCAGAATCCAACGGACAGATAGAAAAAACCCATTCCACCGTGATCGAAATATTCAATACAAATAAACATAAAGCAATAAGCCCAGATACTTCAACTGCCATCGAAATGTCAGTTGCTCTTTATAATAATTCCGTGCACTCAGCCACTGGCTTTACGCCAAATGAAGTTATATTCAATCAAAATAATTTCATTGACCCCATAAAAATACGAGCACAAGCTAACGATATCTTCCAAACAGTTAACAACAATTTGGAAAAAGCCGCAAAGAAAATGCAAAAACAAAACGACCAAAAAGAAGAACCACCTAATCTTATAGAAGGTGAAACGGTCTTCTTGAAACCAAATATAAGGACGAAAGCTCAACCAAGGGGAGTTGAGACTAAAATTCAAAACATTGAAAATAAAACTTTCCGTACAAAAAGAAATATAAAACGGAATAAGAACAAAATAAAACGAATAAAAAAGACTAATTAAATTTATTTTTGTATCATTTTCAGAAAAAAAAAGAAAAAAAATATATAACATTAAGATAAAATCTAGATACTAGAAGAAATAAATACTAAATAGTAAATAATATTATAACATAAGTTATTAGGCTTGAATATTGTATTTTAAACATTCTTTATAATTAGCTGGTAATAAAGCCTAAGGGTTTATAAAAAAAAAAAAATTAAAAGAATATTATATCAGTTTTCTAAATTTTAAAGTAAAACAAATAAACAAATCTATTATTTTCCATGACAATGTACTTTGTAATAAAATTAGCAATATTAATAATAATTCCTAAAATTTATCATTTCCAAAAATTAGAAATAAAAAATTTAAATGACGACCCTATTTTAATATTAAAAACTAATGATTGTAAAATTCAAGTAGGTAGCATAAAAGTCGTTCATCCAATTGATTTAAATAACATACAGAAAACAGTAGATTCAATAAACAAATTTATTTATAATAAATTAGATGATAAGAACGATAAATTAGATTTATATAAAATAGTAAAACAAAAGTGCAGAAAGTTGTACGACAATCTACAACAAATTAAACCTATAAAGCATTATAGACAAAAACGTTGGGATGCCCTGGGCTCAGCGTGGAAATGGCTGGCGGGTAGTCCAGATGCCATAGATTTGCGAATGATAGAGAACAAAATGACGGAACTAGTAAATGAAAACAACCAGCAAATCCAAATAAACAACCAGATTGATGAAAGAATACGGATGATAACAGACACAATAAACAAAGCTGTAACAACCACTAACACAGCGAACAAAATAACACTCAGTGAAATAGAAATGATAGCAGCCATCATTAATATAGATAACATAAATACCATACTAGAAGACATCCAGGACGCTATCGTCAAAACTAAAATCGGCCTGGCAAGCAACAAAGTTATATCGCTAAAAGAATTAATGATGATAAAAGACCTAATGACAAGCCAAGGAGTAAACATAACTCTACCTGAAGAAGCACTGCAATACGTGATACCAAAAGTAGCCGTAAACAAGGAAACGCTACTTTTTATTCTAGAAACACCAAAACTAGAAGAGGAAACTTCACTAACAGCAATGATCGTTCCATTAACAGTCAATGAAACAATAATAAAAGAATACCCTCAGCATATCGTAAAGACGAAACAAAAATTATTTACAACAATCAATCGTAATAATTTTGTACAAAAATATTCGGAAATCAAAGAGTTTGAGGACGAATGTATCAAACCTCTTATAATGGGAACTAAAAGTATTTGCAACGTAACCGCAAAATCAGAAACTACAGTACGGTTCATCACAGAAGACAAATTGCTCATTGATAACGCAAAAGAAGAAATACTTTTATCGGATTGCGGACCAAATAATCGCACAATAACGGGTAATTTCTTAATAACATTCCATAACTGCACCTTAATAGTAAAAAATAAGAAGTTCCAATCCTTCGAAATAAAAAGCGAAACAGAAGAAATACAGGGTGCTCTTCATAACCTCGAAATTACACGCAAACTGATCAAATCTGTGGATATAGATTTGATTGAACAACAAAACATACAAAACAGAAAACGGCTAACACATATGAACCTACAACAAGAGAACCACAAATTCTGGATATGGTCTTTGTCAGGAGGTGTATCTATCTCATCGTTTGGGTTAATAACACTTTGTATTTACATCAATGTTAGGCAACACATGGAGAAATCGGTGAAAAAAAACACACAAGAACAAAAACCGGAAATATCCAAACAAAATGAAGACACAACATACCCAAATCTACTGATAAAATTAGGGATTAGAACAAAGGACGAGGACGCCCTTCCAATACCCCCGGGAGGAGTTACATTCACATAAATCATATAAGTGATGATTAAGAACATTCCATCATTGCACAAGCAAGGTATCAAATAAATTCCAATGAATAACAGGAAACGCTCCGTAATACGATCGAGTAAAATAGGTTAAAGATATAAAAATGCATTATTGCACTTTTGATAAGACATAATATTTTAAATTATAGAAATAATTATTTAGTTTTAAGATCTAACTCATTCTGTAAAGAACTCGAAATAAAATATAAATAAAATAATTTTTTTTATGTTTCTCTCGTAAAGAAACCTATAATTATATATATATATATATATATATATATATATATATATATATATATATATATATATATATATATATATATATATATATATATATATATATATATATATATATATATATATATATATATATATATATATATATATATATATATACGATATTTGGCAAATGACAGTTTTTTCTAAACATTTGCTCAAATACAGCTACTAAAACATATGCTACTTCACCATACTCCGTCTGCGGTGCTTTAAGTGACCCAAAGTTTGACTATTTATTAAATTTTTTTTCTATTATAAATGTTTCACTCGTTGATGTTATGTTGTCATTTTGTTTTAATAATTTTTGACTACATTCATTGCAGTTTACTTTTTTTCAAAGTTCGTGCTCTGAAAACAAATATGTTATTGCATATTTTTGTTGCCCTAATTATTACTTTTTTTTTTTATTTAACAAATTTGTTTATCAATTTGATTTTTCCTTCAATCTAAAAATTATAATTATTGCATTCGAAATCGCAAACGTAATTTAAACTCCATCAGATTGAGAAAAAAGGCAACAAAAACATAAGCAGTAAAATAATCAAAACACAAGAGGTGAATGACCGTTCTGTGACACAAAATAAAATACATTAGTATAATTTTTCATCTACATTTTTATCTGCACGTGTACTATCAACCAATTCCACTACATGGCATTGTATTATCAACCTAACTTTATTACGATCATTTATTTCTTACGTTTCCCAAACAAACAGATTCGGATCATTCATATTATTATTATTTTTTTGTTTTGCTTATAAATAGAGAAAAGAAAAAAGGACGAAAGATGCAAATCGAAATTAAATTATATATTTGCAAGTGTTGTGTCAGTGTGTATGTCGCATGTTTATTCAATGTGTTTCATTTCGCTTATTTAACCTTTGTTTGGCACGATTATAAAACTACTTCTGGTCAACGCTTACAAATCGGGAAGTGGAACAATTTTATTACGAGTTTTCCATAAAAGGAGGTAAATTCGAATAATATAAATATGATATCATAATTTAAATGTCGTTTTAATTTATTATAAAAAAACTTCATTCTAGTTTTTAAAAAAATCAAATTTAGGATGTGTCGTGTTAACAAAAGGGTTAAAAAATACACACGCTGAATCGACTCTTTATTTTGTTTTTTTATTTTTTGTTTTACTTATTCAAAACCAGAATACATATAAAAATAAAAATTATTAGGACAAAACCAACAAAAATGCTTGTAAAAATGTATAAACATTTTTGTTGGTTTTGGTGAGGGGTGTGGTTTCCAGTATTCGTATTTCGTAAATATTTCATTTATTTTAAAAACATTTCGTTCTGTTTATTTAAAACATGAATGATAGAAGGAGAGGCATATAGAAATTATCCTCGTCTCATAAAATCACAAAAACAGAACTTAAAATATTTGAAATTATTTTATTTAGGTATATTTCCCTCATACAAAATATGCTTCTATAGTAGTTGTTCTATGGTTATATGAATAAGTGTAAGTGCACAATTTTATTTATTATTATTATTTACATATTGGTGATGTTAAAGTTAAAGTTGCAGCACAGAAAAGGATATAAGAATGTTTATTTTCATATATTAAAATGGTATTCGAATTATGATTAGAAATATATATGAATTATTATAGATAATTCTGGATGACTGTATGTGCTCTAGTAAAAAAAGCGACCAACCTATAGTTTTAATTATGTTCCTATTCTTGTTGTACATTATTGTGAAGGAAAACAAAGGAGATTCTTTCGTTTTTATACTATACAAGTATAGTAAACAAAACTTTATGAATGAACGAAACAATAAAAAACGCAACCATATGATTAAGTTTCACTAGTATGTGTGTATATTAAAACGAACGATCGTTTCCATACCATACCATTCGCTTATAGATTTTTTATTTGTTTTTTATTTTGAGAATTTTGTCAGTGTATACTATTTTTATTTTCGAATTATATTTTATTTGTGTGTGTACGCATTTAAAAATGCACATTATTTTAAAAAAGCCAAATCTCTAAAATAAAGAAGGGAATAAAGATTTTTATTTTCCTACGACACGAAAACAAAATCATATGGGATTTTAAAATTTATGATTTTGTGTTGTCTTTATTTTCAATTTAAATGAAAATTTCTATTTATAAATATAAATAATTTGAAATTAAATATATTGAATTTGCGGCTCGTACACAATTTTAAATGAAATTAATAAAATTTTAATTCACAATTTTGCATTTTAGTAAATTAATCTTTATTCTCAAACAAGTCAGGCTTCGTGTTTCTTTAAATTTCATTTCGTACGTAGATTACTATGTACATATACGATTAGTTTTATTACTTTACGCAAATGAACATAAATTTTTTAAAGGAGCATGAAGCATGATGATGTTTTGAGAAAAAAATAACTTTATAAAAATGCTAAATTTTAAATAATTATTAATTTCAATCAAAATTGTTCGCAAATTACATTTCGATATATTTAATATCAAATTATTTATATTTGTAAATAAAAATGTTCAAAACATATTTTTATAGGCCACTCTGAATTCTTTTCATCTGGTCCGAAGACTTTGGTTTAATTTACGAAGCTTTCTTCCGTTTCTTCAATGAAACTATCCTAAATTGAAACATTATATTTTCTTCAATAAATTGTAAATGTAATACCTACATAAGTGCTTTTGATGTATAGTATTCGCTTTCAATCGCAGAGTTTCAAAAATGTATTCTTTAGGTAAAATCAGAACATGGTGACATTATTTGTCTCTCGTCTCTTCGGAATGAATCGAAAAAGATTATATTGGTTACTTTTAAGATATTTCATTTAACAATTTATTTTGTGTTCTTGGTTGAAATTTCAAAATTTAATTTAAAACCCATAAAACATAAAATGATATATTCAACATTTTTCTTTTTTTTCTTGTTTTTTTTTTTTTTTTTGTAAAATCATTAACATTGTTGACAAGGAGACGAAGCAACAATACGATTTTTTGACGATTAGTTTTAGCCCTCAAAGGAAAAGTAATTTTCAATGAGGTAAGCTTTGAATTTGGGTTGAACTTGATCACCCTAACCTACATATATCGTTGGAAAACAAGTGGACATCAAAAATTGTATTCGAGTTTGTATTCTCCGGCCATGAGTTTGGTTGCTCTGTGACATACAAATTAATGTTAGTGAAATGTTGGGGTTTGTGTATTGCTAATTTCGGCGGCTACAGCCATTTCGTTTTAAAGAATATGAAAAGAACAACTAACGAAAAAGCATATAAGTGTGTAAACTTTTCTATAGGTTTTAGCAAAGGTAATCCCATATTAAAGATAATTCATTCAGGACAAAAATATAAAATAAAAATAGAGGACCCCGATGCAATATATAGCGTACCGTTGCTATGTATGTAAATATTTTCCATACACATTACATATAAATATTTTAACTTTAATGTGCCGGTTTTTATTCTATTACACGTACATAAAAGGTAATCTATATAAAGAAATGGGGTGGAGGGAGGGGTTTATTATATTTTTTGTACTGAAAGACTAATCTCAAATTGGAGATTGGTTGTGAATGACGACAATAGATGGTGATGAACTGTTTTGGTGTTGTACTAAGGTGTCCAAGATATTTCTTAGTACAAAGTAGTGATTTGTAGCAAAAAATATGGGAATATATAAGATAATTCAAGTGGTGTATTTCTTGAATGGTAATTTTTTTGTAGCGACACACAACATATTCCAATTTTTGGAACTACGATGATCGTCGCTATTATATACGGACGAGTGACGACCAAGTTAACAACATAAAAAATACAATACATAAACAATTGTAAAATTGTGTTGATATTGAACACATATACTTAAAGAAATTATTTTTGTTTCAACTTAGACACGAAAACGAGACACTAAATAAAAGCAGCTAGAAAGGAGTAAAAGAAAATTATTTTATTTTAGTTTTTAATGTACCAAACAAAACCGTTTTTGTTTTATAAAATGAATTGGATTCAAATGTTTTCAAATCCAAACCATGTAAATAATAAAATTGAAGATATCCCATTTATTTACTTCGTTTCTATATTTTTACAGTCGGTTCTGGTTGTAGATACATATGTATATGTATATAACCAAAACCAACACTAATGTAATACTACAAGCCTGATTCAGTGATGAAGCACGCAGATACCCTCTTACATTTAATACCTTATAGTTGAAAGTGTTAGTGCGAAAATAGAATAAAAATACTCTCATCTAACCAATGACAATTAGTATTTTTCATTATTAACATACCCAAACCCAATTCTCCCTCCACAATTCGTTTGTTTTGTTTTATCTACAATTTGTATGTTTTTCTCACTCATTTATATAATCTGTCGATCACCAATACTTTCATGTATAAGCGCAAAATAAATTTCTAATATTGGTGACAATCAGGCTTGCAGTACATTAATGTTGGTTTTGATATAACAAAAAAAAATATTTAAGGAAATTTTCAATGTGTTTATGTTGTTTTGGTTTTTAATATACCTAGCCAGTTTGACGAAATATCCGTATAAATATATTTAAACAAATTACTATTATATAACCAAATAGGATACATTTAGCAGTAACAGGTGCAAAAAAAAATATTTTGTATTCGATTACATATTATTACATATACATAAATACATAATACATCTGTATGCATTTTAAGTTTGTAGTTCGTAGTTGCATACCAAATTTTTACTATTTATTCAAAATCTTCTATAATAAAAGTCATGAAAATTCCATACATATGAAATAAAAAAAATCAGGTTCTATGTGTATTGGTGTATATTTGGCATCACTAAATTTATATGTGTTAGTTAACTAAGTATAAAGGTGTTGGTGTAGAAACAAGAAAAAAAAATTCAAATTTACGTTGAATTGTTAGTGTAACTAATACAGCCAAATCTAGTGGAATCAATAAATGTATTTGTCTGTAAAAGAGAGTTTCATGACTTTTATTATAGAAGATTTTGATTTATTGAATTTTGGATTATTGAGTATATATAGTATGTACATTATGTACAATAGAGAGGAATATTGTATTTTTATTTCGCTGTCGTCATTCTGATTTTCGTTATTAGAATTTACCGAATTTATTCTAATAATCAAATCTTGTTTATTATTACTTATTGTTTTTAGATAATTTCTCGTTGGCGATATTTATTTTGCATTTTAATCGATTTATAGGTAATTACTTGAACTCGTATTATCGAAATATCATTGTTGTTATTATGAGTAGACCGTCGGGTGTTAAATGTGCAATTTTGCACTGTAATTCTAAATTAAAAGATGGTGCTGGCCTTTTTAAATATGCAACGCATTATTCGAACCACGAACTTTGGTTAAAAAATTGTGGCATATTACCATTCAGTAAAAAGAGAATATTTATTTGTTCAAACCATTTTGAGGCAAGCTGTATTCTTAAACGCAAGCTTAAACGGACGCTGTACCAACATTATGTTTACCCCAACCTACAAATTCAAAACAGAAACCTTTATCGGAAACGTCGACTAACTTAAATAAAAGCCCCTTATTACAAAACGAATGCATGGTTAGCAAAGGGGTAGTTAATTTAAATACTGAGTCGACTAATCAACTTCAAAACATATCCAAACCCTTTACAATTGCCAGCACCTTATAATGCCACTTCAAAGTTAAAAACCTACTCAAATAAGCCACAGGAAGATATGGGTTTAGCAGAAATCGCACAATTACCCGATCCGTATTTTGACAATACGTTGCAAGTAAATGCTCCAACTTGTAGCTATTGCGAAAAAAATGAAAAAAATATCGAGGTTTACCGATCTTTAAATCGAAAGTATTTTTTTTCAAATTACCAAATTGCAAAATGATAGTAAGGAATTACGAAGAAAAATTAAAAATTTAGAACACAGAAATCGAATTGCAAATAAAAAACTGATCGATTTGAAAAATCAACCCAAATCATGTTTAAGTGATTTAATTACCAAAGCAAATCAAAGTGAACACTCCAAAAACTTTTGTCGGTTGCTACTTTTAGAAAGAGCGAAAACACAGAAGTGGCCCGAAACATTTAAAATACTTTCGCAAAATATTTATTACCGGTCCCCGAAATCATATAATTTTTTGAGAAACAGGATGAATTTAGATTTACCGTCGAAATCTTCGCTTTTACGGTGGCAACCAATAAAACATTATTTCCCAGGTTTAAATAATGTACAAATTTTAAACAAATTAAAAGAAAAATCGGCACTTTAGATATTTTCAATAAACAATGTAGTTTAGTTTTTTATGAAATTAACATTCGCAAGGATTGGAAATTTAATTCAATCCGAGATTGTGTAGACGGATATGTTGACTTGGGCGACGATTGCAGAGAAGGTAAGATTGGTATCTATATTTGTGTTTTCATGGTTCGCGGTATTATTGGAAACTCGAAAAACATTTTATGCTAATATACGCCTCTGAGAATGCCATTTCATCAAATACAATAACCAATTTAGTAGAAACCAACTTGAAATTGTGTAATTCCTTATGTCTAACGGTAAAGCTGTTATATCTGACCAAGGATCGAACAATCGAAAAGCTCTGAATAATTTGGGAGCTAATACTAATAATCCAGTTTTATTCGATGTCAGCTCTTCTTAAATTGTAGGTTTATTTGATCCCTGCATTTATTTAAATCTTTCTGAAATTGTATGGTGAAATCTGACCTCGAAACACCTGATGGTATTGCGAGCTGGCAAGTTTTTCGTCAGCTGTATACATTAGAACAATCGTCCTCCACTCGAATGTGTCCTAAATTAAGTGCTAAACACGTGAATCCAGGCCATTTCGATAAGATGAAAGTTAAACTATCCACCCAAGTATTTAGCCGGACTGTCAAAAATAAAGTACCTGCCACTTTGATTCTTTTTGATAATTTTGACATATTGTTTGATTGTTTAAATTCAAAAAGTTTATATGCTGCAAATAAATTTAAATGTGCTCTAACTGTTGAGGAACGCTGTTGCGTATTCAAATTACTGAACGAAATGTTGATTTACATGCAAAACATAAAACTAGTCAACGAAAAGCAAGTTTATTCATTTGATGGAATGGTGCAAACGGTCCGCGGAATTTTTTTCCTCCTTAAGCCATTTTCACAAGATAATGTCAATTTTAAATATTTGCTTACTTCAAGGCTAAATCAAGATGCTTTGGAAAATACTTTCTCTTTGATTTGATCCGTCAATGGAAATAATTTCAATCCATCTGTCCAAGAGTTTATGTCAGTGTCTTAACACTTTTAAAAGAAAATGATTACCTAGAATGTACTTCTGAGTTGTTAATAAAACACAAAAATTACATGACGGACTGCTTCGGAAAGCTTCAAGCACCGTCTCAATCATTTTTTGAGTTATGTCGAAGGCAAATATTAATCTTTGACAACTTTTTTAAACCGCAGTTTCATGTAGTCGGATGTAAAACATTAAATATTTTACTAAATGAAGAGAGCGATAAAGAATTTTACGATAATAATCATTCCTCTTATAATCATAGTGTGGCTTTACTAAATCTAATGATAATTATACTAATCAGAAAAAATTTTAAGTGGCAAATCGAACAAGATAAATTAAATAAAATGAAAACACGAACAAATAAAAGACAATGGAGAACTATATTGGACTAAACTCGCCCTCCCGATTAAAATAATAACGCCACACTTCTCTTTCGTAGGAAATAAATTTAAATGTAATCCACTTTCGATCGTTTAATGTGCATTTACACTTATTCATATAACCATAGAATAACTACTATAGAAGCATATTTTGTATGAGGGAAATATACCTAAATAAAATAATTTCAAATATTTTAAGTTCTGTTTTTGTGATTTTATGAGACGAGGATAATTTCTATATGCCTCTCCTTCTATCATTCATGTTTTAAATAAATAGAACAAAATGTTTTTAAAATAAATGTAATATTTACGAAATACAAATACTGGAAACCACACCCCTCACCAAAACCAACAAAAATGTTTATACATTTTTACAAGCATTTTTGTTGGTTTTGTCCTAATAATTTTTTTCATTTTACCTATATGTTTTTTGGTTTTGTATAAGTAAAACAAAAAATAAAAAAACAAAATAAAGAGTCGAATTAGCGTGTGTATTTTTTAACCCTTTTGTTAACACGACACATCCAAAATTTGATTTTTTTTAAAACTAGAATGAAGTTTTTTTTTATAATAAATTAAAACGACATTTAAATTATGATATCATATTTATATTATTCGAATTTACGTCTTTTTATGGAAAACTCGTGATAAAATTGTTCCACTTCCCGATTTGTAAGCGTTGACGAGAAGTAGTTTTATAATCGTGCCAAACAAAGGTTAAATAAGCGAAATGAAACACATTGAATAAACATGCAACATACACACTGACACAACACTTGTAAATATATAACTTAATTTCGATTTGCATCTTTC
This sequence comes from Tipula vernalis, assembly GCA_958295665.1. Lineage (NCBI taxonomy): Eukaryota > Metazoa > Arthropoda > Insecta > Diptera > Tipulidae > Tipula > Tipula vernalis. The sequence continues at coordinate 199,607,557 of OY282559.1, read as the reverse complement.
GTCCTTTTTTCTTTTCTCTATTTATAAGCAAAACAAAAAAATAATAATAATATGAATAATCCGAATCTGTTTGTTTGGGAAACGTAAGAAATAAATGATCGTAATAAAGTTAGGTTGATAATACAATGCCATGTAGTGGCATTGGTTGATAATACACTTGCACATAAAAATGTAGATGAAAAATTATACTAATGTATTTTATTTTGTGTCACAGAACGGTCATTCACCTTTTGTGTTTTGATTATTTTACTGCTTATGTTTTTGTTGCCTTTTTTCTCCATCTGATGGAGTTAGATTACGTTTGCGATTTCGAATGCAATAATTATAATTTTTAGATTGGAGGAAAAATCAAATTGATAAACAAATTTGTTAAATAAAAATAAAAAGTAATAATTAGGGCAACCAAAAATATGCAATAACATATTTGTTTCCAGAGCACGAATTTTGAAAAAAGCAAGATACAAATCCGTAAAACCAAGCATTTTAAGCCCAACTTGTTGGTGCATATTTTTGCATATTTTTCCAAAATGGCATATTTTTGCATATTTCACGTATTACGTAACGTGAAAAATTATTTTTTATGGTTATCTATAGACGAGACCATTGATTCAGCTGGCCAGTATGTGGCCAATGTCATCATTAGTAATTTGGTCGTTGAAGATAGAACAAAGTCGAGGGGCCTGAATCAACCATTTTTTAATATCGAAACGCGATGTTGTTTTAGTTTCAGATTAAATATACCTAAGAACCCCGTGGCGTACTGCAGCTATCGGGGGGGTCACAGGTGGTGGATAGTGGACGACCTACCGATAGGTAGGTTAGCAGTGAATTAAATAAGCCGCCCCCAACCGCAGTCCAGCTGGAGGGAGAGTCTCAGGGAACTGGGGAGTGGTTAACCTCAGTTCATTAAATTCTGAGTGCCTATGATGCACAGCATGGAAAGGCGAACAGATGGCGCCAGAAAGTCCGTCTCCGGAGTCTCCGCGGGTGATGGGTGGGGGTACCCTATAAACGGGTGACCCGGTGAATGGAATGGATCCCATTGGATTGGGCTCTCCATGTGAATAGGTGAATGGGGGAGAGAATGTGGGCGGAGGGAAGGGGGTGCAGGGAGGCCGCGGTGCTAGCGAGCCGAATGGGCTTGATTAAGGTGTTAAGCGACCCGTGCTGATGGTCAACGCTGGGGGCCCATTTAACAAAGCCCAGTCGCTAACGGAGCCCTCTGGATACCTGGCGACCTCCAGTTGTAATTAGCCTTACCTGCGTATACGGATCTCTGCGCAGGCGGACTTTTATTTCTCCGATACTCGTGGGAATCCAATGGAAAGAGCGAACATAAAAACAAAGGGCACCGGCTCTCCTCAAAAGGCGGTATCAGCGGATGGAGGTACCTCGAATCAGACGGGTGCGGCCTCTAAGGTTGCAAAGGTGGTTGACTTTAGGGCACAAGTCCCGGGAGTTAGCGGTACCAACGCAGCACAGGGGAGTGGGACGAGAGACATTCCTCCGGCGAAAAGGCGATACAAGAATCGCCGCTCGGCGTTCCGAACTCTCGAGAAGTGGGCTGCGACCCCCGAGGGGCAGCTTACGGAAGAGCAAAGAACATCAGTAGCTTGGGCAAGGAGCACTGTGGGCTGCGGAAGCTCGGAAAGGGACCATATGTCAAAAAGACAGCGGTCCCAGGACGAGGTGGAAGTAGTCAACAGCAAGCGGGCCAAGTTGGTGACTGAAAAGAAGCCGAGCTCCAACTCAGGGACAAAGCTGTTCAGCGATGTCCTGAAGGAGCATGTGTTGATGCTAGCCGTCATTGACGAAAGTCAAAAAGATGGGTGCATCACGGCGGAAAAATGGAGGTTGGTGTATAATGCACTCAACCTCGTCTTTTTAAAGGTCCTGGGTGAAAATCCGGGACCACCCCCATCCTGCAGAGATGCGGGATGGTATCAAGGGCGTGTGAAGATGACAGCATGCTCGGACTCTAGATCTGTGGATCTTTATAAAAAGGCTATAGCCAAAGTAGGGGAGGTGTGGCCAGGCGCAAAGCTTGCGGCAGTTAGCCAGGAGGAAATTCCCAGCAGGCCGAGGGCACGTGTCTGGCTGCTATCAGAACCGGCTAGCCCTGACGGGGCTTTGAAAATCATTCAGGCCAGTAACCCGGATCTTCCGACCGGAAATTGGAAGATCGTCAAGCAGGAGGAGGCGAAGGGGGCTCCAAATTATCAATCATGGTAATAAATAAGGAGTCCCTTGCCCTCCTTCACAAAACGAAGCGAGTAATTGACTTCGGTTTCGGGTCAATTACACTCAACGTTTATAAGGATGGGGCGAAAGCGCGTACGGGAGGCCAACCGGAGGATGGTGGCAACCCGCCCAGGCCTGAAGGGGTACCAGCAGCATGGGGGGAGAAGCTGAGGGTAGGGGGAGAGTGAATCCGGCGACCTCGGTAGAGCAAGAACTCTCTCGAAGGATGAGGAGGGGCACATAAGCGAAGGAGCTGGTGTACCGATGGAGGAGGATGACGGCAGCCCGGCCAGATGGGGGGGGGGCACTGACAAGTCCTCTACAGAGGGTAGGAGGGGTGGCTAGACGGGCGTATCCGGCGCATCCCAAAATACCGGGAATTAATATTCCTGCGGTAGCAGGAATTTATCAGAGAGGTGGGTAAGGTTAAATGGTTATGATTAAGATAACTCAAATTAACCTTCACCATTCTAAGGCTGCTTCAGCAGCTCTACTCCTTAGGCTGACTAGTTCGGGTGAGGATGTGATACTAATCCAAGAACCTTGGATTAACAATAACAGGATCTGTGGCCTCAAAATTATATCCTCTAGTAAGTCTGGGAAGAACAGATCTTGTATTGTTGGGAAAAATAATATTAATCTTTTCCTTCTCTCTCAATACAGCAATGGTGACACTACTGCAGTTAGCCTGGAAGTAGGCACTTGTGGATTCTGGCTAGTTTCAGCCTACATGGACCGGGAGAAGGAGGTTCCTCCGGATAACCTGGAGGAGCTGATCCGTAAAGCGGAACAATCAAATGTAGGTGTGGTACTGGGAGTTGATGCTAATGCGCATCACACTATCTGGGGAAGCACGGACATTAATGAAAGAGGTGAGTCGCTTTTTGATTATTTGATGAGTACTGAACCTTTCAGTGTGTAATATTGGGCGGGAACCCACATTTATTACTAGTAACAGGCAGGAGGTTCTAGACGTGACCCTTGCCTCAAATAATATTCTTCATATGGTTAAAAATTGGAGGGTGGATAAGGAACACTCCTTTTCTGATCATCGATATTTAACATATAGCCTCGATATTCACCCTGCTACCCGGGAAGCCTTCAGGAACCCTAAAAGAACCAACTGGAGCAAATATGGGGAATTATTGGAGGAAATGTTACCGACGAGGGCTATGGAGCCCCCGACGACCGTTGGGGAGCTGGAGGACATGGTGGCTAGCGTTACTAGCGCATGCAACCGATCCTTTCGTGCTGCCTGCCCACTGGCTAAGCCTAAGGGTAGACAAAAACCGGTATGGTGGTCCAGGGAACTGGGAGCCTATCGGAAGGCTTATAGGACAGACTTTAATAGAGCCAAAAATACAAGAGAGGCTCAGGATTGGGACTCCTATAAGGAGAAACTCGGAATTTATAAGAAAGAATTAAGAAAGGCACAAAGGAGGTCTTGGAGAATCTTCTGTGATAAAATGGAAGAGGTATCCGAAACCTCCCGCCTTAGAAAGATTCTTTCCAAAAGTACATCTAGTCCCAGTTTTTTGATAAAGCCGGACGGACCTTGGACAGCTTCTAGTGGAGAGTCTCTGGAGCTTCTCTTCGAGACACACTTCCCAGGGAGCTTTGAAGACCTGTTGGTGCGTAGCAATCATCAGGAGTCACTGTCAGTGTTCCAGAGGATATCGTAACCAGAAAACGGATCCTATGGGCACTGAGGGGTTTTAAACCATTTAAATCGGCTGGTCCGGATCAAATTATACCAGCTGAACTTCAAAACAACTCAGTAATTATTCTTCCCTACCTGGAAGCTATATTCAAAGGGTGTTTGATGCTGGGCTATATTCCTAGGTACTGGACGGAGGTCAATGTGGTGTTTATACCAAAAGCGGGAAAAAGCTCACATGTCTATCCTAAGGACCTAAGACCAATAACTCTATCATCGTTTCTTTTGAAAACCTTGGAAAGGCTGCTCGATGTATACATCAGAGATAAAATAGGTGCCAGGAAGTGGGCATCGTCTCAGCATGCGTACACAAAGGGTAGATCTGTGGACACTGCTCTGCACGCCTTGGTGTGTACGATTGAGAAATCGATTAGTTCGAAGGAATTCTGTTTGGTGGCTTTCCTGGATATAGAAGGCGCCTTTAATAATGTGAAAGCGGAGGCAATCAAGGAGGGATTGTCATTTTTGGAGGTGGACGTTCCTCTGATAGGGTTAATCAATTATATGTTGGGAAGCAGGATTGTTAGCTCGAAGTTGGGGGACTCCACCATCAAGAGGCGAGTAACTAGGGGAACCCCGCAGGGGGGGGGGGGGTCTGTCCCCTCTTCTCTGGAACATTGTGGTAAACGGGTTACTACTTGAATTGGAGAGATAGGGTATTGAAGTTATAGCTTACGCAGATGACGTAGCTTTAGCTGTTACCGGGAAATTCCTGGGCACGATTGTAGACGTATTGCAGAATGCGGTAACCATCGTTACGAAATGAGCTGGCAAATGTGGGCTTGGTATTAACCCGTCCAAGACAGAGCTGGTACTCTTCACTAAGAAATACAAAATCCCGGTAGTTGTCCGTCCTACCTAAAATGGCACGAGCCTTGCTTTTACTGACAGAGCTAGATATCTGGGCATTATCTTGGACAGTAAGCTTAGTTGGAAGCCCAACATGTTGGAGAGAATAAACAAAGCTACTATTGCTTTGTACTCCTGTAGGAACGCCATTGGTCATAGATGGGGTCTGAAGCCGGAGCTGGTAGACTGGCTCTACACCGCTGTAGTGAGACCTGCACTCATGTACGGGGTGGTGTTTGGTGGCCAGCTCTGGACAAGGTAACTTATAAAAGTAAGATTGAGAGAGTGCAAAGAACAGCCTGTATGCTTGTTAGCGGGGCACTGAGGTCGACACCGACAAGTGCCTTAGAGGTTATGTTGCACTTTCTTCCGGTCGACATTTTTGGCAAACAGATGGCGGCAAATACGGCTGTACGACTTGCAGCCGTCTCTCAGTGGAGGTGTCTTAGTATAGGACACTCCACTATTGTTAGAACGTTGAAGGATGAGCTGGCGAATCTTGACTACATTAAACCTACTCTACGCTTCGAGAAGCGATTTCGGACCTCCTTGCCTTCAAGGGAATCCTGGAGCGATAGACCGTTATCGGGAACCAAAGCGTTGCAATTCTTCACAGATGGCTCCAAGCTAGACGGCAAAGTAGGAGCTGGAGTATTCTGTGACAAATTAAATGTAAACATTTCTATTCGTCTCCCTGATTACTGCAGCGTGTACCAAGCTGAAGTCGTAGCGATTGAGGAGGTCATGACGTTGTTGAAACATAATGTGTTATCCTCAGACGATATCACAATCTATGTGGACAGTCAAGCGGCGATCCGGTCGTTAGAATCGGTGTCTTTGGCGTCACGGGTGGCGTTGAGTTGTCACTCATCTCTAAATGAGATGGGTGAGCATTTCAATATCCAGGTAGTTTGGGTCCCAGGTCACTCGACGTCATGGGGAACTGCAGGGCAGATGAACTTGCTAAGCATGGTACGACTCTCCAGCTGCAACCGGAAAGGGCAAGTCTGGGGAGGCCTATTACAGCGCTGAGACAAGCACTTGGGAAGCAGGCGCTATCCTCAGCGGGGGAAAGGTGGTCTAACACCCTCACCTGTAGAGTTGCAAGACAAGTTTGGCCAAAGCTGGACTTGGGGCGCACTAGGGCATTAATATCCTTACGCAGACGTGAATTAAGAACGGTCGTAGGAATTCTCACGGGACACTGCCTTTTTGGAGAACATGCAAGAAGGCTGGGCCTGGAGGCTAGTGACTTCTGCAGAAGCTGCTTGGACGAAGAGGAGGAAGAGACGTTGGTCCACTTCCTTTGCTCGTGTCCAGCATTGGCTCTCAGAAGGCACAAACACTTAGGTAAGTTCAAGATGAACTGCCTCTCGGATCTCGAAAACAGTAAAGTGCGGGACGTCTTACGCTACATAAGTAGCTCGAAATGGTTCCAATAGGGGTAAAAGGGGATACATCCTGTGGTATCACAATGGACCGTCACCGGTCTAAGTGTGCGTAAGCAGCCACTCCAACCTAACCTAACCTACCTAAGAAATGTTAATTATTTTTGAATGAAATTACTCAAGTTAACAAAAATATTAATAAAATTAAGTTAATAAAAATTATGTGAGCTTATAAATATTTTTTTGACACAATGTAGATATATATGTTTGTGATTATTTTGTGTCGTTTCGCGTTCTTGAAAAGTAAAATTTTCCATTATTGAAATATCACTTTCAGTAAAAAAAAAATCTCAAAATGAACTGTGACCATTCCCTTATTTCTGTTCCATTTGAAAATTTGAAAATTCGTAAAAATGTAGGTGGACCCAAGATGCGCCTAAACTGTTGACACGTACATATACGATTAATATAATATCGCCAGAAATATAATTCGGGTTTTTCCATAAAGTAGATATTCATAAAAAAGTTCCAAAATGGGTTTAAATCTAATCCGCCTATTTTATTGGCGGATATGCTGTGTCTTATGAAAAATTATCCTTTCAGGTACTACATAACCTATCAAAACCTTAATTATTAACGTGAAAATATTGTACTTTGTTTCTGTTCTTTCTTTCAATATTTGTTTTTTTTATTGTTTTATGGCCGATACATCTAATTTTTTCTATAGGCGTTCAATTTTCACGAAGTGCCATTTTATAATTTTATTTTTCCCACTATAACAAAGTTATAATGGGTAAGTATTGTATCGCCTTGAGGGAAAGGTGTCGTTCGAGGAGTCGGATAGACCATTTTTCCTGAAATTATTTTGAATTATCTTTCCTATAACTACTGGCTATTTTTAGTATAAGTTTCCAAATTTTTCGTAAGTTCATGTGATAAAGATGTGTGTTAAACCAGTAGTTGTTATAAAGTGGTGATATTATTCTAGTGAAAGTGATTACATTTGTGATACACAGTGAGACTATTAAATTAGTGATTATTTAATGTTATTGAGTTTATTTATTGAATACAAACTATAAAGTTGTAAATTTGCCTTATATATACTTGAATACAAACTGTAAAGTTGTAATACACTTCTAGTGAAAATAGCGACATTATTTGTGATAATTTGTGATACAAAATCGTGGAACATTTCAGTCCCGTTATTTTTCTGTAATATTAACGCATTATATTTCATATTAGATAGTTTATTTATTTCCAAAACGAGTTGTGAACAAGTTGTGTTGTTATTGTGTTATATTTAAATAATAATATTAATATTAGCTACCAGTTAAAACCTAAATAATTATTGATTTTTAATTTGCTGTCATGGCTGCTGCATCAACAAAAAGTAATTTCTTGACAAAGGATCCTCCTAATACCTGTAAGTATAAATCAGTAAATTAAAACGTTCATATTTCATAACCAAAATACTCTATCTTTCTAAACTAATTTATTTAGTGAATCGTCAAAAAAGGGTCTCTTGTATTGTTCCTACGTGCAACTCTAAATCTGCTCAGACTGCCATAAAATTTTACAATTTTCCACGAGAATTAGTCAGAAGGGATAGCTGGCTAACGTCTATAGGGCTAAACCCCGAAGATTAAAAAAATGTACACAATTATGTGTGCCAAAATCACTTTCGCCCAGAGCATATTGGTTATGCTCGACTTACAAGGAACGCAATCCCTTGCTTAAATTTAGCAAAATTTGATCGATTTGCGCCAAGGAGTATCAGTGATCAAATTGAACTCCCGGTCGAAATTCACCAAGAGTTAGTATCTGTTGGTACTCAATGTGAAACAATAGACGAGGAAGAACAGTTTTTAAAATTAATAAACTCAATAAATTGTGTCCATTGTGACATAGACAAAAATTTAATTGGTGAGTGTCAAAACTGTATTAAAAAAAACAAACAATTAAATGTGTACAAAAGAAAACTAAAAAATTTAGAAAAAAAATTTAAAATTGTTAAAGCGTTAAATATAAGATATAAACGGAATCTGCAACGTTCAATAATAGGCGACTGGAAGTATGTAATTAACTACGTACTCATCAACAATTCGTTCTCTGCAGATAATTTAAGTGAATTAATAAAACAAAATATTAAAATTTGTGAAGAACAACTAAACTTGAACGTGGTAATGTTGACTTGTGATCAAGGTGCAACTAATGTACAGGCATATAAAAAGCTTGGTATTAGTATAGAACAGCCATATTTAAATTTTCATAACAAAAAAATTTTTGCGCAATATGATCCTCCGCACCTTATTAAGTCCGTTCGAAATGCGTTTATCAGCAATCAGATTTCACATGAAGAATATGAAACAGCTGATATAAATGTGATACGGAAAATTTTTGATCGGGACCTTGTTATGACCATTTTAAAATTTTAATACACTTTTTTATTCTTGTGTTGGTCAGAAAAAATTCAAAATGGTCTTTAGTAAAAGGTGAATTTCAAAAATTAAAAAATAATCCTAGGCACCAAGCATCTACCCAAACTTCCAAAAAGCTTAGAATTTTAACTGTATAACTAACAATAAAATATTAACTTTTGTTAAAAGAAAACATGTTTAGTTTTATTTGTTATTACTTTCGAAATGAGTGTTGGATTTCTTCTGTGTTAATTTTAATAAAGAATTATTTTAAAAATAAAATGCGTATTTCCCAGGATTTTCTGCGAAAAGTGTTGGGTCAATAGAACATCACATTAGATAGAAACTATCGTTTCATTTCAGTGAAACCGATTTTTTATAATCTTTTTATTACCACGTTAACAGCAAACTTGCCAGCGCAATTTTAAACTAACTTGCACATTACATACAATGGCATTCACTGGGTTAACAAAATCCATACAAAAAATATTAAAACGGAAAAAATGTTGTCCTCCAATACGGATAAAATCTAAAAAAAACAAAAAAGCAGAAGAAATTCTTATGTATATACGAGTATGGTTTTTATTCGGTAGTTTTTTAGTTGTTATTTTAGCCGCCTCGAATTTTTTGTTTCTTTTTGTTTCTTAATGGTACGAGTAATTAAGATAATTTGGTGTCATCATTGATTGTATTTTTTTGGCAGAGAACGAATTTAAATACTATACAGAATGTATTAATAATCCTTATATGTATTCAAAAATGGACGAATATTCGTTAAGAATTTAATTTGTCTGTCTGTAATAAGTTGATTTTTCGGCATTTTTTTATAGACAAATATATTAATTGTTCATGACAATCCCAATATTTTCGATTTGGTAAATCAGAAAAATATAGAGGCCAATCGCTCATAATATATCTACTGAAAAAAAGTAGAAATATCTTCCCCCCTCCCCGTAATTTTGGCTGAAGGCCCAGAGTTATACCAATGTACAACTCTGCAAAAATGAGAACCCTCCATGAGTTCTGTTGGTAGTTTGGTTTCGTACTGAAAAGTATGGTCTACTCATCAGGCAGCTACGACCAAACTACAAAAATTTCCACTCTAACCACATACATTAAGTATCTGGCCAGAACGTACTGACATAGAGAATTATTATTCAACTACATCAAATATAAAAACCCATGGAGAAACCTCATTTGTGTGTGTGTATTATGCCCACACGTATATTTGTTAAGAATTTAATTTGTCTGTCTGTAATAAGTTGATTTTTCGGCATTTTTTATAGACAAAAATATTAATTGTTCATGGCAATCCCAATATTTTCGATTTGGTAAATCAGAAAAATATAGAGGCCAATCGCTCATAATATATCTACTGAAAAAAAAGTAGAAATATCTTCCCCCTCCCCGTAATTTTGGCTGAAGGCCCAGAGTTATACCAATGTACAACTCTGCAAAACGACGGTGGACGAATATTCGTATAACGAAATTGAAAAAACACAAAATAGAAAAAATTTTGTATTATGAATATACCTATTCGCAACGTGACGAATTTTGAATTTCACTATACTAAATATTCTTATTTGAGCTTCACGTTTTTATTATTTTAATAGAAAAAAACGAAATACTGTATTTAAGTATTTCGTTTTTTTCTATTCTTCTATTTCGATTTGCATTTTACATCTATTATGAACAAAGAACAAAATTTAAATACTTTACAGAACGAATTAACAATCCACATATTCAAAAATTTTTGTATTATGATTTTACTTATTCGCAACGTGATGAATTTGGAATTTTTAGATCAAAAACAAACGATCACGATTTGTCTGACAAGACCATCACACAACAGACAAAACCTATCGTACGCAAAGATGTTTCCTCTACGCCTAACAAAGAAACCGAAAACATAGGGAAATCCGGTAGTGTGATAGCTATTGAGTTATCGGGAGTTTCCAGGCAAACTCTAAATACACCACTTCCCGCCAATATTTCAGTAGATTACATAGGAGGAAATCTTCGACGCACAGTTGCTAATCCACATACAAATATTGATATGCCAAATCAAGGAAATCCGTTATCTTGTCAAACAATCAATATGACCAATGCAGCCTCTACTCAAAATTTAGGAGACATGATAACAAATCAACCAGCAAATGACGGTACAGGAAGTAGTATTCGAAAGGTTCAATTTGCAGCTGCAGCACCACCAAATCAACCCCAAACTTCGCAAATGTTTCCCAGCAACCAATCTTTGAATGCGACTTTTAGTTACCAATCAACTCCACCACACAAATGGAAGTTAAAGTTTACAGGATCGCCTTCCGACACACCAGTGGAAAATTTTATATTTCGTGTCGAGCACCTTGCTGTTAAAAATCAAATTTCATTTGAGCAGCTGGCCAATGACTTTTGTTTTCTATTGGATTGGACGGCCAGGGAGCAATATTGGTTGACGCTTAGGTGTAACCCAAATAGTACGTGGAGCGACATCCGAAATTCATTAATGTACAGATTTCAGGATAGACGGTTCGACTACGATATCTAGCAGCTGATGAACACGAGAAAACAAAAACCAAGAGAACCGTTTGCTAATTTTTATTATGAAATTCTAAACTTGTCGTTGCGTTTAAAATTTCCGATTGGAGATCTGGATCTGATGGAAATTCTCCGGAAAAATATGCGGCCTGGATTAAAAGTTCATTTAGGGGGCAGATGTTTCACATCAGCATCAGAATTGGTTCGAATCTGCATCAATACAGAAGACACTTGATAGAGTTTCCAGAACAAATATCTGCTTAACATCAATAAATTCCCATTTACAACCTGCTAGCTCATCACCCCGATCTGAAACCAAATCACGCAAAATTCGTTCCATTCATTATTTTCGAAATAAAAGACGTCTGCTTACTCAAATATCGGAAACGGTCATCAAATCGAATAGTGAAATAAGTGATAATCGCCCTTACGCAGATGTCGAAGTAGAAGGTAAACGGATGAGGGGTTTATTAGACAGCGGAGCAACTATTAGTGCCATGGGGAAAGGATCGGATGATTTTATTGAAAAACATAAAAATACCTATACATAAATTTCATGCATACATTCAAACAGCCAGTGGATCTCCCCAATTTGTCCTAGGATACATAAATGCAGTAATCTCCTATAACAACAAAACTCGAATGATGCAGTTACTTATTGTACCGTCACTTCAGCAAACACTTTACCTAGGATGCGATTTTTGGGAAAACTTCGGGATACAGTCAGCAATAGTAGGAGAATTAAAAACTTCCACACCACCTATCGCAGCAGATTATGACAAACGGCACGCCTTAAATGAACATCAGCAAAATCAACTCCAATCTATTATCGACAGTCTACCGAATTTTCAAAAACTAGGTTTAGGAAGAACAACGCTTGTAACACACAGCATCGATGTTGGAGAGGCAGCTCCTATCAAACAACGCTTTTATTCACGTTTGCCTGCAGTCTTACAAGAAATATACAGAGAGCTAGATCGTAAGATAGAAATGGATGTCATAGAAGAAAGTCAAAACTCCTAGTGCTCACCAATGACTTGTGTGAAGAAAAAGGATTCTGGTAAAATACGACTTTGCTTGGATGCCCGGAAACTCAATGCTGTCACAAAGAAGGATGCGTACCCACTTCCGCTTATTGAGGGTTTACTTAGTAGACTAGACAAGACCACGTTTATATCAAGTTTGGATCTCAAAGACGCCTTCTGGCAGATACCACTATAGACCCCACTTCGAAAGATAAAACTGCGTTTACCATCTCGGGACGGCCCTTGTACCAATTTAAGGTTATGCCTTTCGGGCTCTGCAATGCACCGCAAACTCTGTGCCGTTTAATGCACAAAGTAATTCCTTACCATCTACACGGCCGAGTATTTGTCTATCTTGATGACCTGCTAATCACAACGTCCACATTTGAAGAACATATGTCATTATTGGCTGATGTCGCGGTTCATTTAGCAAATGCTGGATTGACCATCAATGTGGAAAAATGCAAATTTTTACTGAACGAGATAAATTATCTCGGTTATGTTGTTGGTGAGGGAGGACTGAGGGTGAATCGGGGAAGAGTGAGGGTTATTGCAAAGTTCCCAGTGCCAAAGACTGTGAGACAAGTAAGAAGATTTTTGGGTGTTTCGGGGTGGTACCGTCGGTTTATTAAGGATTACTCAGTAATTTCAGCTCCCATAACCAACCTGTTGAAAAAGGGGCAGCGATTCCAATGGACTGAAGAGACGCAACAATCATTCGACAATCTTAAATCGGCGTTAACAGGTGCGGAACTGTTTTAGTAACTCCTGATTTCAAAAAAAGATTCTACATTCAATGCGATGCCAGTTCCACTGGAATAGGGGCGGTCCTGTTCCAGAAAGACGAGCAAGGGGCAGACAGGCCAGTTTCATATATATCTCAGAAGCTCAACGCTGCACAGCGCAATTACAGCGTGACTGAGCTGGAATGTCTAGCTACGGTATTGGCTATAAATAAATTTCGGGCTTACGTCGAAGGGCAACCGGTTACAGTGATTACAGATCACGCCAGCCTCACATGGTTGATGTCATTAAAAGATGTTACTGGTCGGCTAGCTCGATGGAGCCTAAAACTCCAGTCGTTCGATTTTGATATAAAATATCGTAAAGGCAGTCATAATGCAGATCCCGATGCCCTTTCACGTCTTTACATGGATTCACTAGATGTTAAACAATGCCCTATGCACATCGATTTAGAATCACCTGCCTTTAGTTCCCCGGAATATCAACAGATGGTACTCGAAATTCAACAAAATCAGAAGGAGAGTAACTTGACGACGATTAATGGCAAAGTATATATCAATTTGACTAGAAACCGTTATTATTATGTACAATCGGATGTGCCTGATTTAAAATTAGTAATTCCTGAAAGTTTGCGATTATCTTTAATTGAATCGGCGCACTGTCCACCAACCGCGGCTCACTTAGGAATCACCAAAACTAGCGACGTGCTAGGACGTTATTTTTACTGGCCCACAATCCACAATGACGTGAGGGGTTTTGTAAATGCCTGCGAAATTTGTAAATGTTCTAAAGCCATTAATTACCATTATCAATTATCTTAGATCACTTCCGAATAGTTACCGGCCCAGGCAGAGAATCTGTCTGGATTTCTTGGGACCTTACCCTCGCACCTCACGTGGAAATACATCCATTTTAATTGCTGTAGACCATTTTTCGAAATTTACCTTAACACAAGCGGTGCGACAAGCTACTACCAAGGAAGTAGTGGGGTTCCTAGAAGATCAGATATACCGGAAGTACTCGTGACGGATAATGGCAGAAAATTTGAATCCAACCTCGTAAAGGACCTGTGTGAGAAATACGGAGTAGGTCATTTTTTCACCGCCAAACACTCTCCACAAGCTAATGCCTCCGAAAGGGTAAATCGAACACTTCTTTCAGCCTTACGGTCGTATATTAAAGATGATCAAAAGATATGGGATGTTCATTTGAGTTCAGTTACCAATGCATTGCGGAATTGCTCGCACGACTCCCCTAAATTTTCCCCAAATTATATTGTGTTTGGACAGCATGCATTCAAAGCTAGCTCCTAAATATCATAAAGTAATTATTTCCAAATTAGTGGGAAAAGTGGCTTACGAAGTTGTAGATAACGAAGGTAAATCGTTAGGGGTTTACCACCTCAAAGACATTAAGATTTAGAGCCATATAATTTCATTCTTAATTTATATTTTAGTTTATTCTTGATTGTCCGGCTTTTGAGACTCATCTCCTGGGTGTGAGTCGTCCGCACGAGCTGTAACGTTCGGCACGTTCCAAAATTTTTAAGTTGTTCGTTTCAAAAAATCAAATTAAATCTCATAATTGAGTTAGCTCGCGGTTACATATTATGTCATTATTTTTGATATTTTACTCATTATTTTCGACGTTTTTGATTTTATGCTTAATATTATTTTCGTCTCGCGTTTACCTCATTTGCCCGCCTCCTCCTCATCTCCTGGGTGTGGAGAATCCCCAACATTGGTTATATCGCCTGCTTGCGTGAACGCCGGAGTAGGTTGCACAGTCCTGTACGTACATGTCAATTTTTGTTGGTTGCGGTTGGAAGTGAAATTGAACGAAGGGAGAGAGGAGAAAATAGATATATAAAAAAACCAAGAATTTTCGCGATCGTTTGTTTTGATTAAGGCAGTCTAAATTTTGGTCTCGAAGAGACAAGTCATAAAATATAAAAAGCAAAGTTATAAAATATAAAATTTTCGATTGTGATCGAAACGGAAAAAAAGACAATGTTGTGATGAAAAAAATTCAATATGATTCCATAAATATTGTTTTCTCGAGGGTTCAGTGAACAGTTTTGTTTTTTAGAACCAAGGCCTAAGCCATTCATTATTGATATGACCATAAAATAAAAAGCAAAAAGAAAATCAATCAAAAATACTATGTACCTATTATTAACCAATGAATAGAAAATAATTATATTGGTTTGGGTTGTAAAATTTTAAATATAAAAATTTTTGTGAATTAAGATAAGAACTTTGAAATAAATAAATTTTATAATATGATATTTGTGCTAAATTAATGTGGGATAGTTTTTTTATTGCTCCCGAAGAAAATTAATTGTTGTTAGTGGATTGCTGCGAACGCTGGTATTCGACTTAAAATTGTGCCGCTTGAATTTACCGTTGATTATCGGCTGATTGTGCTAGTTGCATTACACGTTAGAGTTTTGGCATTTGGTTAGAGGAAAAGTTTATAGCTAATTGTAAACTAGTGTTCCTGTTGAAAATTGGGAATGATATCAAAGGGCCGAATGTCGAAGAGCTGAATGTCGAAGGGCCGAATTTCAAAGGGCCGAATGTCGAAGGGCCGAATGTCGAAGGGCCGAAAGTCGAAGGGCCGAATGTCGAAGGGCCGAATGTGTCGAAGGGCCGAATGTGTCGAAGGGCCGAATGTATCGAAGGGCCGAATGTCGAAGGGCCGAATGGGTCGAAAGGCCGAATGGGTCGAAGGGCCGAATGGGTCGAAGGGCCAAATGGGTCGAAGGCCCTTTCCGAAAGTTATACTTATTTATTTAGACATACTTATTTGCCGCCATCTTAAATAAGTATGTAAAATCATCCGAATTGATTTCACATACTTATTTTTTATTTTGACTATTTTGTAACTATAAAATAATTTTTTTAATTAAAGTTTTTGATAAAACTTAATTACTACATAATATCACAATATGTAAGCAATGAAATTAACAGAATTTTGGTTTTCGTTTAAGATTTCTTTTTTGTAAGAACATACTTATTTTAAGTTACCTCGCCAACATACTTATTTAAATAGGTAGGTCTAAATAAATAAGTATAACTTTCGGAAAGGGCCGAAGGGCCAAATGGGTCGAAGGGCCGAATATTTGTTTTGTTTGTTTTGTTTTTAGAAATATAATTTTTAAAATTTGTTGTTTTAAGGAATATTTGGTAATTTTTTTTGTCAAATATAAATTAATTTCTTATGAATTTATGTATTTTATTATATTTAATCTTTGGATATTCTATCGACAAAAATATTGCATTAATTGAGGTTGTTTATATTTTGCGTTCCTTTTGGTATTATCAAGTGAAAAAATATTTGTACATAATAGGTATTTCACCAAAACCAAGTCTTATTATATCAATATAAATGGAATATATATGTAGACACATACATATGTATTATTTTTGTAGTATAACCGTATATAACAACAAAAGGCGAAGGTTATTTTTTTCAAATATGCATACCAAATGTAAATAGATTTTAAATAAGAAAAAAGAATTTTGTCATAAAATGTCATAAAAATTCAATTCCTTCCTGTTTTTTAAACTGATGATAATATTCTTTCATTTACCAACCATGTTATTTTCTAGACCATTATATAGTTTATTACTATTGTTTGAGAAAAAAAACAAAAAAGGAAATAATGAATTCTAATTATCGGTCGGCTTTCTTTCAATCTCACTATACGAAAATGTATTTTTCTCAAATCGGATAAAATACGTCAGTTTTCTGGTTTGTTATCTGTCAGCAAAATGAAGTATTCCCGACACTACATCGTTGCTAGGCAACTTACTAAAAACAGTACTGGAAAGTATTCCTTGCCTAGGCAGAGAATACTTTCTAGTACTGATTATCATCTGTTTTTAAGAAATACATGATATAATTTTAATTTATTTAGTTTTTATTATTATAATTGTAAAAGTACATATTTAACAACTATTTATTATTGGTTATATTTACATGAATTGTACAATTTGTACAGGTGTTGAAAATTGGCGCAGATGCATTACAATTAAGGTTAGTTGTAGCCACTGATGCACTATTATCGTTTATTTCGGTCATGTTAGGGTCCACATCTGGATTTTGTTCGGTAGTATTGAAAATTTTTATTTCGGTCATGTTACGGTCCACACCTGGATTTTGTTCGGTGGTATTGAAAATTCTGTTTGCAACTTCAATTTTATTATTTAGAGAATCATCAATGTACCCTTCGGCAACCGTTGCCGATTTCCAACCACCATGTCTCTTAAGGCAAGTCAAATCTGCACCTGTATCTACCAATATTGTAGCAGATGATCTGCGAAAACAGTGCCCTGTATATTCTATCGCATTTGGCAACTTCAAATAAGTAGCTACAGTTTGAGGCAATTTGCCAAACTGATGTATGCCCACTACTTGTCTGTTACCTCTACCGTTTTTTAATTTGAAAAAGAATCGAGGGTTATCGAAATCAGTGGGACGTAATGCTATGTATCTACGATATATTTCGATATACGCTTCATTTACAATAAATGATCTTGGCTTGTTCGTCTTGTTAACAGGAATGGTAATCAATATCCTATTTCCCAAATCTTGAATGTCATTCAAATTTATTCGGCATAGTTCATCTTGACGACATGCGCCAGAAATTCCAAAAATTAAGGCAACCTAGAAAACAAATTTTTTGTAAATAAATTATGAGCGCGTACATCTTAACATACTTTTGCCATTAAATATGTATCATCTGGAGCAAGTTCCATAAATGTTTCTATTTGTTGTTTCGTTAAGATTTTGGATTTTTTAGGCTTATATCCATCTGACTGACGTTTCAGTAATGCGCGTAGTTTTTCATATTTGGATATATCAACATTATTGTTAATGCTAAGCGTCGACCTCACCATGGAATAGTTGGACCATAAGGTTGACGGTTTCATCTTTTGACATAAATCCGCAAAATATGCAATTAAAACGTTTTCGGAGAATGAATTGGCCTTGTTATTTATGCGATAATCCATAAAACGCTTGTATGCATTTTCGTACTTCTCCCTCGACTTCTGCGGCAACAAATTTAGTGTAGTCAATCTTGCTGTCTCCAAGATGCCAGGCGGAGTACCTGGGATTGAATTATCAAAATTGCTGTCCATTATATTTAAACTAAACCACAAATTAACGACGGGTATCGTTTGCTCTGACAGACCTTTAAATAAATTGACAGCGCACGCGATTGTTATAATTCTAAGGTAACTTTGATAGTGAAATCTATTGAAAATATAAATTGGAAAATGTTGCGTATTTTAAAGAATATAATGAATAAAATGGATAATCTGATATACTGCCGATTAGAGAAAAAATCGTATGTGCAACTCGTGGAAAAACTATAATTCCCGGACTCTTATGGTTGCTGGAACTCGGCTGACGCCTCGTCCCAGCAACTTCCATACTCGTCCGGGAATATATCGTTTTTCCTACACGTTACACAATATACTATTTTTTCTCTACATGACGAACACATAACAAACAAAGGGATGGAAAGATTTTTAAAAGGTGGATCTACAAAAAAGAGTTTTATTGATGTTTTCCATTCATCCAATCATAAATTACAACATTATGTATTTTGGAAATCCTTTTATTCTAGTGTATATAATCCGCTCCTACGTAAGGCACGCAGTGCGACATGTTTGCTGATCCCGGCTCCTACGTCCTCCGAAGCTCAAATCTAAAACCCCTGAGAGTTACCGAAGCCGTTAGCCTCTACAATTCCAAGTTAAATTATTCGATATCATTTTTCTTCAAATTATTTTCCTCAGAATAGAGAAAAAAATGTACGGGAAATTGTTATGCAAGATTTTAAATTGTAATATTTTATAATTGCAACTTTTTGTAATTGCAATATTTTGTAATGCAAAATTTACAAACCCAAGTCAGTTTTCCTGTTATTTTAAGTTGATTTTTTATATCAGCAGACATTTATCTACATACATCAAGATGGTTCAGATTCAATTAATAAAAAACCAATTGTAATAATTACACAAATTTTATTTAAAATTATAATTCCAGAAGTTAGTTTCTCTTCTTGAAAAATTAAACTAAATTTAATGGATTAGTAGTATAAATCAATAAAGAGCTATATTATTTCCAATGCCTTTAATAAAAGACGTTTCCTCTTTAGGCCGTCGATTGTCGGCCCTTCGACATTCGGCTCTTCGATATTCGGCCCTTCGACATTCGGCCCTTTGAAATTCGGCCCTTCGTACCCATTCCGAAAATTAACGTCGCATAGCTAGTGTGATTCTATGATTTCCAGATAGTGCATTATAATTCAGCTGTGTTACCGTTAATGCATAACTGTTCAATTATGGTGGGTTGCTAATTGCGCTATATTTGGCGGTTAGCCTGTCAATTTACCAGTTGCGGATTTCACTGTTGTGTCCACTGGTATAGGGCATTTTGCGGTGTTCGACCTTCGAGTGGTGATGAGGAGCAGTGGCAGTCAGAAGTAAAGAAACAGTTCGTTATTTTTTTAATATTATTGTTAATTTTTTTTATTATTGCTATTCTAGTATATGATTAAATTGTTTTTGTTATATCGCGTTGATGTTATGAAATCGTTGAGATCAATTTTTCTTTAAATTTAAGATTTAAGTTTTGTTTGCTAATCAAAACTTTGTTTGTTTGAATTTTTTTTGTATGCTTTTTTTATTTTATAGTGTGATAAAGTCAATTAGAATCAGTTTACATTCAAACGGGTCACATACATTTTTTTTGTATTCATTAACTGTCATTGTCATTCGGGTTTCTTTTTCTACGTGATACCTAATCATATATAAATTTTCTTTTAAATTTTCTTAAATAATATTGATTTTTAGCTCTCTCTCTTCCGTCGTTTATTTCTCCGGTGTTGTTTTGGGGTTTTTTACTGAGCCTTTTTGCTTGCTTTACTATTTGTTTCCTGAGCCCTAGGACTAGGTGAGGAGAATGAGGGGCTAGAAGCCTGTGTAAAGGATGCGGTAGGTATGTGTGTCACAGTCTAACTTGGTGAGTTGGTTCATGCCTTGATTCTTGTTATCTTCGTTTTTTCCCCCTTCGTTGCGGTCTAATAAGGTTCACGTATGCTCTGGGAAATTCCACCTCAACACCCTGAGCTTTAGCCGGCCACAGATGACCGCCCCAGAGCCTCTGCGTGAATAATTTCTCGTAACAGACGGTATTCTACTACCGTTTCTGTTACAAAGTTTACATGTACAGATTTAGTTTCTTAGAGTTGAAGGCGCTATTTCTTTCTCCAACCAATCAACGAATTAGCGGCGTTTGTTTAATTTACTAGTTGATTCCTCTATGTTGTCTTCAATTACCAAATGTTGTGATATTTGTTCCTTTTTCGGGAGTTACCGAAACGGTTATCTCCGAAATATTCCACTACAGGATTATTCCATTTGATAAAGACTCAACTGCGACAGCAAGTGGGTACCTGAAGGTTGCGCTTCTTTGGACTCCGCAGTGATCTTCCGATAGAAAGATTTTTGGATAGAATACAGTGGCAAGCAGCACAGTCCCAAATATCATTAGATCAACTGGTGGGTGTTCTGGATATCTGCCTAGACGAAGAAGCATTAGATTGGTTTTGGACTACCATAGGCCGTCATCCAGACATCACCTGGGCAAGACTTATACCCCTATTATGGTTTTCACATTTGACTTTCACGGCGAGTTGAAGTCGGCGAATTTAAAATTTCGTATTATGGTTTTCACCGTGAGCAAGCTGAAATGTCAAAATTGTTCGCCATCTATTTTTAGGCGAATCTATATAAAAATGTTCGTTTTTATTTTAGCAACATAAAAAATGGAGGGTATAAGAATAATTAAAAGATTTTTTGTTATTATTACGTGTATTTTTACATTATTTTTATTTGTATTTTTTTTAGAAAATCAAAAATAACAAATCATCGCTGCATAACATATTTATTATACATAATTGTGAAACGTTTAAAAAAATTTAAATTCATTGAAACACAACAAACTGAAAACAAATATAACATAACAGCTGCCAAATGATAGAAAATGTCAAAAAAATTATAAAAAATAAAGAGGGGTGCTTTATGCATTCTAATATTACCATACATGTATTCGCCAAAATAAAGGCGAAAACCATAATAAGAAAAACTAACTCACACGACTTTAAGAATCACGGTGAATCGTTCGGCGAGGCGAGAATCATGATAGAGGTATTAATGAATTGTTACTGTGGTTTGCGTCAGTGCACACAGCAGATGATGTCTTGCGTCTGTTGCACAGTCGGAAGCAACGGTACCCAAGAGAAAGTATACTAGAGTACTATCAGCCAATACAGAAGCTGGCCTTGCAGTCCAGTCAGCAAATATCTGATAATACGTTGTATACCATAATTAGAAGGAATATGCGGCCTGGGTTGCAGATGAAGATGCACGATGAATGGAATTTCAGGAGGTTATCCGATTTCATTAAGCGATGCCGCTCCATAGAAGAATTGTGGCGACGTTTCGGGCATAATCCTGAAGATAGACTCACAATACCGCAAGAAACTTATTCGTACCGTAATTCCAGGTCATTAACTAGACCACAAGTGAGGTTTGATCCTCAACCTCCAAGGGTACATGAGTTAACTTCGTCCTACACGGAACAAATGTCATATGTGGAAGATCAGTTTTTCTTAGGGGAAGAAGATTGTTATCTACAATACGAAGAGAACCCTGATGCCTATGTACAACAGGTTTGTGCCATTACACAACAATTAAAGACGAGAACACCATTACGAGATTTCGTGAAGCCGAGAGAGCCACTATCTGATTAGCATAATACTTCACGAAGGACCAATTACTCCGGCAACGTACTTAGAGATCTTAACGACCTCATCAGTCTCGAGCGCCAATTGCAGCAGCTTTTCACACCAAATCCTGGACTGTCGCCAACCAATTAGAGGCGTGTTTTGTTATGGTTGTGGACGAAGAGGGATATATAGACCTAATTGTCGGAATTGTAATCCACAAAAAAACGCAAGGCGAGAGATGAGGGAGTACCGGGAACCTCACCTCGAAAATCGAACCTGGATTCAAAATCTTGTCAGCGGACAGAGGAAGCGGCAAGCAACGCAATAGCTACTATATCTGAGTTGGTAACGCCATTAACATATAAAAAATGGAGGTGTGGCCAACACACCACTTTCTTTTACGAACAGAGAATTTTAAGAATTTATTTTTTTTTTTTAATTTTTAATTTTTTTTTTTAATTTTTTATTTTTATATGTTTTTAATTTTTGTAAACATTTTGTATTAAGTAGTTTTTTGTAAATCTTATACTTTTTAAGATATTTGCAAAATAAATTTTCTGGCCCAAGGGAGTGACCACTTCTGGTTAGCCGATTTGGAGTAAAATAAACTGGGACCTCCCAATTTATCAAAAAAGCTTAAATCTAAAGTTTCAGTTCGATTGGTTAAACCATCTGGGCTGTAGAGAGGACACAGACTGATAGACATACACCATTTCGAAACCCAATCTCAAGGTCCAAAATTTTCATGATTACTATACTTTATTTTACTAGAGTAAAACAAAGTAAAATATTAAAAAACTTCGCTTTCTAAGGTTTAACTTTAAACTTTTGATAGAAAAGCACGTCACCCTTGCACTCACCTAATACATATTTAAGTACGTATTGTTTACTTGTTTTAACTTTTGACGTGACAAGTGAAAACGTCTTACAAATCAGTACCTTGTTTTTAGAAAGTGAGCGACTCGAAATTTAGCTTTTGGTCGCAGACAATTAAGCCGGCAGAGAAAGCCGCATCGCGAACCTATCATTCCAATGGTTTGCATTGCTTGAGAGCACCATAGCAAGAGAACGCCTAATATGATCAGACAATTGTGGTGTCAATTTGTATTTACCTAAAGAAATTCAAGTATCATGGTTCATGCATGCGACAGAGTCAGTTATACAGCGTCAAGACTACCTTGTACTAAGCAAAACTTCGTTGCGTGACTGCGAGGGTTCTATTCTCACTAGCAATTTCTAGTGCCCTACAAGAATAAATAACCACATCTCAGAGAGATACCGTTTATTTCCGAATTTGAAACAAAGAATGTGGACTCGCGCCATGGTGGACTCCGATATACCCCTTTAATCGTTCGTAAAAGAAAGTGTGTTAGCCGCACCTCTATTTTCTTTTGTTGTTTTTTTGGAAGCAGTTTGAATTTAATAGATTTTATGTAAACCTTATATTTTTTAAGATATTTGCAAAATAAATTTTCTGGATCAAGGGCCACTTCCGGTGAGCCGATTTGAAGTCGAATTCACTGAAACCTCGCCATTTATCAAAAAAGTTTAAATCTGCAGATTTAGTTCGATTAGTTAACCAAATGGGCTGTAGGGAGGACACACACTAACATACTGACAGACTGACAGAAAGATACCATTTCGAAACCCACTTTTTCGGACTCAGTGGACCTCAAAACAGATAAATATCTAAAAATCTCAAGGTCCAAAATTTTCATGATTATTTTATTTTACTTACGGAAGAGAAAGTAATACAAAATAATAAATTTCAAAGAAGTTTGCGTAATAAGTGTCTCAAAATCCGATTTGGAGTAAAATTCACTGGGACTTCCCAATTTATCAAAAAAGCTTAAATCTGAAATTTCAGTTCGATTGGTTAAACCATCTGGGCTGTAGAGAAGACACAGACCGACAGACAGACAGACTGACAGACAGACACCATGTCGAAACCCACTTTTTCGGACTCAGGGGACCTCAAAACAGATAAATCTCTAAAAATCTCAAGGTCCAAAATTTTCATGATTTCTATACTTTATTTTACTAGAGTAAAAGAAAGTAAAAATGTAAGCCTGCTGTGCAACTTCTTGCCAAACGGGCAACAGGCGGGTTGTTCGAAGGGTTAGATATTTCCGTCGACGCAGGTTATCCATTCGGCAGGACATTTATCCATTCTAGACCAGATAATCGACCATACGCCATGGTTACAGTAAGTAATGAGAGAGTTGAGGGGTTATTAGACTTAGGAGCCAACATTAGCGTATTGGGTCGCAGTTGTTTACTATTTTTAAGTAAGTGTGGTCTAGATTACCATCCGTTCAAAACTAAAATCCATACGGCAAATGGTTCTCCAGAGAGTATCCTCGGGTATCTAGATGTACCAATCAGTTTCCAAGATCAAACGAAAAATGTCCGGCTATATGTAGCACCTTCGTTATCCCAGCCTTTATATCTTGGGACAGACTTCTGGAAAGTGTTTGGGTTACATATCTCCGTTTCTGAACTGACAGCAACCGCAACTTTACCACCGAAGAATCATAGCCAATCTGAAGTAGGACGTCACATGACTTAACTGAGCCACAACAACTTATGTTTCATCGAGTTAAAGCTAAATTCCCGAGCTCAATACAACTTGGGTTGGGCAAGACAACCATATTAGAGCATGAAATTGGCACGGGAGATGCTAAACCAGGCAAGCAACGTTATTATGCTATATCACCGGCAAAACCATGGACCATGGAGTTAAGCAGTGACGGTAGTTTTCAAGAGCAATGGCAAAGTTAGGCTATGTTTAGATGCACGTAAGGTAAATTCGGTGACTGTAAAGGAAGCGTATCCCTTACCAATCATTGACGGGTTGCTTAATCGGTTAGAAAACACTCGGTACATATCTAGTCTGGACTTGAAGGATCCTTTTTGGCAAATTCCACTGAAAGCAGCCTCTCGCCCCAAAACCGCATTTACAGTACCTGGAAGACCACTCTATCACTGAAATGTTTTTTAGGTTGCCTTTTGGGCAATGCAGCTCAGACTATGTGTCGCTTGATGCAAAGAGTAATTCCACATGAACTGCATGACGGGGTATCTGTTTACTTAGACGATCTATTAATCACATCTGCAACGGAACATCTGGAGTTATTGGAAGTTGTTGCAGATCAGCTAAGGAAAGCAAACTTAACTATTAACGTGGAGAAATCTAGGTTCGCTCTTAAACAACTCAGATATCTATTTCCAACGCCGAAATCTCTCAAACAAATTCGAAGTTTTCTGGAATTTAATTTGTCTGTCTGTAAATCAATTGATTTTTTCGGCTTTTTCATATACAATATATAATTTGTTCATGGCAATCCCAATATTCTCGATTTCGTAAATCAGAAAACAAAGAGGCCAATCCCTCATAATATATCTTCTGAAAAAGTAGCAATATCATTCCGCCCTATATATATATATATATATATATATATATATATATATATATATATATATATATATATATATATATATATATATATATATATATATATATATATATATATATATATATATATATATATATATATATATATATATATATATATATATATATATATATATATATATATATATATATATATATATATATATATATATATATATATATATATATATATATATATATATATATATATATATATATATATATATATATATATATATATATATATATATATATATATATATATATATATATATATATATATATATATATATATATATATATATATATATATATATATATATATATATATATATATATATATATATATATATATATATATATATATATATATATATATATATATATATATATATATATATATATATATATATATATATATATATATATATATATATATATATATATATATATATATATATATATATATATATATATATATATATATATATTATATATATATATATATATATATATATATATATATATATATATATATATATATATATATATATATATATATATATATATATATATATATATATATATATATATATATATTTATATATATATATATATATATATATATATATATATATATATATATATATATATATATATATATGCATTATTGATAATTTGAAATTTATATATATATATATATATATATATATATATATATATATATATATATATATATATGTATATTGTATATATATATATATATATATATATATATATATATATATATATATATGCATTATTGATAATTTGAAATTTATATATATATATATATATATATATATATATATATATATATATATATATATATATATATATATATATATATATATATATATATGTATATTGTATATATATATACATATATATATATATATATATATATATATATATATATATATATATATATATATATATATATATATATATATATATATATATAAATTTCAAATTATCAATAATGCCGCATCTTACCTCAATATTCTATTAACTAAATATGTATATCAAAAATGATAATATTCTCTTTGCTAATTTGTACATACATGAAACAAATATTAACTAGCTATTTACTTCATATATTTTTAATATATTGAGGTGAGATAGACAATAAAATAAAATGTATTGATTAATATGCATAGCGTGGTAAACTTTCTCACTTGAGCACTTCACATTAAAAGAAAACTCCACTTTTTGTTTTTATTTAGATTTTTATTCTTTCACTCATACTTCCTTTCTGCCTATTGTCGATCAACGTGTTTTACAAAATATTTAACGTGTTAATCTTTTTAATGAATCATCATAATTTTACCAAATTACAATGAACTTAAGTTTATTACTCTATGTGCACACGTTTCTTTATTTTGCACCACCAAATACTTATTTTACCTTATTTATCAAAATACGCTTTTTTGATTAGTATACAATAATACAATGTAATAACTTATTATTAATACAGGGTAGTACATACACTACACCCCTGGCCTTTAAGGAAAAAATATTACTGATACTATTATTATTAGTAGATATTTTTTTATTTTTTTTTTTTTATTTCACTATTGAATGCATTCATATTATTATATACTTTAGTAATTAACAAAACATTTATATTATACAATTATAAGGTTTTAATCTATCTTTATGTATTTCCTTAAGTTTGTCATTAATTTTTTATTAATCTAAACGACGCCAAACCAGGGATGATGTGTTATCCGTGGGGTAACTACTATTTAACGTTTGTTTTTTTAATTTTTTGTTCAATAATTTAATTATGGTTTGCTCTGTATAACCGTTATTGGTGGCTATTTTCAGAATACACCTCAATTCTTTATTATAATTTGTGTTCATCAATGGGATGTTAATTAATCTATCCAAAAATGAGTGGAAAGCTGACATTTTAATGTTATGAGGATGGTTAGATGAACTAGGGATGATGGCGTCCGTATACGTTGGTTTACGATATATGCTAAAATCTAAGGAAGAATTAGTTCGTGTTATCGTCATATCCAAAAAATTAATTGAGTGGTTCGCTTCAATTTCGAGTGTGAAATCTATGCTGAGATATTGGGAATTCAACCAAGTAAGAAAATAATTAAGCAGTCGTCAGTACCGTTCCAAAGACATAAAACGTCGTCAACATATCTGTACCAAAAAATAATATGTTTATAGTATGGGTTGTTAGATCTCCGCTAACAAGGGTGATAAAGGAGATCCAATAGGTAAACCGTCTGAGAACTTATAAAATCTATTGTTATAACTAAAATAATTTTGTTTAATGCAAGTATCAAAAATAAATTTCAGTTCGTTACGTAGAGACAAATCTATAACATCGCGGTCTAGGTAACTATTGACAACTTCTGTCAGAATATTAATCGGAATAGAAGTAAAAAGGCTAACTACATCAAAGGAAATCAATTTAGAATGTTCTGGAATGCTTATATTTTTAATTTTGTCAATTAGTTGTACAGAGTTCTTAACAGAAAAAGCAGAATTGAAGTTAGTATAAGTGTTGAAAAAGTTAATGAAACCCCTGCATAGCTTGTAGGCAGGAGCATTACAGTAAGAAACTATTGGTCTAATCGGTATGCCTTCTTTATGAATTTTTGGTAATCCATATAGAATAGGAGCCGATGGGTTCATAACCGAAAATTTCCAACCATCGTTACCAAAAACTGTTTTACACTTACTAATACATTTACTGACCGATAGTTTAAAAGAAGAAGTTGGATCTTTTTTATGCTCTATTGCCTTGCTGACTGAAATAAATTCATAGATTTTACTTATATAGTCTGCGTTATTGAGGATTGTAATTGTATTGCCTTTATCAGCCTTACAAGCTATCAAGTCAAAATCACACAACTTTTTCTTTATTGAACTTATTGTTTTTTTTGTATAATTAGAAGAAGAAGAAAAACACTCACTCATACCTTTTTTAATCTGCAGTGCACATGTTGATTTTAGCTGGATCGATTCGTTGTATAAAGCTGATTCTGCGTCTACTGCAAGATTCTCGAACGAATGCAGGTTGTTATTTACTGGTGGAGAATAGTTTATTCCTTTGCTCAAAAGCTCGATTTCTGTATTGTTGAACGCAACACCAGATAAGTTTTTAAAACGTGGATGAAAATGAAAGTCATCTGTGCAACCTGCGTTATCGCTGTTTAGTGGTTGCACCTCAGGAAAATTTCGATTGCGCAATTTAGCAATTTTTGTCTTCTGTCTCACGTATTGGACATGCGACAGTTCAGCTGTTTCTTCACCCACCCTCCTATCATAACTGTCAAATTCAGCCGCGTGTAAGCGAGCTAGCAACTCAGTATGGACAACTTTCAGATGTAAAGATAAATTGTCTCTTGTAGAATACCATTTACGGAGGACATTATCTCTCCAACTACAGCGCGCTAGATGAATGGCTCTTCTTCCTTCAGTTGATGTGGTCTTAGATTTTATGTATGTGTAATCAGGCACAATTTTAAACTTTTTACACTTTTTACACAAATATTATTATCTAATGTTAAATTGGAGTATATTGTGCCCAATGTGCAGTTCTTTTTATCGGTAATGCCTGTTATTTTGCATCGCCGCTCTGTATTTATTTTAATATCTTCATCACATTTGTTTAGTTTAATAAGTGATATATCTGACCCTGTATCGATTAGAAAATTAAGTTTTGTTTTGAGTTTGCTTTGTGAAGTATACATTTCAATGTAGTTATTTAAATTATTAGATATATGATATACTTTCAATAGGTTTTTTATTAAACTTGTAGGTCCTGAAACTCTTGTTCCAATCCCTGGATATGGTTTTCTCTCCTGGGGGGAGAGTTCATCCCGTTTTTTGACTCTTGATTTGAGATACAATTTATTCTGTTAGTTAGACTTATACTTGGAATATTTCGGTACTGTTGACCTTGAAAATTATTATTAGAAGTGTTCCTAAACTCCCTTGTTTGGTATCTAACCTTTGGTGTATATCTGTATCCTTGGCTTTGATTACCGGCCCTCGGAGTATTTCCATATGTTTGACCCCGATAAACTGCCCTTGGATTATTCCAGTGTCTTTGATCCTGATTATTGACTCTTGGAATGTTCCTATAAAGTTGACTACCACTCTGATTATTTGGTCTTCCAAATCTTTGACCCCTATAATTATTTGTCCTCATTTCTACATTTCTATCATATTTACTATATTGCGAGTTTATATAATTTACTTTAGTGTTCTTTGTCGCAACACTTTGATTTGCCGCATCCATCTCTTTTGCGAGCTTAATAGCGTCTGCAAAAGTGGTGGGTCTGGCTGCAACGATGAATGATTTTTGAGGTTCAGATAGACCTTCCGGCGAGGGTTCTATTCTCACTAGCAATTTCTAGTGCCCTACAAGAATAAATAACCACATCTCAGAGAGATACCGTTTATTTCCGAATTTGAAACAAAGAATGTGGACTCGCGCCATGGTGGACTCCGATATACCCCTTTAATCGTTCGTAAAAGAAAGTGTGTTAGCCGCACCTCTATTTTCTTTTGTTGTTTTTTTGGAAGCAGTTTGAATTTAATAGATTTTATGTAAACCTTATATTTTTTAAGATATTTGCAAAATAAATTTTCTGGATCAAGGGCCACTTCCGGTGAGCCGATTTGAAGTCGAATTCACTGAAACCTCGCCATTTATCAAAAAAGTTTAAATCTGCAGATTTAGTTCGATTAGTTAACCAAATGGGCTGTAGGGAGGACACACACTAACATACTGACAGACTGACAGAAAGATACCATTTCGAAACCCACTTTTTCGGACTCAGTGGACCTCAAAACAGATAAATATCTAAAAATCTCAAGGTCCAAAATTTTCATGATTATTTTATTTTACTTACGGAAGAGAAAGTAATACAAAATAATAAATTTCAAAGAAGTTTGCGTAATAAGTGTCTCAAAATCCGATTTGGAGTAAAATTCACTGGGACTTCCCAATTTATCAAAAAAGCTTAAATCTGAAATTTCAGTTCGATTGGTTAAACCATCTGGGCTGTAGAGAAGACACAGACCGACAGACAGACAGACTGACAGACAGACACCATGTCGAAACCCACTTTTTCGGACTCAGGGGACCTCAAAACAGATAAATCTCTAAAAATCTCAAGGTCCAAAATTTTCATGATTTCTATACTTTATTTTACTAGAGTAAAAGAAAGTAAAAATGTAAGCCTGCTGTGCAACTTCTTGCCAAACGGGCAACAGGCGGGTTGTTCGAAGGGTTAGATATTTCCGTCGACGCAGGTTATCCATTCGGCAGGACATTTATCCATTCTAGACCAGATAATCGACCATACGCCATGGTTACAGTAAGTAATGAGAGAGTTGAGGGGTTATTAGACTTAGGAGCCAACATTAGCGTATTGGGTCGCAGTTGTTTACTATTTTTAAGTAAGTGTGGTCTAGATTACCATCCGTTCAAAACTAAAATCCATACGGCAAATGGTTCTCCAGAGAGTATCCTCGGGTATCTAGATGTACCAATCAGTTTCCAAGATCAAACGAAAAATGTCCGGCTATATGTAGCACCTTCGTTATCCCAGCCTTTATATCTTGGGACAGACTTCTGGAAAGTGTTTGGGTTACATATCTCCGTTTCTGAACTGACAGCAACCGCAACTTTACCACCGAAGAATCATAGCCAATCTGAAGTAGGACGTCACATGACTTAACTGAGCCACAACAACTTATGTTTCATCGAGTTAAAGCTAAATTCCCGAGCTCAATACAACTTGGGTTGGGCAAGACAACCATATTAGAGCATGAAATTGGCACGGGAGATGCTAAACCAGGCAAGCAACGTTATTATGCTATATCACCGGCAAAACCATGGACCATGGAGTTAAGCAGTGACGGTAGTTTTCAAGAGCAATGGCAAAGTTAGGCTATGTTTAGATGCACGTAAGGTAAATTCGGTGACTGTAAAGGAAGCGTATCCCTTACCAATCATTGACGGGTTGCTTAATCGGTTAGAAAACACTCGGTACATATCTAGTCTGGACTTGAAGGATCCTTTTTGGCAAATTCCACTGAAAGCAGCCTCTCGCCCCAAAACCGCATTTACAGTACCTGGAAGACCACTCTATCACTGAAATGTTTTTTAGGTTGCCTTTTGGGCAATGCAGCTCAGACTATGTGTCGCTTGATGCAAAGAGTAATTCCACATGAACTGCATGACGGGGTATCTGTTTACTTAGACGATCTATTAATCACATCTGCAACGGAACATCTGGAGTTATTGGAAGTTGTTGCAGATCAGCTAAGGAAAGC